>CM046817.1:29527037-30034130 GCA_025617385.1 Murraya koenigii
ACAATCATGAAATCATAAACAACTCAAGATTAAGATTATAAGTAAATCAATGCTCGTGAGATTTAATAAGTCCGATAATTATTACTAGGTTAATTAAATCCTATATGTGATCTAGTTCAATGTAGACATACTACATCAATAAATTCATACATAATTAAAATAAATCGCTCAATGAATTTATTACAGTCTATACCTAAATAAAGTTGAGCACTTTATTTATCAACTACGAACTTAATTTATTTAATCATAAAATAATTTGTATTTATATCTTCTATAAATCCACATAATTATCACATAAATACATATAATATAATTAAATAAACTTTATTCAAAATATTAATATAATTCAAAATATCTGAATAAATACTTAAAATATTTTATTAATAAAAAATAAATATACTTTAAACACCCATAATTCCAATATCTTCAACATAGTTCCTTCACAACATAGTACACCAGTTCAAAATACAAAAAAAAAAACAAAAAAAAAAATTATCATAACCTAAATATCTATTACACAACGATCTCGTAAAACAAATTCTTGAAGGCTTGAATGTGTTGGGTTTCCAAGTTTGTAACCAAATACAAGCTCCCATCCTTCATTGGACTTGGTAGAATATGTGTTATCCCGTCCGAAACTGTAACCGGCCTAAAAAACAGTGGCCTCCCCCACCACCCAAAATTTGCATCATAAATAGGCATATGAAACAAATTGGATATATTGAGGTTAGGACACTTGAAAATGTGCGATCCTCGTTTTAAGACCGTTGGATCCGGCAGTTGCTTTAGATAAGCTAGAGCTGACTTCAAATACTCGTTATCCATTTGCTTTAATGCTTTATGAATTCTTTCTGCAGTATAATTCAACGACTCTGATATAATATCACCTGATGAAGCAATTGATGTACCAGTAAAAATTACGTTGCCTATATACCCAGTTTGGAGCGGCGGATTCAACCTAGACCGTCCATTCATGGGAATTAGTAACCTGGTGACTTGATCATTAGACAATCCCCGTGCTTTGCACAAGCAACGCCATACATGTGCAGCTAGTATCTCAAACGTGGTCAACTTGATGGGGGGTCTCAGTCCTTGATCTTCCCTTGATTTTGCCTTAAGCGTGTTGATTTGATCAACTGACAGATTCAGGATAGCAGAGGAAGCGGGTTTAGGATTGGATTGGAATTCAATATTTTGAGTAGGAGGTGAGTCATATTCTATGTGATGGAATTTAGGAGAAGTTGGGATCCCGGCTTCTAGTATTTCCCGATTCCAGTCAATGAATGGAGAAAAACTAATTGGAACGCCACGTGTCATTTCAGCCCAAGCATTGATGAAGAAGAATATTGAAATTGCGTCTGTCAATGTGTGGTGCAACCCAACTCCAAGACAAACTCCTCCGCACTTGAAATGAGTGACCTGGTCAATGCATAAACATATTGTAAAATAAAATATTTTATTGAATGTATAAGGAAAAAAAAATTGAATGAATCTTACTCATTTAGTTTCGTGTTAATATATATACTCTAATGCACGTTCTTTACAGTGTTTAGTTGTCAAATAATTTGAGATATGAGTTTACGATTTCTGGTACCTGTATCACCAGCAGTGGATAAGAAGATATATCCTTCGTATAATCAACTTTGGGAACAAATTTCAGAAGATTCAAACTTGATTCAAAGTTGCCAAAATCATCGATAACACGATTTGTAGCAGCCTCCACAAATAAGGCTCCCTCACCGTTACACTGTATCTCAATTATGCCATTTTCATTCCTTCCGAATCTTCCAGCCATGGGATAGTATGGCACAAGAACATTGCTTAAAGCTTCCTTCAGCAAGCCAGCTTCAAAGAAATTGGAGCAATCATTTGGCCGCCGATAGAAATACACGCCGGGGACGTGAATCGATGGCACTAACAAGTCCAAGTCAGAGTTTTGCAGGCAACGTTTGGGCGTTTCACGAGCAGGACGTATAATTGTTGACTCCTTTACGTGAATTTCCATTTCCATTGTGTTCAAAATCGAAATGCAACTTCGATCACCTGGGCGCAAAACATAGGATAAAGTTTCAACGGGTCAATAATAGCATCATAACAAAGGAATCTTCAAGATTGACCATTTGTGGCACTACACGAGTTAGCAGATTTGAGTAGATCTAAATTTACAAAATTACTAATCTCTTACGAATTCCATATGGCAACTAACCCATACCACGTATGCATCAATAATCGTGTATACTTCAATTTTTATATTCTAATAAATAAAAAAATATGACAATAAAAAGAAGAAATCGGCATACCAGGAATGAGAAAGAAGTCACCAGGAAAAACTTGAGACGCAGCGAGTTATCGGCCAAATCCAAGCTTGCAATGCATGAGAATTGGCCAGTGGAATAATTTTGGTGCTGAATTTAAAGGAGATTATGAGTAGTTGTTGACTTGATGTCACTTGCCAGCCCAGCCAAGTGGTGCGGTTGATATATTTTATTGGATTATATTATTTTAATATAAAAATAATATTATATAATATTTATTTTTAATATTACACTGTATTATTTTTATAATTATTTTGAGTTATATATTTAAAAAAATTATATTTATTAATATTTAAAAAAACTCTAAAATTAATGATATATCTTAATTTTTTATTTTAAAATTTATTTTAAATAATATATAATTTATTTTATATTTAATAATTTTTATAATTAATTAAATTAATTATATTAATTTATTAATTATTTGATGAATATTATATAATTTTTTGATAATATTTTATATAAAATATAAAATATTATTTTTTTAATATTTAAAAAATACTGCATTTATTATGTACACTTATCGATTAATGTTGATCAATTTACCCTGGTCTTATCACTCGACGAAGAAAAAAGTCGAACAACTTATCAAAAAAAAAAAAGGAGAGATTGCCATGTTTACTCATAACGGCAGTAGTATTATTCGTCTCAAACTTTAATCTCAAAAAGGTGTTTTTAATGGCATGCCGTTTTCAACTGGATGGGGAGATTGCTAATTTCACCCATAGCTTTGTTTCCATAGGATTTTCATAAAAAATAATTTATTATCTTACACATAAATTTATAAATATTATTCTTATTTTTAAATACATATTATTTATATTTTTTATAGTTAAGATAATTAAATAAATTGTTAGATAAAACATAAATTAAAATTAAAAAGTAAAATAAGGAAAATAAGACAATTTATTATTCTTATTCTTGTATGTATTTGTTACTATTTATTAAATAAAAATAATAAATTATTTAAACCTTAGATAAATATTTACTTTTCATAACTGATTAGTAATAATGACTAATAATTATCATTTATTGTATATATTTAGTCGAATTAATTAGAATTGTCCTCTAGTCGAGATTATTTACTCATAATTATTAGACAATTATCTGGTCGAACTACAGATAACCATTTGATCAATAGATAACTCTTAATCGAAATGATATGTTCTAACTTATCAGATAACTACTTAATTGAGGTGTTCTATTTAAATTCATGAGATAATAATTTAATCTACTTGAGTTCACTCTAATTTATTATTTAAATAATAATGACTTCGTATTTTTATTTATAAACCTTTTATTTTTATTTTTTGTAATTAACTGTTTGTCTGAGAAAATAGATTAAAAAAATATATTAAGGGTACTTGCATTATAAAGGGTATTATTAATAATTCATACTACTGGCAAAAATTGAAGCTACAACAAAAATATTTAACTAAGAAAAGGGACACTTGTTCCCTTTAGAAGCAGCGACTGCGTCAGTCGCTCCCACAGGCGACTGACGCTAGCACTGCTCATGAAATTGATGTGATGTCTGAATCACCAGCTGTCCCTGTCCGGGGCTCCCGTAATTGTAGAGGAGCGGGTGATTAGTTTTCTTTATTTATTAACCCGAGGACCATTAGCTGTTGATGAGCTAGTGTTTAGATCCTTTACGTCTCCTCGAGACACGAGATATTAAAAAATTCTTTAAATAAAATAATACTTCTCAAGTTCTCACGAGTGAGAAATATTATTTAATTGAAAAAATTTTATACGGAGAATCTTTTAAAAAATTTTAATTTAATATTATATAATTTATAAAAAATTATTATAATTTTTATAAAAGAATAAGTTGATTAAAATAATATATATATTTTTATTTTAAAAAATTTTGATAGATAATTTTTATTTATCATATAAATAAATAAATATTAAATTAAAATAATCTTTTAATAATACTCTTAATTATTGATAAGTTGAAATTCATTTTCCTTTTCTTTTTAATGATATAAGGTTTCTGCTACTCCCGTAAAATTATTTCTTATTCTTTTACTATTTATTATATACATATTAGTTATTATAATGGACTGAATCAGTGAAAAGAAAATAATAAATAATAATAATATTTTAAGAGTACTTAAAAAAGCTTTTTAAGAATAATGTTAAAATTTTGTTTTAAATAATAAGATATTAATTAATTAATTAAAATTTATAACAAAATTAATAACTTGTTAAATAATACATCATATATTATATATTTGTTATAAAATTTTTTAAAAATTTAATATATCTACCGTTGCCCCTTTCTCAATCGCGTGTATAGTTGAAAATCTAGCCACATACTGTAGCCATAATTTTACTGCGCCGAGTGCTATTGCTAAATAAAATTACTCATTATCCATCCATCGTCTGTATTGAAAATTAAAAAAGAACAACTTTCAAGGTTATTTAAAAATCAACAATTTGTTATCTTGTTTAATTAGCACTTTAATTTGATAATATCTAATTAAATTATAACAAAATAGGATTATTTAAACGTGTTGAGAAAATTGTCGAAGTAATAAAATACTAATATAATATATAACCCGAAAGAAATTGTTAGGTGAGGGATCCTTGTGATCCATGGTTTTAATAAAGGGCACGAACCCTGAATATTATTTAGTAGATGGGTAGCAAAGAATTGTATAACAAATCCAAGCTGAGAAAAATTCTCATCACATAGAAAATGGAGGTGGAAATAATTTCCAGAGAGTGCATTAAACCCTCATCTGCAACACCTCTTCACCTTAATACCTACAAATTATGTCTGTTGGATCAATTCCGCGGCCACGTTTTTGCTCCGAGGTTCTTTTACTATGATTGTAATTCCGGCGCCGCAGCAAATAATGATAATAATAATATTGATCAAATTATCTCCGAAAGATTGCAACTGCTAAAGCACTCCCTATCGGACACTTTAGCTCACTTTTACCCTCTTGCCGGGAGGATGACCGAGGATTATTCCATTGATTGCAACGATGAGGGGATTTATTTCGTAGAGGCCCGAGCTAAAAGCAGCCTCAATGAATTTCTCAACGAACCAGACATCAGCTTGATCAATAAATTCTTTCCAGCAGAAGTGATCGATGGCACTGAGCAGAGTGGAAGGCAATTAGCAGGAGCTTATGTTGCTAAGGTGCAAGTAACGTCATTTGCATGCGGTGGTCTTGTTGTTTGCGCATGCATTTCACACTTGTTCGGTGATGGTGCTACTTTCAACTTGTTTATGAAGACCTGGGCTGCCATATCCGTAGCTTCAGCTTCTAAGAAAGAAGAAGCAATAAGTAGTCACAGTCCCAGTTATGATGCTTCAGCTATATTTCCTCATTATGAGGCATACCCAAGGGATTTGAACCGGAATTCCCAGTTAGCCCGATTTCGTAAAACCGGCAGAGTTGTTACGAGGAGACTTGTTTTTGGAGCCAAAGCAATAGCCGACCTCAAAGCCAAAGCAAGTAGCTCCAGCGTGCAAAATCCGACGCGTGTGGAGGCCGTGTCGGCACTTCTTTCCAAATGTATCAGGAGGGCCACCGCTGCCTTGACCAGTAGCACAGATCAATCAGCTTCTCGTGACCGCAAATCAACTTTAGTGACTCATGCAGTAAATTTGCGTCGAAAAGCCCGACCGCCACTGCCGGATCATTTAGTCGGAAACATCATTTACCACGCGAATGCATTATGCGGAGATGAGGATGAGTTGGACGGACTGGTGTGCCAGTTGAGGGAAGCAATAGCGAAACTTGATGGAGATTTTGTCAAGAGTCTGCAAGGTGCTGAAGGGTTTTCCAACCTTTTAAAAGCTGTCAAAGACGAAGAGAAATTGTATTCCGATGTCGAGAATACTATCACCTTCACCAGTTCGTGTAGCTTTCGTTTTTATGATATTGACTTTGGATGGGGAAAGCCCGTTTGGGTGAGCGTTTCTGGTTTTGGTGGATCGATTATCTCGCTGTCAACTTCTCTTGTCATTCTTATGAGTACAAGACCTGGAGATGGGGTTGAGGCATGGGTGTCTTTGCTTGAAGAGTACATGCATTTGTTAGAAACTGATCAACAATTGCTTGCATTTGCCACCTTCGATCCATCTCCCCGTCCCGAATTATGAGGATAAATTAAGGTTATCCGTACGTCACTGGTGATTTTATCGGACTTCCTTTTCTAATTAATGTCGTTAATTTGTTTTGGTTTGGGGCTTGCATTTTAATTTTGTTGTCATGGCCGCCGCGGCTACGTTATCATTTTTTGTAATTTGTGTTTGTATTTTGGAAGATTAATAAATTTAATATGCTCTCTGTTGGCCTGGAGTGGAAAAAGATAATTAATAACGAGTGCGATCCGAAAATAATTTATCAGCATTGTCGTGAAATCAATGATTACTAAATTCAACTTTAATTTTGTTTAATGAAATGAAATAATATATATATTTTAATTAATATTTATAAAGTTACTGCACGTCATCGATAATATATTAAAAGCTAGCATCTTTTTTAGCGTCTACATTTATGATTGAAACGTTTACTTTTAGGAATCGAACGTTTACTTTTGGAAAACAGTAAATTCTTTATTTTAAATTTTTTATTTTAATAATATAATATTTATCATTTATTTAATAAAATAATATAATTAATTTAATTAATTAATTAATTAATATAATTTAAAATAAAAAATTTAAAATATGAAGTGTTATTGTTACTTAAAGTATACTTAAAGTGTAAATTATTAATTATCATTTAAACTATTTGTTTATTTTTATTTTTGAGAATACATTATTATAATTATGTGATTTTTAATTAAAAATAATAAGAAAATGTAATTGTATAATAAATAATTTATTTATTTTATTATTAATTTTAATTATATTAAATAATAATTATTAATATTTTTAATGATATAAAAAATAAAATATTTAATTATTTTAATTATAATATAATTATAATTTTTTAAGTTGATTAAAAATATTTTTTAAATAAAATCAGTGGGAGTGGGACTCCTACTTTTCTATAGGAATGTCACCTTTCACGCCTTCACTCCAAAGAGAGTGAAAGAGAGGGAAATCAACGAAAAGAGATTTTTATTTTCAAACATAGTAAGTAAATATTAGGTGAGAGAATTTCATATTCTTCATTTTCACTAAAAAAAATAAGTACATTAATTAGTTTTTTGAAAATAATTTAAAAAAAGGAAGGAAGAAAGCTTTTTATAGAGTGATACTAAATTATGATGGCGGCTTGTCACGGATTATGATGCAGAAATTTGGTCGCTTTTTCTTTCGAATCAGATTTTTTAGCTAACACTTGAATTTTTTTGATCTCGGAAGTAAATGAGATCCTTTATCATGCATTCACAAACTAAAGTCAGAAATCGCTGAATATTTTTTGGGCAAAGACTCTCTCTCTCTTTTCTTTCTGCTATTATCTCTTTTTTAATTCTTTGTGTAGTCAAAGTGTAACCTTTTTTTCTTTTTTTTGAAATATTTATTTACGTCTTCTATTCCTCGCTGATATTTCTGTGATGTACGTTCTTAAACTTCCTACGTACTCGTCTATTTTAAGATAATTATTTGTCTATTATGATGAGAGTTGATTGTGTATGGAAGTTACACTGCCATTCTTCAAGAGAATCGTTTAATCGATTTCAACTGTAAGTTCAGGTTGCCACACTTAAGTTTTTCTCAAGAACTGGTTTGTATATACTATTGGTACCGTCTATAACATAATGAGAGCTCGCTTGACTAGTAGTGAATGCTCTGCTCTTCCTTAACTTAGTGTCGAGTAAAATAGAAGTTTCTGCTTTTGACTAACTTAACCTTGAGCATGAGTGTCTTTATATTAACGATCAGTATTTTTATTTTTGACCGACTCGACTTTGAGCAAGCATGCTCTTTATTTTTCAAACAATACTTTTTAAGAAGTTGCTTTACAAATTAATTACAAATTGAAATAAAGGAATTAGGGTTCCATTCACATGGGTGTCCGTAATTAGTAAATAAAAGGATACAATATTAATTGAACCCCAACCAATCATTACTGTCATGGACATGGGATATAAGATTTTTGAAAGCTCAAAGGAGTTGTGATTATAAGGGACTGAATTCACAATAAAATGTTCTGTGCATTCTATTTATCACCTAAAATAATTTATTTTCCTTAATCCAAGTAATTATTATGTTTTTAAGCTGGTCAAATAAGAACTTAATGTCTCAAAGATTTCGATAATCGAATAAGTGCGCGCACGGTGGAGCATAAGCATTAAATTATGATGAAAATTTAAACAAGTTTGAATTTAGCGAGCTTCGTCAATGTTATTTGAATGTTCTTGGTCCTTTGATTGATTTAATTTGTTTGTTGGCACTCACTGCCTATTCAAGTGCATTCAACTCTTTCACCTTTTTTTTTCCCAACTAAAATGACCTTTGAAATTAGTAGCCTTAAAATTTGAAAAAGGCAGTGTTGATGCAATTTTTTGCTTAATGAATAGTGACTGATCTTTTTGTTTTGGATTTTTTTCAATATAAAAATTTGTGGCTCATTTTTTTTTTTTGAGGCTAGGACTCTGCAAAAGAAATAAATCGTCAGGGGTGTTAGGGTTGTCAACGAAAATTTTCTAACAATCAAGTCATTTTTTTTAGCATTTTATACTTCGTTTTCACCTTCACATTCTTTGTATGGACAGTTGAGTCAACTGGAGGGTTATATGACACTTTTCTCGTGATAAGTTTCAATTAAGGCTCGTGCATGGAGATATATATTCATATGTGGTAATATTTATTTATGACAATAATTTTTTATATAAATATCTTATTTTTTGGTCTTTTGAACTTTAACGATAAGGATGGGCGTTTCAATTTTTATAGGTTTAGGCTTGAGTTGAATCTGTTTGGGTTTGAGAATTCAAACCAAACAGGTTGATAAGCTAATTCAATTCAATGCAATTTAGTTTAGGTTTAAATTCGGTTTGATTTAGTTTATTTTCATAATTTCAGGTATAAACGATTTGGGTTGCAAATTCAGGTCATAGGATTCATATTACACAAAAAAGAAGCTTAAAAATAAGCACTACTCTAAAAAACTTAAAATAAAAGCAGAACTTAAAAGTTTTTAATACGGCAAATTCAAATATTCAATTACATATACAAAAAAAGAGAACTTCTTAAATCATTCCAAGTTATGAAGTCAATTCATGTAGGGTAAAAATAAATTATTGAATGACATATAAATCCATCTCCATTTCTACATCAACACAACATAAGCAGTAACAGTTAGTAGTAACAATCATCCTCCACCAAACAAGCATCGACTGACAGAAAATAAAGAAGCAAATCAATCCATTTGTAAACTATCTACCAAACAAGCATCAACAGTTACATTAGATAAGTACAATCTAAAACAATGACTAAACCTTAAAAAATAATAATGAAAAAAGTACATATTCATGTTTTTCATCCAGTTGTTACTTTCTACGACACCATAACACCACCAAACCAAATTCAAAGCTATATGTCTTAATGGCAAACAAGAATGTTTGTTGGTCATTCCATAGAACATGCGTTCCAAGCACTTGCAATGGGCTTTTGTCTGTAAGTTTCTCAATAGGGGTGGCAAAACGAATAAACGAATCGAATTCGAATCGAATCGTAAACGAATTGGGTCAAAATTCTATAGATTCGGATTCGATTCGTTTATTAAACGAATTGAAATTTCAGGATTCGGATTCGATTCGTTTATTAAACGAATATTCGGTTTGATTCGTTTAATTCGTTTAATAGAATTGATAAACGAATCGAATCGAATTCGGATTCGTTTATTATTCGTTTATCCTTTACGAATTCATAACGAATCGAATCGAATCAAGATTCGTTTACAATTCGTTTAGAAAAATATAATTAATAAACAAAATTAAGCAAAAAAAAACACAAATTTAATATCCCACGACAAAATACAAATAATTCAAATCATATTATACAGTTATCCAAATACCAAATACCAAATCCTTAATATTAAAAATAACAATAATTCAAATTCAAATTATAAAGAAATGTAATTTCTTTAATTCTCTTCATTTATCTTTGTTACCTTGAAAACAAAAATCCTACACCAAAAAGTAAATAAAATGTTATTAACATGCTGCAATATTAATAATAGTCATTGTAAAATTTCAAAAATCAAAATATATTGCAAATTTGTAGCATTTTCAAGGAAATAATAATTAAACAAGATAAAATTTTTACCTACCACACTCACACTATCGTCATTTAGATCATTGAGCACTCGCATGCAGATAGAGCATAATTAGTGCTCATGTTTATAATGTTTTGAGTAAGTTGGTCCACAGTGACATCTAAATTTTCTACAATAATTTTATAAAAATAAATCTTAATTATAAATAATTAAACATAATATTATAAAAGAAAAGTAAATAAATTTTATAAGCAAGTTTTTTTTTAATTTTAACTTATATATTTTTTAATACAAATTTATTAAATTAATAATATAATTAATATATTTTATAATACAAATTTATTAAATAAATAATAAATGAATTTTAAACAAATCGACCCATATTCGATTCGTTTATGACTCATTTATTAAACGAATTCTAAACGAATAAACGAATCAAAATTTTCAAACCCGTATTCGATTCGTTTAATTAACGAATCGAATCGAATTCACCCATTTATTAAACGAATTAATTTTTTCAAATCCAAACCCATTTAATTCGCATCGAATCGAATCGAATAAACGAATCCTGAGCCATATTGCCACTCCTATATCTCAATCATAATCAAAATATTGGTGAGAGAGTGTTATAAATTATCTTTTCTCCATAAATAAGGTTCTTGTGCCTCAGCATTAAGTACACTGACAAATCCAAAGGGGACATGGAGCAAGTGGGTGGCAACTGGTTCTTCGGTGCTATAAGTGAATTTTATAGAATTATAATTATTATTTGTTTGCGCTCATTCGTATAATGTTTATTGGCTCTAAGCTTGTTTTATAGAATGTATGTTTGCGCAGAAACTTATTCCATAGAATATTACTCTTAGACACTTTACTAAGAGTATGTTCTATGTACTTAAATCATTCTTATAAGAATAAATGTATGTCATTTTTATAGAATCATGCTCTTATGCGTTTTATCTATTCTTGTCTTTAGACAATTTACTTAAAATACTTTCTAATACTTAAATCATTCTTGAAAATAATGGACCTATGTCATTTTTGAATAATCATGCCTTTAGGCATTTTTCCAATTCTTATACTTAAACAATTTACTCAAAATATTTTCTTAGTATCTAAATCATTCTTGCAGGGAATAGATTCAAGTCATTTTAATATAATCATGCCCTTTGACATTTTGTGAAAAAACTAGTCATTTGGGCTTTATAATTAAAAATATTTTCTAAGTAATCAAGAGTATGAGCAAGTGCATAAATATGCTCCCAAAAAAAAAAGAAGTGAATATAAAAGTTGTGTTGTTGAGATCTATGTAGTTTGAATATACTTGAAATTCCTCCATTTGAAATTCAATTAAAAAAAAGGATTAATTTCAAGTTAATTTAATTGGCTTAAGTTTGTTATAATTATAGTATAACTAAGTGGTTTCCTCTTTTTATTTGAAAAAAAAAACCAACAAATATGTTTATCAAGTTATTGCTTCTTTTACACATTTATTTGAACTCATAATAGAAAACTCGCTAATATTTAAGACTCATTAAATAGATCAATAATCTCTTCGTGAGAAAAAATTTCCCCTATTAAGAACTGCATATACTATAAGAAAAAATAGAATATTTGACATTTTTTTCAATAATAATATAACTATAAATTATTGTACAATTTAAATTGACAATTGACGTGGCACTAGCCACATCACCAAGTTAGGTGACTCTAAGTTGAGGGCATAAATACCATGACGACTAAAAATTTTTAGTAAAAGCTTTAATATGTTGTTGTTGTTTTTTTTTAAAAAAAAATTTAATTGTCTCCTTTTACAACTTCATGAGCTCGTTGACGGCTTCGGCTTCTCTACTTACAATCTTTCTTTGCCACCGTATTTCTTCTGATATGTCCAATAAGATTCCTGGGTAAATTGTGGGTTTTTCAAATTTATTCAATTGAATATTTTTTTTTTTTTGTGTTGAATTCACTTTTGCTGTGTGAAAATCAATCAATTCCTTTTAGTTTGTAACTCAAATGAAATCAATCCGATTCATATATTTACTACAACAACGACTTCATCAATAAGCATCTTTATTTTTCTCTCATCTTTTGGAACAAAAAAAAAGGAAATTTGGCGCACTGGTAACCTTCTATTTTTATTATAAAACTGCTCTTATTTTGTATTTTATAATTTTATCCTTTATATTAAAAAAATTTTAACTAATTAAATTAACCTGTAGTTATTTTACTTGGTCATTTTCTATATTACAAACACTATAAACTTACAAACATAAAAATGGAAATCGATTGTAAAAGAGTAAGAATTTATCCCATTAATGTTTGCAGCAAAGATAATTTTGTAGAGATTTCATAGATTATTAACTTTTTGAGCATTTTAGGAGACAACCAAACTTATTTTTATTTTATTTAAATAAAATTAAAAATGTATACACTTGAGTTACCTCTGTCTTCTTTATTTGTTTTGAAGAAGACAAGCATACTTTTACGTTGCAAAAACAACAATACACATTTGCAGGGTTAGATAGTGAAATTGGAGAAAGAGCACTACTAATTGAGGGGCTTATTGAGTAGATTATTTTAGAAATTAAAAAAGATATTAATAGAAAAGAGGCTTGATAAGGATAATGGAGAGGTGCCAATAGCATTGCCTTAAAAAAAAATTAATATAAACTTCTAATTTACATAAACATTCACCAGCATATTTTTTTTTTTTAAAAAAAGCAAGCTTTTTGTTAATATATTTATATTTCAATAAAATTTTTCATTCTCTATCAAAATATATGGGCAGATAAAGAATGAAAATTATATAAAAAAAATTAATTTGGACATTAATTCTTTCAATGATAAGAATCCTCCCATAATATTTTTTTTCTTTCCTATTCTCTCCTATTGAAATAATTGGCCAAGATTAAATTTTAAATTTTAATGTTGACAATCAATCTAGTTTTTTCACTTTATTTGTAACTAACCTAATTTTTCATTAGATTTATTATTTTCTTATTTTATTTTTATCCGTAAATCTGGAAAAAAACAAGTCAGTTAAAAGATAAGCAGAGAATATGGTAAGAAGCCAGGAGGGACAGCAAGCACCAACCAACGACATTTAATTAGCCGTTACATGCAGCTTAATAAGCCATGTGTTGGAAGGACAACAAAGCAATCTCTGTAAAACCTTCCTTGTACGTGCATTTACATTTTAAGTAGGCCTGCATTTCAACATTCGTAACCTGTCCCAATTTCAACATAGATTACAAAAAATTAACGTTTGTATGCTACCATTCTGTTAAGAAAATAGTAAGCTCCTTATTTGCTAGTTTAAATATTTTTAGTATAATTGTTTTATTTTTAACTAACAAGCATTATTTCTTTTGTCCATCAAATATAGGTGTGGTGATCTTGGTGGCACTTGAAACGATGAAGGTTCATGTGAAGACTTCAACAATTATACATCCTGCCCGAGAAATTCCAAAGCATTGCCTCAGAATTTCTGACTTGGACCAAACAGTGCCGGCTATTCACACGGCTTCTGTGTACTTTTACCGACGGCCAACCGCCGGTTGTGACAATTTCTTTGAAACTGATTTAATGAAGGAGTCTTTGAGCAATGTGCTTGTGTCGTTTTACCCGATGGCTGGAAGATTGGGAAGGGATGAAAATGGAAGAATTGAGATACAGTGTAACGGAGAGGGAGTTGTGTTTTTGGAGGCCGAAACAAGTTGCGGTATTGATGATCTTGGTGACTTTGAATCAAGCGTAAAGCTTATGAATCTTGTGCCACCTGTTGACTTGACTGAAGATATATCTTCCGATCCACTCATACTGGTACAGGTACACAATTAAAATTATCCCACGAATTCCTTTTTGGGACTTTCATTTTCCACATCGTCATGCCCTCCAATGTATATAAATCATAAGTCTTCACATTTGTGTATTGTGTTTTCGTGTATACGTTGACTAGGTTACGCATTTCAAATGTGGAGGAGTTTGTCTCGGAGTTATGTCACACCATACGTTGGCAGATGCAACTTCAACATATCATTTCTTGATTTCGTGGGGTGAGATGGCACGCGGTCTCCAAATTAGCGTTCCACCGTTCATTGATCGGACCGTATTAGATGTTGGGCTCCCTACCTCTCCTTCATTTCATCACGTAGAATATAGCTCATCTCCTTCCATGAATACTCCAATTCACAATCCTGGGCCTATTTCTACTGCTATCCTAAAATTATCACTTGATCAAATCAACATCCTTAGAGAAAAATCTAAGAAAGAGCATGAACTCACCACTATCAAGTACAGCAGGTTTGTGATAGTAGCAGCACATATATGGCGTTGCGTATGCAAAGCACGAGGATTGTCTATCGATCAAGCTACCAAGTTACATATTCCCACAAATGGACGGTCTAAATTATTGAATCCGACGATCCCGCTTGGGTATATTGGCAATGTAAGCTTCAGCTGTGCGCCGATCGCCTTATCAGGCAACATTCAATCGGAACCCTTGAATTATACAGTAGAAAGAATTCATAAAGCAGTTAAGCGCATGGATGACAAGTATTTAAAATCTGCTCTTGCTTACCTAAAGCAACAGCCAGATTTAAAAGTATTAAGGAGAGGGGCCCACACCTACGGTTGTCCAAACCTCCTTATAAGCAAATTGATAGACATGCCCGTGTATGGTGCCAATTTTGGATGGGGTGGGCCAGTGTTTTCGAGGACGATCAATGACATTTGGGATGGGGAGGTATATATTTTATCCGATCCAGCTGACGATGGTAGCTTGTTAGTGATTATAGACCTATTTACTAATCACTTGCAGCTCTTCAAGAAGTTTTTTTACGACATTTTTCTTCAATGGTCGAATGTAAGATCTAGGTATTAATACTTAAGATCGTCAGTCTGTACTCTGAATTGTAAACCTGTGGCTTTAGTTTGTTTAATGAACTCCTAAAATTGCTAATAAGGATTATGACCAAGTTGTTTTGTGTGTGTGCGCGAGTATATAATTATTTTTAAGTATAGATATTTTCATCTTTTTTAATGCGGACACACTCCTAATTTTTATGAAATACAAGATACTTATTGAATTATAAGAAATTCTTCATTTTGACTCAATATTAACAATTTTATTGTGTGTGTGCGCGAGTATATAATTATTTTTAAGTATAGATACTTTCATCTTTTTTAATGCGGACACACTCCTAATTTTTATGAAATACAAGATACTTATTGAATTATAAGAAATTTTTCATTTTGACTCAATATTAACGAAATATTAGTTTATGTTTGAATGAACTATAAAATCATGTAGTTTAAAGGTATTAAAATCTCAATCTCTTAAACTGCACAACTTAAAAGCATGTCTGCATGAAAAAAAAAAAAACAAGGTCTATGTATTAATACTTCAACAATTCATTTGTAATAATATGAATTAATAATGTAATACAAAATATTGAGTACACCTATAACACCATCATATAATGCATAGGATAATGATTTTTTTCCTCTTAACTTTATTTTTCAATAATTGGTTAAATATATGATGATTAAACTAATTTTTTCAATAAATATATACTCTTGACCAATTATTAAAAAATTAAGAGTATTCTAATCCCAATGACAATAGTTAATTAATTATGTATTTGGTGAGATTTGTTACAGCGCGCAGTTTCGGATCCATTAATGTCAACCAATGTAGCACTTGTGTGTGTGAGATACATGACTGTCAAGCTTTATAAGTAGCTAATATTTATTAATTATTTAAGTATCCTGAAACAGCGACTGCTACAGTATTCATCTCATCACTCATCATTCATCACAACATCCGTGGATTAGGCCACACATATATACATTTAATAATACATCTACACACATATTAAAACATTATGACTCGCGACTTCCTCTACAGTTTCCCTTTTAATGCTAATTTAAATTCGTAGAAGAACTTCTTAAAGAGCTCCATTTGATGTATCTCCAAGCATATAACTAATGACAAACTCCCATCACCAGTTGAACTTGGTAATATGAAACATGTACCTCCGATAATGATAGGGATATTAGCCAGTCCCATAGATACCGGTCGTCCCCATCCAAAATCAGCATCATATAGAGGCAAATTTACCCAGCTGACTATCTTTAGATTGGGACTTCTGCAATTTTGAGGTCCATGCCTCAGAGTCGTTACATCGTGATGTTGTCCAAGATAAGCAAGAGCTGAAGTCAAGTACTTATTATCCATTCGTTTTATAGCTTTATGAATTCTTTCGACAGTGAAAATCAGTTGTTCTGATTGAATATCACCTGATAATGCAATCGGAGTCATGAAAAAGATTACATTACCGAAGTACGTAGGTGGGAGCGGAGGATTCAATCTGGATCGTCCACTTGTGGAAATGTAAAACTTGCTTGCCTGAGTACTCGGCAACTTACGTGCGTTGCACATAAGTGCTGTAATTAATATCGGTTACAAGGTGATCTTTATTTACACTTGCTTCAAGGGTGCTGATTTGATCAAAGGATAGCTAGGCGTAGCAACAGAAGTGAGAACAGGACTGGGTGGCATTCGTTAATTTGGGGTAGGGTTATTCATGGAAAGAGGTGGATCATATTCAGTATGATGAAATGTAGGAGAAGGTGGGACCCTAGCACGACGTTTTGTCCTATCAATTACAGGTGGACTGGTCATCGGAAAGCCACGTGCCATGTCAGCTAGCCCATGTATTGATAAAATGAAAGGCTGAAGTTCCATCACCCGATGTGCGGTGGAACCCGACTCCTAGACAGGTTCCCCCACACTTGAAATAAGTTACCTAACAATAACGTGAAAACTGCACTAGGTGTGTTATAACTTGTATTTGATTGTCTTTTGTAATTCTGAGGCACGTTAATGATCAAATAATTCTCAAGCTCAAGCACCTACATGTTTAAATATAAAAGTTTAAGTTTGAAGCTACATCAAGCTATCTAGCTCAAATTTAATGTTGTATTGTACCTAAATACTATGATCTAACCTTAAATTCGTACTTTAAAACATATGAACTTCTGCATTAAGAAGTGATATCTTTCGTATAATCGACAGTTGGAACGAGCTGCTGAATTTGCGAGCTTGGCGTGAAGTCATCTAAATCATCAATAACAGAACCCGTTTCAGGCATCATGAATAAGACTCCTTCTGCATTACAACTTATCTCAAGTCTTCCATTTTCATTCCATCCCAGCCTTCCAGCAATGGGATAAAACGGCACAAGAACATTGCTCAAAGCCTCCATAAGAAATTCAGCTTCGAAAAAATTAGAACAACCACTTGGCCGCCGGTAAAAGTACACAAGAGGGACATGATATGTCGCCATTGACAAGTCCAAGTCAGAGTTCCATCGACAATGCTTGGGCGTGTCTTTGGCAGGGCGTACAATTGTTGACTCCTTTATGTGAACTTCCATTGTTCGGTACCTGCAATAGGCTTAGAAATCAAGTAACAGATAAGAACAAGCAATAAACCCGGTAGCCCAAAAGACTACATTAAATGAGCTTGCCACTGGCTAGATTACGTAGCTTTTATTTGAGTGTGGAAATTTTCATTGTAGCAAGAGGAAGTCTTAAGTACTCCCAGTGTATATTTCTTTGTCTGTTTGATCCTTAGCATGTTAGTATTTCCTGTCATTTATCTCCCTCAATCATGTGTGTAAGAGTAAGTAAATACACACATGCCAATAATCCGATGGATGAACAAGTATACGCCAGCAGCACCCAAGATTTTGCCTACTAGAAAAGTGCACTTAGGGTCGGAGAATTTCATTACAAGGGAACAAAAGAAGATTTGGCAATAAACTCAACATATCTCGTGATCAAAGAAATATCCAATTGTCTACGATTTTGGATCTTGCAATAAATAAAGTTTAATTTAGATGAACTACGATGCCAAATGTATTTATATTAACGTGAGTCAAAAGTGAAAAATAGATCAGGTCTCATGCCTTTCTATTTTCTGTATATTTAGTCACCAAGGATAAGATGCACCATGATTATTTTTAGCAAAATCCACAAGGATGGAATCAGCAGCAAAAATAATCACTCGCTCAAACTCGACAGCTAGTGACTCAGCAACAGAAATCAAAAGACATGAAGCAGAGCAGCAGCATGCAAAATAAAAGTTACAGCAACAAAACTAAGTGGAAAATGTAATTAACAATTCAATTGAAAGCACAGCAGAACAACTTACTTTATAGACTTTTCAGAAAAACTTTGCTCAAGAGGGACCAGAGAATAGGACCAGAATCTGAGAGCTTAAAGACAGAAGGAGGAGGAGGAGATAAGAAGAGCAAGTCCATTCCACTTTCTTATGGATATGGGGATTTTGATCATTTTAATCATTGAAAGGCTTGCATATTTAAATAAAACATAGCTATTGGTTAGAGCTATCAAAATTTAACACGATATCATTACTCGATACGAATATGGTACAAATAAATAGATATAAGTCGTCAAATTTAAAATGATTATTAAATAAATTAGATTGGGTCGACATAAAAAAGTTCATGTCGGGTTAAGATTAAGTTCTCAATCTGTTTATCTGATCAATTATATGATTATATTTTTTATTCTAAATTAAATTATAAGCTTTTGTCATCAAAATATAAATATTTGATATGATTTTCTCTTTTTATTTTATTTTTTGAAGGATAAACATATATACAATGTTTTATTTATAAATTTTTTTTAATAGATTTAGAATTTCAATAGTGTATATATATAAAATATTGGTAGACATGTATATTTTATAATATCAATATATAATAATATTTACATATATATACTTAAAACTGTAATATTGTAAATATATAATATTTTAGTAGATATGTATACTTTATAATATATATATATATATATATATATATATATATATATATATAGTATGCAAATGTTTGATGTATATTGTTTTTAAATATATAGATATTAAACGGGTTATTGGATAACTTATTTATTTTCTATGTTGGGTTAAGTTCTCAATATTTTAACATGATTATTAAATAGATTGTATTTAGATTGATATAAATTTAACACAATACGAAACTGACACGACACGAACATGACTCGGTGATCTATTTTGCTAACTTTAATTGTGGTTAATATTTTCTAAGAGCTGTGAAGATATAATTTTGTTGTTTTATAGTTTATTTCGATGGGGTAAGGTTACCTACGGTTACTTTAATAAGATTTTTAAAGAAATTTATTACTATTTTTGCCAACAATGTGAACTTGTTGGCTATAATGTAGGGTCAGTTTGGGATTGCGATGATTAATTAAATAAGTTATTTTTACTATACAGATAAAATAAGTTGTTGATTAAAAAAATAGTTTGGTGTTTAGTAAAATATATTGTTGCGATTACTATGAATTTGAAAAGTAAAGTATATGTATTTGGTAAATTTTATTATAAAATATTATCTTATTATAATAACTAAAATAGACATAAGTCTAAATTATCTTTATATTTTTATAGTATGTTTAATAAATTATTTAAAAATATTTTTTTAATATGTAGAGTTACATGATATGCCTTATTCGCAAGATGGAAGGCCTATTGATATGGTTTTCAACCCACTAGGAGTACCCTCGCGAATGAATATAGGACAGATATTTGAATGCTCGCTCAGGTTAGCGGGGGTATGCTAAATCGACATTATTAAATAGCACATTTTGATGAGTTTTGATGAGAGATATGAACAAGAGGCTTCAAGAGAAAACTCATGCTTTATGAATTATATGAAACCAATAAGCAAACTGCGAATCCATGGGTATTTGAGCCATAAGTAAAATAAATAAATAAATAATAAAATAAAAGTAATAAAAAATTATCTTTTTATTAAAATACTAAAGTTATAGTATAAATTTTTTAAAAATATGATAATTTATTTAATAAATTACTTATAAAAAATAATCATCCACCGACTTTTAAAAATTATTGTCAAAATAAAAAAATTTATGAAATAAATTACTTTTATACATTTTATTAAAAATAGTTTTTATAAAAAAAATTATGAAATAAATAATTTGTTAAGTTTCAATTTCAACCATAATCTCAATAACATACGAGGCGTAGTTTGATTAGGCGAGAGACCATCTATCCCATGCAATGTTGGCTTCCTAATCCCAAACGAGGCGTAGTTTGACTAGACGAGAGACCATCCATCCCGTGCAATGCTGGCTTCCTAATTGATGCCGCGATAGACTGGTGGCCATTGGATGACCAGAAAAGATTTCAAAATTCACAGAAATTTTTCTTGAGCCTAAACAATATAACTCCATTATCTTATTCTCCAATACCCACACGCACTAAACCCACAAAGATAAAGGGTGGTCCCCAAATCTTAGATTAAATGATATATAATTAAGAAGAGGAAAATGAACAGAAATAGCACAACTGGGGCAAAATGAAGAGATTTATTTCAAAATATAGTCAATAAGTACATATCTAGTAAACAACATACAGAAATAGAATACGCATAAAATACTGCTTAAAACAACATTACAGCATCTTATAGCAAGTTGCATTGGACATGACATTGTTTCACGGAAAATAAGTAAAAGCTATTAATTCAACATGGGAAAGCCCTTGTCATGAGCGCTATAGACTTGGACAGCTGTGTGCAAGATGAATCTTCCCCAGGAGACTAGCAGAGCCAAATTCAAATTCGGAAAACGTCGGTTTGGAACCGTTCATCATACAATCTCCAATGGCCATACCTATCCGTGTGAAAGACTGACCTGGGAATGTAGAAATTAGGCTTAACGATCTTCTTCAAATTTTTCAAATTGGATGTAGTATTAGCAATATCCCTACTCGTAACATTTGAACATCCAGATAAATCCAACCATTCAAGTTCTGTACAACCTTCACAAATTGAAGCAAGGCCTTTAGCTGACAACTTAGAGAACCGAATTTCAAGGTGCTCAAGATTAGGCATAAATTTCGCAATAGCATCAGCCTCAGAGTCCCCATCTTGCGGGCAAGAGTTTAGATACTCATTAGGGACAATTCCCACATGTTGGGAAGGATCCAACCAATTCATAAGATTCCGCTTTAGAACCTTAAGATTCGGGCAATTCCTCCCGATAATAGCTAGAGATTCATGAGATATCTCATAGCAATAGCTAATGTCAAGCTCCCTAAGCTTGGTACACCGAAAAGCTAATCTACACATCGAATCATCAGTAACATTGGGGCAGCTCTTAATTGAAAGAACTTCAAGATTGGGGCACCTGAAAATTTAACATAGAAAAATATCAATTCCACGGCAAAAGTTCAAAAGTAATAACACAATCATAATAAACAACACAAAACCTTATTTATATAGTTGGCAGCTAGTGATTTCATTCCCCGGCATAGAATTGAAAAACCCAACAATTCAAACCCAAACGTACCCAATTATCATTAATGAAATGAAATTATTCCAATTTAAGTCCTGAGCAACAATTACAATCCCAAAATTAACATAAGCTCCAATTCGGTCAGTAGATATTCCTAAAATCAATCAATATATATATATATATATATATATATATTTTCGTGGCAATCGCAAAAGTACAGACCTCGCAGCGGCAAAGTTGAGAGAGCGATCGGAGCAGTGTCGGGTTTTGATTTCGGTGAGAGACCCATCACTCCATTCTATAACGGAACGAAGCATGGAATCAATTTTTCTCTCAAACTCGGGAATCCACCAGCGAGGGGACTCGCTAGGTGAATCGAAGTGGGTCTCGAGATCGAATACCGAGTTGAGAAACGGGTCCTTGCCGGCTAAAAACCAAAGCTTGCATACGAACATAGGGCCCATCCATCGTTGCTCCAGAGTGAGTCGCGAGAGGATGTTGATCAGGCACTCGTGAGTCAACTCGGCCCAGGTTGAACTTGGTCCTGAGTCGGTCGTTTCCTCTCCTTCTTTATCGTTCATTTTTTTCGTTTCTTTCTATTTTTCTGTTATTCTTCGTGTGTGATAATGAAATTAATACACCTGGAGAATGGATTTTATATAGGAGCCGGTCGGCGACCAAACCAAAGCGCTCGGATCGAATAGAGGGTCTCATTAATATTTTATTCATTTTTACTAATAAAAGATTACACAACATTTGCCTTATGATAATACGCAAATATAACTTAGTAACATTTGTCATACTAAACTGCTAACTTACATTTCAAGTCATATATATGACGATGAATCTCATCGTCGTGTTTTTAATTTTTATGTATTTAACAAGTATTATAAGTTACACAAATTATAACTTAATAAAATTTAATACTGACATGTATTGCTGTGATAAATTGAATATATCCAACTTGGGAACCATATAAACTAATTCTGAACTGATTTATAAGTCAAAATTGGATTGAATTTGAACATACCGGTTTAAGACAATTCGGAAACTTTTGCCCACAAAGAAGTTTTCAGGAAGCCCTTTTACGACTGGCAAAAAATGCAACTCTCGGAGTCGAGAAGCGCTTTGGGACTTGTTTACCCCACGCAAATGGCTGCGTGTGAAAGCCAAGGCAAAGGCATCATGCGGAGCTGTTGATCATATCCATTAGAATTATACTATACTTTGCTAAGGTTTCATGATTTCATCTCTAAACTTCCCATGACACAATATGGCTATGAAATACACATATCAAGTAAACCATCATCATTTCCACATACAAGACAATGTGGAAGCTTGATTCTAGAAACAGCACTGGCAACAAAGCAAACTAAACATCAATTATGGATAGTACTTGGCATCCATTTTCACTTTTTGCCTTCACTTTCACATATAATTAATTGTGCGGTGTGGACACAGCAAGTCTCGGTGCGACGAAATATCGCTACCCAAGCTTGTCAAGACCTCACCTCGGCATGTTCGTAACTATTCTTTTACCTGACTCTGGAAGCCCAAATCTGAAGTGCTAAACAAATATATTCTTTTCTTTCTAACAAATGTTTGTCAACCAACAATTCTATTTCTAGTGCGGGCGGCATCCATTACCTCAACAGAATGTTTTAAAAACAAATTACTAAAGAATCTGTAGCAATTAGTTTAAATATGCATTTTAAAAAGTGCAAATGGTGAACGACTCGTCAAAAAAACTTTATTCAAATAAAAGCTCATCTTTTTTGTCCCTTTAAATCTAAATATTTTATAATTTGTTCAAATTGTAGATGGCTTAACTTCATCTTCAACTTTACGTGATAAAAAAAAATTGAAAAAATTCCTCCTTAGTTTTACCAACTTTCAAAACAATTACAGACAAAAAATTTTCTTTCAAAAAATGAGCGGTCTTTGTTTTTCTATTTAAAATCTAAATGAATATAAATATTACTAATATCATAATAATATGCTTGTTTTATATTTTGTGTTATAAGTGATAAGTTATTTATATTTATAAACTCAAAATATCTTAAATCTAATACTTTTAAAAAGTAACACACCCAATGGTATTTAACATCCAGAAAACTGTCAAATAAAATGCGTCCCAAGTCGAAATATCACATGTAAATTTATCAAAGAGGAAAAGGATTTATTTGATATTATAGATGAGATTCTAGTTATAAGATATCTAATGAAACCGTCGCTGGAATTGAGATCTCATTCAAAGAGAAAGATATCAAATATCTGGAGTTTCTTTTTGTATATTATATGGATGATCTGATCCGCAAGTGAAAATATTATATATATTTAAAGTTTAAATAGATATATATGTATAATTTTTTTAATACAATAGTTTTTATATTTTTTTTACAAAGGCCGACTTTGCAGACGCTGTGTCACTTTCACAGTGTTGTGTGTCCAAGATCGGGAAATGAAGCATTCAGTGATTATATATAAAAAATCGTTATCTATTAATAAAAGAATTTGTTTGAAATGTATATTAAGTATTTAATACAAGTAAAAGTTGAGATGAAGAAAAATTTTATTATGACATCTAATAACTGAGTAAGAAAAAAATTATATTATAACATCTAATAACTAAGTAAGAAATAAGTATATTTAATGATAATATTTGTAAGAAAAAAATAATTTTCCATTTAGTCATTTTATCACTAAGATAAAAGTTAAGAAATTTTATTTTTTTCATTTAGAAAAAATATATTATAATAAGACTTTAAATACAAAAAAAAAATTAAAATATCAAAATAACTTAAATGAAGTCAAACTAAGACTTAGACATGAAAACAAACATTCTCTAAATTTAAGACTATTATTATCCTCTTTTAACTTAAAAAGTTGGTAAATATTAATAATTATTGATACCTCTATCCAGAATATACCTAGGTTAAAAGTTACCACAATCTGAATGTAACATTGGTTTTAGCTCCCAAAGCTAAGCTCTCAAAGTGCTTAAGAACGGCACATCTTGTCAAAATGAAGCCTACAAGGTCCGGTGGACCATGCTGTGCCTAATTTTTTTTCTCCCTTAAGTTAGCCACAGCCCACGATTCGAGCCCATACCTACAGTACTCAAATAAGTCCACAACCTTTTTTTTTTTAGAGCGTGTTTGAAAAAGGTCTGGCGTGTTTTCTTCAATCACACATGTCTAGCATACTTTTTCAAACTCACATGTTATTTTTTCAAGCCCATAAACCTATACAATAATAATAATAATTATTATTATTATAATAATTATACTTATTGGCATCAGAGCCAGGGGAGTAAGTGTATTATAGAGTAAAAGAATTTGTGTATGTTTATGCTTTTTATTTAATTTCTGTGTGGTTGTTGAATTCTTTACTGGTAGTAAGTCTCGTCTAGGATAAGAGTTTTCCGTTTAAGGGCTGTAAAACCATACTCTGTAGAGCATCTTCTTTCTCTAGTTCTTCTTCTGAGAGGACTAATGTTTCAAAGAATGTTGTGAATTCTAAAGATTTTATAATTGAAGATTTTAATAAAGCTATTGATTGTTGGAAATTACTAAAGATTTCTAAAGACATAATTTATAAAACAAAAAAACTTGATTTTTTAAAGACAGATTATGTTATAAAAACTGAAGAATGTGACATCACTCTTTCAAAGCCTTTTGAAATAATTCATTTATTTTCAGAACACTCTTTCAAGCACTTAAAAGAAAAGAAATTTAATTATGTGCATAAAGCCCCTTACTAAAGAAGGCCTAGACACGTCCATCTTAGCGGTTCTAAGAGATGGCCGATTCATTTCTTTTGATGATTCTTTACATAGTAGTATTGAATCGAGTCTCTGTAAAGGTCTTATTTCATTTGACTGTTATCCAAATATCACAGTCTCACTTAGAGACAAAAATATCCTCAAAAGCATGATTCTTCAAATTAAAACTCATAATTACCATATGATTGAAGGATCAATCCCTGTTGCCCTAATTTACAAAATTTCCTATAAAGCAATGCATTCTGCGTTTAATGTGCAATATAAACTTCAGTAAAAAAGAGATGAGACTCTTCTCTTGCAGATTGACTTGTCAACAGCTAATATTGTTATTCCTAGACCTATTCAGTGGAAAGACATAAACCTTCCTGAAGAATGGATCCTTGAAGGAGCCACTGAACCAATTATTCCAAAACAATTTAAGCCAAATACAGAGTTACAAAATGTGACTCAATATTCAGATGGTAAAGTAAAACTATCCTTTAGAAGGGCTACCTCGTATAGGTTCTCTGATAGAGAATCTGTTTCCAGTATTCCTTCTACAGACAAAAAATTCTCTAAAATCCCTTCTGTCATCAATCTTCCTTACAAAGACCAATCTAGGTTCTCCACATCGGATATTCCTAGTTCTTCAATTCGTTCGGTTAATTATTCTACTAGTGTTCCACACCCAATCTACACCAGTAGCCAACGTAAACAAAGTAAGGAAGAGAAGGAACCTTCTCCTCCAACATCTCCTACATTTTCTGCTGTTACTGAAAACGTAATCAGTGTCCTAGAAAAAGATTTCGAAGTGGATAAAACCCTTCTGCACAAAGATTTCTATTCTGATTTGAATAAAGAAAAAAGACTTTGGTTTTTAATCATTTCTTAAATCAAAGAAAACAAATTCAAGAAGCTTATTATGAATTTATCAATTTGCATAAAACTCATATTTTATTTTTTGATTGGTTTGAAATATATTCTTTTGAAAACGACATTTCTTATCCTTTTAAAGAATCAAATCCTATTACTATTAGGAAGAAAACTCCTAAATGGAATCTTTCTGATAATGATAGAACTATTGAATCTGAACATCCACCTCTTAGGAGTATAACCATTGATCACGGTGATCCTCCTACTCAAATTAAAGCCTTACCTTACAAAATCCATAAGGTTAATGACCCAGATAAAGATTTAGATAGTATTATTCAACAGAATAATTTTTGTAATACTAATCTAAATACAATAGGAAAACAGTTAAATAGGATAGAAAGTCAAATCCAGTAGTCTACCATTACTATTTCTTCTATTTCTACTTTAAAGCCAATAAAGTCTAATAAAAAGCTTAAGAAACCTATATTCGAGCCTTTCCAGGTTTCGAAAGATAGTCAAAAGCTTGTTCAAGAATCAAAATCAGACTTTATTAAAGCCATTAGAGAAAGATTAGAAAAGATAGAAGTCTCATCCTCATCCTCTAAAAAAGCCGAAATTGTTCCTAACACTCCTCAATCTAGTAGTAAAATTGGAGTATTAGATTATGATCAATCTTCTATAGCCATTTCAGATGCAGAAGCATTTGAAGAAGAACTTGAGCCGACTCCTAATGCAAATAAGATTCATTGGGAATTAGCACTCCCTGTTGCTTCTTATTCTCATCCTGACTTAGCTGTTGATAATAGGTCTAGTGCAATAAACCAATCACGGTTTAATGCATCTTCTGTCTATGAATAGAATATAGATGGAATGTCTGAGTATAATATACTTGGTCTATTACAACAAATGACAATGACAGCTAATGCCTATAAAACCCAATCGGGAACTTCTGACAAAGCAATTGCAGAAATTCTTATTGCGGATTTTACTGGTCAACTTAAAGGTTGGTGGGACCATCTCCTTACCAAACAACAGCAATCAGACATCTTGAATGCAATTCAGATAGATGAGGAAGGAATCCCCATTCTGGATGAATATAACAGTCCAATTCAAGATGCTGTTGCAACTTTAATTTAGACCATTTCCCTTCATTTCATAGGTGACCCTTCTTACCTACGTGATAAAAATGTTGAGTTACTACATAACCTAAGACGTAGGAAACTTAGTGAATTTCAAAGTTATAAAACTACTTTCTTTACCCGACTCTTTCTAAGGGATGATGCAAATCATATTACTTGGAAAGAAAAATTTCTAACTGGTTTACCTACACTTTTAGGTGAAAAAGTTAGAAATTCCATTAAAGCCCTTAATAATAATCATGTCCTTTATGACGAGCTCACCTATGGTGAATTAGTCAGTTTCGTTAATAAAGAAGGTCTAAAGATTTGCCAAGATTTGAAATTACAGAAACGTCTTAAATGGGAGCTTAGAAAATCTAAGTAAGAATTAGGAAGTTTCTGTAAACAGTTTAACTATGACCCTTTCAAAGCTTCTACATCTAAAGATTGTAATGGTAAGTGTTCCTCAAGACTTACAAAAAACATTACAAATCATACAAATCTAAAAGTCATAAGTACAGACAACCTTCAAAAGAATTTAGAGAATCTTTTTATAAGAAACCTTCGAAGCCTTATAAAAAGACTCGTTTCTCTAAAAAAAAAAAGTTTTAAAACTCCTCTAAAATCATCTTCTAAAACACCTTTCAACTATAAAGAAGCTACTTGTTATAATTGTGGAAGAAAAGGCCATACTGCAAGATTTTGCAAAATGAACACAAAGCTTCATGAACTTGGTCTTGATGATGAAACACTTTCAAAGTTAGCTCACTTTCAAAGTTAGCTCCACTTTTAGTTGAATTTTCTGACTCTGAGTCTTCTATAACAGGAGACAACGAACCTTTACAAGTTGATGAGTTAATTGACTCTGATACTTCTGATTCAAGTGATAGTGATTTTGAATCCCTATTTCTAAATTAAATCATTAGCAAAAATTGGATAATTCCAGAATCAGTTTTCTGTTTCTCTTTTAATTCTTTTATTTCAGATTTAATTTCCTTAATCTCCTTTTGAAGATCTTGAATATTAGGAGTTATTTTCTTTTCTTTCTTTTTATTCAAGATTTCAGTGAGGTCATAGGCATTTTTCTTTAAAATAGGAGTTTTAGAAGATTCAGCTTTGTTGTTCTGATCAAAGGTTTTCAAAAGCTTATCAAGATACTCTTTTTGTAAAACTGGTTCAGAAATATGTTTAACAATATCAAGAAAAGTTTCTTGTTCTTTAGTTAAAACATAAAATAAAATAAATTAATTACAGACTTTAATTGCTTTAAAATAAATTACAAGATAAATGCTTACATTTAATTAAAATGAAAGTTAAATGCTTTAAAGAAAGATTGCAAGAGGAAAAGGGAAAACTCAGAAGACATGAAATATTTCCTCAAAGTCTTCTGTTCATTGTTTTCCAGAGAGAGCAGAATTAGAGAGAGAGAGATCTAAAAATTCTGAGGAGTCAACAGTCTTCCTCCAGAATTTATACAAAAATTTTTTAAACTGTTCACTGTTCACTGTGGCGCGTCATGTAGCAATTAAACTGTAGCGCGTCTGTAGCAGTTTAACTGTAGCATCGCAATCACTATGGCTTTATACGGAGGAATACAAAAGCTTTACAAATACAAATACTAATAAAATACAAGTACAAATACAGAAACAAATAGAAATAAAAATTTAATTGGAAAATTACTCTTTTTTTTTTACATAAAGTAAATTACAAATCTTTAATGTTTTAACTAAGATAAGATGCCGAAACACATATCTTCATTTTCATCTCCAAAAGAGATGAATGGCTCTTCATTGCTTGAGGAACTTGAAGAAGAAGAACTTGCAACAGAAGTTTCTGATCTCGAGGTGAGCAACTGTTGCATAGTTTTAAAATACTCGTCTTCAGCCTTTGCAGAGGCTAATAGGGACTGTGCTTTTGATCTTTGGGCTAAGAAAGTGCTTTGGGCTTTAGATTCTTCAATGCTTGGAGTCAAATGGCCTCTTGAAGAGAGCCATGTACGAATAGTGGACATGCTCATCTGCCCATGTAACAAGATTTTTCTTTAATCTGTCATGAATGGGTTTTAAAATCCTATTGATGTTGGGACAAAAATCAAGAACATAATTTAAGCTATCAAGAAATTTTTGTAGTTGTGTTTTATCAAGAATCTTATCAGGAAACTTGTCTGTAAAAGCAAGAGACCTCTCAATAGGAGTAATTGTTCCTTTAGAAATATAATGTCAAAGGAATCTGATTTTAGTTTGAAACAAAGAAATATTTGAACTAGAAACAGCTAGTTCAGCTTTTTTTAGTATCAAAATAAAAAGTCTTTAAATGTTTGAAGTGTTGATCAATTGTATTAAAAAAGATCAAAACATCATCGATGTAAACAATGTAAAATTCTGAATAAGGATTATAAATATCATTCATGACTCTTTGAAATTCATAAAGTGTATTTTTTAAACCAAATGACATAACAGTCCACTCATATTGTCCGAATGGAACAGTAAAAAAAGTTTTATACCGATCTTTAGGATGAATTTGAATTTGCCAAAAACCTGATTTCGTGTCAAATTTTGAGAATATGAAAGCAGAGTGGAGTTTTTGTAGTAAGTCTTTTTTATTAGGTATTGGATACTTAATCCATTTTAAGGCTTTATTTAACGGTTTGTAATTTATCACAAGTCTTGGAGTGCCACGTTTAATTTCAGAATTCTTGTTTACATAAAAAACAGCACAAGACGAGGGAGATCTTGACTTTACAATTAGTCCTTTAGTTTCCAAATCTTTAATTTCATTCATACAGTGTTGTTCTAATTCAATATTCATCTGGATTGGGCGAGCTTTTGTAAGAATTTACTTTTCATCAAAAGAATTTTCATATGGCAAGTCTACCATGTGTTGTTTTCTGTTTCAGAAAGCAGTTGGTAAATCAGTACATATTTCTTTTTCAATTAAGTCTTTAAATTCAGAAATCTTCTTTTTTATAAGACTAGTTTGTATCTATCTTTTAATTCTTTGTAAACCTAAATCCTTTTGTAAATAAAATAAATCATTTTGCTTTGATTTGAGCAAAACATTGATTTGGTTTTGATAAATAGAACAAACTTTTACAATATTTAGATTTCTTGTTTTAGGCTTTTCAATAAAGGGAAATTTTAATTATTTATCTTCAACTTTAAAAGTTATACCATCATAATCAACAATATAATGGGTAATGAGGTTTATGAATGGGGTTCCAAGTATGACAGCATGATGTATGTCATTTGTTAATAGAAAGGAAGTTCAAAATTCAAAACCATCATTTAATATAGAAGCATCAACTTTAGAGGTAATTTTTAATTTTGAATTATTAGCGGCTGAAAGTCTTTCATTTATTTTTTTCTGAAATCTTTTGGGAACAATATCTTCTTTTATATAATTTAAATCAGCACCTGTATCAAAAAGGACAATGGTGTCAATTTTAAATTCTTTGAAAAGTATCAAAGTAGTTTTAATCAAATATTTTCTTGTAGTGATTTGTTTCAAAACAAACAAAAAATCATTAGGTAAAGTTTTTATATTTTCAAGATTTTGATTATCACCATCAAATTTTATTTCTTGGATTGATATAGTTGAAGAGCATGAAGCTCAATCTAAAGCCTTAGCATCTGATGAACAGGTAAAAGAATGGATGCAATCCATTTCTAAATCCTCTAACTTATGGTTGCTTTACAAAGTATTTCAAAATCTAAAACTCTTTCTCAAGAAAATGTTACTTCTAAAGAAATAACAAAACCTACTTCTTCTAAAGAATTAGTTTCTGGTGGAAGTTCTTCCTTTCAAATTATTGTTTCCCAGGAAAAGCTTTCACAAAAATCGGAGTGGTATAATAAAATCCATCATCAAAATATTTTATCTATAAAAAATAGATTTTATCATACTGATCATTTTCAAGTTGTTTTAAAGATTTTCGCCAAAGGTTGGTTCTTTAAACTATGGGATTTACAAAAAACCCAACCTTACTATCAAGCTATTCTTGAGTATACTGAGTCTATCAAATTCAAACATTTCTTTCTCAGTGAAGCTCATTCTGAGCTGGCCTATTCTACGGCCACAATTCTTAAAGTCCTAACTCCTAAATAATGAGGTCTTCAACTTCATAAAACCCAGGTTTTTCCCGCCAATTTTAAATTGAGCCCAAACCATTGCTTGTCTTTTTCTTACTGGGATTATTAACAAGCTTGGTTTAATACATTTTTTTATCCAAAACCCTAAAAAGACATACTCCTGGTTGTTTTTCTTCAATTCAAATATACATACTAAAGCAGTTAAATTAATAAAACAAACAGTTAAAGAAATTCCTTGCTTGTTCCTTGCTAATCCTGTATTACTTAAGATAGTTGAAACTGATGCATCTGACTTAGGATATGGTGGCATTTTAAAGCAAGTTAATAATAATAAAGAACAAATAGTACAATATGTTTCTACACATTGGAATGATTGCCAACGAAACTATTCTACTATTAAAAAGAAAATTCTTTCCATTATGTATGCATATCAAAATTCCAAAGTGATTTATTAAATCAAAAATTTTTACTTAGAATCGACTGCAAAGCTGCAAAACATGTTTTAGAAAAAGATATTCAAAACATTGCATCCAAACAAATTTTTGCACAATAGAAGCTATTTTAAGTGTTTTTATTTTGATATTGAGTTTATTAAAGGTGATACAAATTCTATTCCTGATTTTCTAACCAGAGAATTTTTGCAAAATAGATAATGCCGCCCAAGAAGAAAGATAAGGGTAAAGCCATTATTAAAGACATTGCATCTCTTGCAACCTTTCTCCCTCAAATGATCTCTAAAGAGCCCTATAATACTCCCTCTAAAGACAAGCTACTATCTTCTGCTATGTCTTCAATGCTTGGAGTCAAATGGCCTCTAGAGAGAGTCATTTCTGAATAATGGACTTCGGAGGTTTGATCGCTTCATCAAATTTTGACTATCACTTAATTTTATAATAATAATAATAATAATAATAATAATAATAATAATAATAATATTAATATTATTATTATTATTATTACATTAAGAAAATAATTAACATTTCATTAAGACATTAACACAATTACATAATTATATTATCTAACTTCAATAACCAATTATAATATAACAATACATAAGTCTAATTCCATAAATCATAGTAATGAATTAATGATTGATAAAAATTATAATTATAATCTTATAGTAACGATAACAAGAAATCACAACTATGAAATATCAATTATAATAAGTTACAACTCACAACTATGAAATACCGATAATGACAAATCACAACTACGAAAAATACAAAATATTAATTATTAATCATAAATAACTTTTATTAATCATAATTAAGGATAAGGACCATACAGCGAATAAGAAAAGTTAACTATGTCTCGATCGTTAGTAACCTAAACAATTTGACAGGTGCCGACGTAAACTTGTGTCATGGTCAATTGAATAGATAATTTTATTTATTAAAATTATGAAATTATTTATTCATTTAATAAATTATAAATATAAAATAATTACAATATTTTTTAAAAAAACTAAGACTAGATTAATTTTAAAAAATTAATTTTAAGTTATTTTAAAAATCACAACATTTTATGTTTACTTTTTATTAAAAAAATTTATAAATATACATTAACTCATGTGTTATTAATGGCCCACAAGCCACGTGTTAACCTACTAATAAAACATGAAACATATATGTGTTTTAATTTACCTTTAATTGTGCAGTACTTTTAAGGCCCATGTGCCTAAAACTCGAAGCTCGGCCAGGCTAACGTGTTTGCCATACTGTGCTGCTCCGCATCGCATACCCTACTAAAACATGCTCCTATCGTACTATGCTGTACAAACACGTGCCATACTCATGCCGTGCCACGTGCTCTCCGACCCCTTAGCCACCTTTACTTATAACTTAGATTTCGCAACTCGTCATATTATTTCTCACACAATTTCGGATTCAAGGATTCTATTTTAAAAACCCAAAGTTAAACTTATTGTCAATAATATAAGATTCTCATACTATCAATTGACAAATTGTAGTCATATAATATAGTATAGACCCAAGACTTGCCATGATATACTAAATCATCGTGCCATCCCTCACAATGACAACTGCTTGCTATTTTGCCTATTGAGCTATCTCCATCGCCACAGAACACATTTAACAAGTTTGATTTTGGAAAAACACTATCATTATGGGAATGTACACGCGATAGAAAAATTACGGCAATCCATTGAGATATGGTATGCTACAAGTGAATATTTGCATGAAACATCTCAGAGAATTATCATTTTACCAGACGGTAAAAACCAACACAAACAACACAATATTTCATTAGAAGCCCAGAAGGAGGTCATTTCGTTGAAATGCTGAAATTTCCATCAACACTAACAAAATATTACGCTCTTTAAAGACTGATCTCAGAGAATATTTGCATGAAACATCTCAGAGAATTATCATTTTACCAGACGGTAAAAACCAACACAAACAACACAATATTTCATTAGAAGCCCAGAAGGAGGCCATTTCGTTGAAATGCTGAAATTTTCATCAACACTAACAAAATATTACGCTCTTTAAAGACTGATCTCAGAGAATATTTGCATGAAACATCTCAGAGAATTATCATTTTACCAGACGGTAAAAACCAACACAAACAACACAATATTTCATTAGAAGCCCAGAAGGAGGCCATTTCGTTGAAATGCTGAAATTTCCATCAACACTAACAAAATATTACCCTCTTTAAAGACTGATCTCAGAGAATATTTGCATGAAACATCTCAGAGAATTATCATTTTACCAGACGGTAAAACCAACACAAACAACACAATATTTCATTAGAAGCCCAGAAGGAGGCCATTTCGTTGAAATGCTGAAATTTCCATCAACACTAACAAAATATTACGCTCTTTAAAGACTGATCTTTAATTTTCGCTAGCAACAGAAAGGCATTTAGAGGACAAAAGGCAACTCAAGGGACATTGACAGTAAATAACAAAGCTACAAGAAGCACTAGAGAATCCTAAAATGTTGCATCTCACATCAAAAGGTGTACGGGGTGGCAACCAAGAACTCCACTTTGCAGTGGTCAGTATGGCTAGAAATGAGGTTATCTACACAACAAAGTCCTAAATCCATCGTAACAGCATACAAAAAACTAAACACCATAAGATTAGAGGCACCGACTTCTAAAGATCCACCTTAGGAGTCCTGAAGAAGATACGAACATGAAATTAGAAGTTGTGCCTGCAATGGTGGATTGAATGCAAATTCTGGTTTTTCCCTTCATAATACACAAGCACCATCCAGATATCAGATTTAGCCCTAATGCAGTTGGACAGAGAAGTGAGAAAGGAAAATGAAAGGCAGAGAAAGCGAACGTGCATGACACTTTCCTGCATTGGAGTGAAAAAGTGAGAGGGGATGCATTTTCCAAACCTCACCCTTATTTTCCGAATAAGATCATACAAGTCTAATATTATAATACGAAATCACAATACAAACAACCATAATCATGATCCTCACGCAAGAGATTTACCAATATGCAACATCACTAAATAATTAAATTCTCTAGCCAAAATGAAACCTAGTTAGTAGCAGCAACTGATTTAAGTATTTACTGTATAACAAATAATCTCCTAGTTTTGAGATTCATAATTTTCATTCATACGATCAAACATTTGTCAACACCACAACCAGATCCTACAGGCCACGCATTCTTTCTTCATAATGACCAGTTTCAGCATAAACTAAGCCAATATTTAGTTTTCATCAAACTCTGAAGTCTAGAACAACTTAGATAACAATTTTATAAAGGAAACAGGTCAACATCATAACGGCATAGCATTATTGAGAAAATCAAGAAAGCATTAAGAGATATCATGGTCCTGGAGCATATAGGGGACGTCTGTACTCATCAAAGTACTCATCACGATCCACAAATACAATGGCGTATAGTGCATAGATTATTCCAGGCACATATCCTAGAATAGTGAGTAGCAAACAGATGCAAACTTCCACCTGCAAAAACAGATCCATTCAGTCTAGTTCTAACATAATTCATAATTTTTCAAATTGTAAATTTTCCGTTTATGCAAGAAGCCTACAAGAGAAAAGAACAATAGTTTCATAGCAGTCAAAACTAAAGCTACTTATCGAATTGTCTCTGCGTGGTTGCCAAATAATTAAAGAAACTGTGAGCTGACTTTGATTAAAAAAAAAGTTTGTTCTTTTTCTCAGATGCCCAACAAAGAATAACAAACAGAAAGAATTTATATAAAAAAAAAAAAGTGACAAGAGATTAATTCGAATCTGTCAGATTAATAAAAAAATATTTGTGAAAAGATCGAGCTGTGTTCCTTTGAGGGAAAAAAAAAGGTTCTATTTTTTATTTTCTTAGGAACCAAACAGAAAACAAGAGAAGACCAGAGCGACAAAGAGAGAGAGAGTTCATACAGTGCAGCAACCATGTTTAAGGCAAACCCCCAAAGGAGGAAGCAAAATCGCGATCAAAATCTCGCAGCAGATTTCACAGCTACTTGGCATTGTTTTTCTTTTTCTTTTCTTTTCCTCAAAGCTACGGTTTGAAATCTCACTCTCTCACAGTACAAAAGATGAGCCTTAATGAAGTGTGAGGACGGAGGTGGATCCCCAATTTATGAAAAAAACAGAAAAGATCTCATCACTAATTAATACGTGTGTGCAGGGCATCGGTTGAAGAGTCAACACCAATGTAAACGCGAGACTGATATTATTGGTTCGTTTGGTAAAGCGAAAGAGCAAGAATACTACGTCGTTTCAGTGTGGAAGTCAAAATTTGTAGAATTAGAGATCTGATTGGCAAACTAAAAATCTAGAGAAAGATACCATATTTTCTCCGCAAACCAAACGGGAAAGCCAGTAATAAAATGGCACCGTTTTAGTTGCTTTTTTTTTTTTTGGTTTCACCGTAACCAAACAGAACACAACACAAAAAGAGTTTGTAAGAGGACGAAAATTTGAGAATGTTTTCCTAGGAAACTATGAGAGAGAATAACAAAAATAAAAATAGAAGATAAAATGTCAATAAAAAAATCAAACAAAAAACAATAATATATTTCAGAGAGTTAGAAGAGGAGAAACGTACAGTGCAGCAACCGTGCCTGAGGCAAACTCCCAAAGGAGGAAGCAAAATCGCGATCAGAATTTCGCAGAAGATTTCGCAGCGAGTAGGCATGTTCGTTACTTTCAGTTGAAGTTGAAGAAACACAGATACAAATTTAATTGGTCGTTCGTCGAAAATTGCTCTGATAGTCTCGTGGTCAAAAGCTTCAATTAAAAGCAAAGCTTAACACTACGTCGTTTTGAATTAAATGGATGGGCGAGGCCGGATCGGGCTTAGGCGTCAGGCCAGTTGATAAATTGTGAGTGTCTTCTGATTGTCTGAAGGTGTTTCATTGAGAACAGGTGTATTATATAAGGGTTATTTTTGAAAACCTCCCTTGAGGTTTAGGATAATTACAGTTAGCTGATTAATTTTCTTGTATCCTCACTTATTTCCTTTATCGTTAATATAAGTATGCATGTAACGTTAGTATACGAGGATAAACATGTAAAAAACTTGTTAAAGATCTAAAAAATTCAAAACATAAAAAAAATTACTATGAAACTGTAGAATACCTGATGAATAATTGTATTACTTGATTCCACTTAACATCCATCATGTAAAAGACTGATTTTTTTCCTTCATCACACAAAACTAAAGCAAAATGTTTCACTCTCATTGAAAGAAATCAAACCATTTTCACTCCACTTCCCATTCAAAGCTGCTGCAACTAAAGCAAATCTTCACAAGTTTAGCTTAACCCATGAACGAGACAAGTTTGGGTGGTCAAAAAAGACTGACGACCAGTTAATATCGACGGCGGTCGAGTTCCGCCACCAGTATTAGACCTAAAATCCAGTTGAAGTGAGGCTTAAATATAATTAAATCACGGCAGTTTTTATGAGTGTAAATGAATGATTTTTAGTGATTTTTGGAGGAATTTAAGAGGTGGGTTTATGCTAAAAACTAAAGTAAAAATTGTAGGGTTGTGGTTTGATCAATGCTTATGTTTCAGTTTTGATCAATGCTTAGGTTTCAGTTTCAAAGTTTCTTTATCAATTTTTTCCTTTTCTTTTCATAAGTTCAAAAAAAGTGTTCTTGATTTGTGATGATTTGGGAATTAACTTCTCCCCAATTTTTTTTTTGAGAAATTATTAACTTTCCTATTAGATGGCTTGGTTGTGCAAAATTGAGAAGGTATCTTTTGCACCGCATCATAGTTGTAGAGTGATAAAGAGTTGAAGGTGGGGCTTGTTTAGGCAGCCGAGGTTGTCGGTTGTGAATGTTGAGAAGAAGGTTTGGGAGGAGATGAATGATCTTATGCTAATTATGTGTATAATCTTTGTGCAATGGTTGCAGCATGTATTTCTTTTGCTAATGTACAAATACTAGTTGTTCTTAAGAATTCTGAACAATATATTATTATTATTTATTTCATAAGAATTTTTTTTTATAATAATATATTAATATTTGAAGAGAATGAGAACAAAATGGTTAAGGTAGAATACCTTTTAGTAATAAAAAAATATTTTCTCACTTATTTAAGGTGTGGAGCCTTTGAATGGTGAGGAATCTCTTTTTTTTTTTTATTCCTTTGGTACAGAATAATATAAAGTTTGATTAAAAATTTAAAATATTATTTTAATTTTTTAATAATTCACTATCAATTAATATGTATTTATATCAACGGCAGAGGAGATAGGTGAGGCTACAAAGGAACTCACTATTCGACTGTGATTACCGCAAACCTCAGGAGAGGTTTTTAAAAAATAACCAAGGATGTGGTCAACTGAACAATTCACAAGCCTAGCAGTTGTCCATGTCAGACACCGAGACATGGCTATATTAACGCTGGGAAAATCCATGCAACTGGCAAGTGCCGCCAATCGGTCTACTGAAAAGCAATAAGTACTCTCCGTTGCATTTTGCATCACAAAATCTTAAACAAGAGAGCACGTGTTAGTTAGTATAATAAAATCTTAAACACTTATTCTAATCTAATATTTGATAAATAACAAAAACTATTTCCTAATATATATATATATATATAATACCCAATAATACAAAATCGAAACTCTTTTTCATTATTTACATGCTGCGGCGAGGTAGAATTTGGAGTGTGTCAAATCTTGGTAAACCTACAATGAAAGAAGTAATAGCAAACCAGTTTTCTCCGCAGGCATATGACCAGAGTAACACGTGCAGTTGTCTCTTTCCTTTCGGAGTTTCACTTAATTCCATTATACGATTTCATTCTCTTGAAGTCCTTTTTTTAACATATTTTTGAAAAAAAAATGTTAAATTTTTAATATGATTTTTATGTTGGTGACGCCATTCTGTAAAATTTTTTATAATTATATAATTAAAACTATAATATATTTTTTTTATTATAATCACTTTAATTTTATAATTATGAAAGAATATCTTACAATAAAATATGTTCAAAAAAAATCATTACGTATTTGTTGTATTACTATAATTATCCACTAAATTGTTGGAAAACTATTCTCTTTAAAGCATATTTATATATTTATTGTAATAAATATATTTTTGATTAATAAAATAAATGAGGTATTTTATTCATGTATGTTTATTGCATTAATATTTTGAGTAAAGTTCATTTAATCATATTATATGTATTTATGCGATCACCATGTGGATTCGCAGAAAACATAAATACAAGTTATCTTATGATTAAATAAATTAAGTTCGCAGTTGATAAATAAAGTTTGACACTTTATTTAAGTATAGATTATAATAAATTCATTGAGTGATTTGTCTTAATCATGTATGAATTTATTGATGTAATATGACTACATTGAACTGGATCACATATGAGATTTAATTAACCTAGTAATAACTGTCAGATTTATTAATTTTCATAGACATTTATTTACTGTAATCTTAATCTTGACTTAGTTATAATTTCATAATTTGAGTTATTATTTCATTTGAGTTACCAATGGGTACGACATACACATGTAGTCAAGATTACCCGGTATCTTGGTAGGAGTAATTATAAGTATTGAAATTATAGAATAACAATACAAAATTTATACGACATATTTCTTGATAGGTTTTTAGTACTTGATCATAGAATTCTCTTGCCAGAGTGCGTCAACATAAATAAGTATGTTGAAAATGATCATTAGAGAAAACTAGTAAGTATCAAGGAATAAGATGTAATTAAATTGATTGGACAGTTAAGATATCAATTTAAATTAACGATGTGGTACAAAAGATTGTGCAGTAAAGAAATTAATGTGGCTTGAGCGAATTATCATTCGAGCATACAATTATGGAGGTCAGTTCCAATCTTATAGTGGAGTAGAATTGGAATTAAATAATTATATTTGTTTAATTACAAATTTAATTATTGTAGCCACTATTGTATGTTCTCAAATAATCCTCAGGTTAACTCATTTATTCGTTATTACCTATCTCTTTTTGGGGACTAGCACTAGAAACTGCAGTTTACCTTTTAAACTTAGTTCCATCTAAGTCAGTGCCTAAAACCCCAATAGAATTATGGTTAAGTCGAAAACCAAGTTTACAATATATTCGTATTTGGGGATCACCGGTACATGTGCTAAAACCAAAGACAGATAAGATGGATTCATGTTCTGAGGTTTGTATGTTTATGGGATATCCCAAAAGAATAAGAAGAGGTTTATTTTATAGTCCTCAAGATAGGAAGGTAATTGTGAGCACACATTTTACTTCCCTCAAGGAAGAGTATATGAAGAACTTCAAACCTAAGAGTAAAGTAATACTTGAAGAAATGTCAAGTGATCAAATTGATACTCAACTTTCAACACATGTTTCATAATAGAATGAAGAGCAACAATCTGATCAACAAAGGATTATCCCTGAACAACCATCATTTTTAGAATTTTGTCATAGTAGGAGGGTAACTAGGTTACCAATAAGATTTATGTTATTGGGAGAAACCTATACGGCTATCTCAGATGAACATGTATAAGATCCCATTAGTTACAATGAAGCTCTAATAGATAATGATATTGAACATTAGAAAATGACTATGAATCAAGAAATGTAATCTATATATTCCAATAAAGTCTGGGAACTTGTAGAGGCACCAAATGGGGTAAAACCTATTAGATACAAGTGGATCTACAAGAGAAAAAAAGTAGTAGATGAAAGGATAGAAACATTTAAAGCAAGATTAGTAGCCAAAGAGTTCACTCAAAAAGAGGGAATCAATTATAAGGAAACATTTTCTTTGGTTGCTGTGCTTCAATCCATCATAATTTTGTTCTCTATTGCTGCAATGCTAGATTACGAAATTTGGCAAATGATGTCAAGACTGCCTTTCTCAATGGGCATCTTGAAAAAGTCATCTTTATGCAGCAACTAGATGGATTTATACAAAATGACCAATAACACTTGGTATGCAAGTTGCAAAGATCCATCTATGAATTGAAGCAAGTATCCCGATCATGGAACATCAGATTTGATCAAGCGATAAAATCGTTTGGATTCATTCAGAATATTGATGAACCATGTGTGTTCAAGAAAATTCAGGAAAAATTTGTAACCTTCATAATTCCTTATGTAGATGATATTCTCCTTATCAGAAATGATGTAAGAGTATGGACTACTATAAAGAGTTGGGCTAGCGAATCAATTTGATATGAAAGATCTGGGATAAGCTAGTTATATTCTTGGTATCAAGTTACTACGAGACCGGAAGAATAAAACGATACCTTTATCTCAAGTGGTCTATATCGATAACATATTGGCTAGATTTAGCATGGTAAATTCCAAGACTGGTTTGTTACCATTCAAACATAGAATTTTATCCTCTAAGGATCAATCACCTAAAACTTCTGAGAAGATAGAAAAAATGAGACAAGTTCCCTACACGGAAGCTGTGGAAAGTCTCATATATGTTATGCTTTGCATTAGACCAGACATATGCTTTACGGTTGGGATGATTAGGAGATATCAATTTAATCCTGGACCTAAACACTGAATTGCTGTCAAGCACATAATGAAGTATCTGAAAAGAACTAAGGATTATATGCTTATGTATTCTGATGATGTACTTACTACAGTGAGTTATACTGATTCTGACTTTATGTCAGATAAGAATTATAGAAAGTGTACTTCTGGTTATGTGTTTACATTAGGAAGTTGAGCTATTAGTTGGAGGAGTGTGAAACAATCCTGTATCGCAAACTCCACAATAAAAGCTGAATATATTACTTCAAGATCTTGAGTTGGTATCTGCTGCAAATGCACCACTTAAATTATTTTGTGATAATAGTGGTGCAGTGACTCAATCAAAAAAACCAAAGAACCACAAGAAACAAAAACATATTGAAAGGAAGTATCATCTCATAAGGAATATAATGCAGAGAGGTGATGTAGAAATTACTCAGATTGCGTCATAATAAAACTTGGCAGATCCTTTTACTAAGGACATCCTTGGAAAACTTTTATACTTTCACTTAGAGTCCATGGGCATACGCGATATGCCAAATATGCTTTAAGAACTAGTGGAAGATTGTTATAAAAATATGTTCTTTAAAGCATATTTATATATTTATTGTAATAAATATATTTCTGATTAATAAAATAAATAAGGTATTTTATTCATGAATCTTTATTGCATTAATATTTTGAGTAAAGTCCATTCAATTATATTATATGTATTTATGCGATCACCATGTGGATTCGCATAAGACATAAACACAAGTTATCTTATGATTAAATAAATTAAGTTTGCAGTTGATAAATAAAGTTGGGCACTTTATTTATGTATAAACTGTAATAAATTCATTGAGTGATTTGTCTTAATCATGTATGAATTTATTAATGTAGTATGATTACATTGAACTAGATCACATATGAGATTTGATTAACCTATTAATAACTGTCAGACTTATTAAATCTCATAGGTATTGATTTACTGTAATCTTAATATTGAGTTAGTTATAATTTCATAATTGTAGTTGTTATTTCATTTCAGTTACCAATAGGCACGAAATACATATGTAGTCAAGATTACCCAATATCTTAGTGGGAGCAATTATAAGTATTGAAATTATAGATTAACAATACAGAATTTGTACGACACATCTCTTGATGGATTTTCAGAACTTGATCATAGAATTCTCTGTTTAGAGTGCGTCAATATAAATAAGTATGTTGAAAATTATCATTAGAAAAAATCAGTAGGTATAAAGGAACAAGATGTAATTAAATTGATTGAATAGTTGAGATATCAATTTAAATTAACGATGTGGTACAAAGGATTGTGCAGTGAAGAAATTAATATGGCTTGGGCGGATTATCATTTGGGCGTATAATTATGGAGGTCAGTTCCAATCTTATAGTGGAGTAGAATTAGAATTAAATAATTATATTTGTTTAATTACAAATTTAATTATTGTAGCCACTATTGTATGTTCCCAAATGATCTCCGGGTTAGTTCATTTAATTGACAACACCATCATTGGACCCAAAAGCAAGAAAACTAGCGTATTAGGTGAAAATCATAATTATAATATTTGTTAAGGTCTAGTATGTTATATTCAAGTGTAAAAGGGGACTTGTGATATTTTACAAAGTGGTTCTCTAGTTAGTTACGCATTCGCTTCACTTTTACGTAATGGAGAGATAGTATTTAATTTAAATATTTAAATTAAAAGAGGAATCCTATTTTAAATTAAAATCTTAATCCTAACATACTAGGGTTTTTCATAAGATATTATAAAATAGTACTTTTCTCTTAAAACAGAGATAGTATTTAATTTAAATATTTAAATTAAAAGAGGAATCATATTTTAAATTGAAATCTTAATCCTAACGTACTAGGTTTTTTCATAAAATATTATAAAATAATACTTTTATCTTAAAATAGATGAGAAGAGATTTCTAAGTTTTTTTTGAAAAAAATACAGAAGACATCCTCACTTTTACGTAATGGATAGATAGTATTTAATTTAAATATTTAAATTAAAAGAAGAATCCTATTTTAAATTAAAATCTTAATTCTAACATATTAGGATTTTTCATAAAATATTATAAAATTGTACTTTTCTCTTAAAACAAAGATAGTATTTAATTTAAATATTTAAATTAAAAGAGGAATCTTATTTTAAATTGAAATATTAATCCTAACATACTCAGGCTTTTCATAAAATATTATAAAATGATATTTTTCTCTTAAAACGGATGAGAAGAGATTTTTAAGTTTTTTTGAGAAAAATAAAGAAGACATCTAAGAGACAGTAGTTGCAATTGGAAGCAGCGAAACAGACACGAATTTTTAAAGGTACGAATTTTTAGATTACTTAATTCTTATATGTTGTATGAGATCAGTCATAAAAAATTTTAATTAAAAAATTAAGTTATCCTTACATAAATTAGTGTCACCTCATTTTGAATGAATTTTTTTGAATAAATTTTTGAAGCCACAGTTTAAATGTGCAGCATTGTTCTTACTTTGACTACAACGAAAAATGTAATTAGAGTTTGCATTCTTTGACAACTTCGAGGTAATTAAGCCTGTCAAATAAAACGGAGAAAAGCCTTATTTTTATGTTCTTTAATACAATTTCCTCTTCGATGACGATCGGTATTTGTATTTATCGTTGTCGCTTTGTCAATAGTCAAACAAACTGGGTTCCTCCGTAAAGGATGCTCCGAAAGTTGAGAGTAATTGATTTGTTCCCATCACGTTCAGGGTTGCAATCCGTACGGGCACCTCTCTTCAAAATTATCGTAAATTTTTACTCATGGGTCCGATTGGACTTGAGGAAGTTTTTTATAGTTGTCATTTTTAGGTCATATTTAGTTTTTTTTTTTATTTGATTGTTAATCTACTTTCACTATTTGAGTTAAGTTACGAAAATATATTTTAAAAGTATTTGTAAATCAATAACATTTCCATTTTATTTTTTGCAATGAGTTTTTTTCTCTTAAATTTTGTGTTTCCTAGTCATTTGAATTAGAGTTACATTAAAAGAGATTATCTAACAATTCACACGTTGCGTCAAATAATTAACTTCATCTGACTTGATAGTTGGAAACTAAATAAAAGATGTGATTTTAATTGTAAACGTGGCACAATTTTATTCGCTTGTAAATTTATGTACCGGTGTGACTGGGTACAGACAAACTAGAACCACTGAACACACACGCCGTATGAGGCGCCAAACATTCAGGCCCTCAGCCTACTGCCGTGTGCTTTAAGCCTGTAACGTTAAATCTAAACCGTATCTAAGAGAACCTTGTAAAATTGCCAAAGCAGCACAAACTACCACGTGCCATACTTGCGCGTGGAATGCACGTCCATCATCAATACATATCGCCACCAAATTTTCCCACTTAAGCAGGGCACACAAACGCACGCGCGCGCACACACACTGTATTTACAGTCAATGGAGTTCAAGTTCCGAGCAATCGACGAAAGAACGACGCCGTGTCGATCTTCTCCTTCTCCCTCTTCTCATAGCTTGAGCTACTTCTCTGAGCAAGCATTGCGAGGTCCGGTTAGATCTACCGCTCAATCGCCATTATCCACTGTTCGGTTACTGAAAAATCAAACTAGAAAGGAAATATAAGTAAAATAATTGTTGCTTTTTTTACTTTCTCCTTTAATGTTGTTCTAAGCTGTTAATCAAATAGTTTTTTGAAAAAAAAAATTGGTTAGCAGGTAGTTTAAACACGATTTTGTTTGTAGTGTTTGGCTGAGCCGATGAAATGTATCTAGGTTCAAAATAATATACGTTTGCTTTTTTTTTTTTTTGTATGGATTATACGTTTGCTTTAAAAATATATAAATCAGGTATGAAAAGCTTTCGATTTTTAAGTGATTTTGAAGAAGCTGTTAGGAAACAGCATTTGGAACCCTTGTTACAGAAGCGCTTAAGATGAAAACCCAAATCTGTATTTTAAAAAGCGCGGGCGGTCACACATGAAAATGATTATGTGTGTGTGTGTGTTGTATTCCTTGTTATTTTTCTGATGCATCCTAGGACATCCCCTGTGGAACTCTGCTCATTTTTGTTTTGAAACTTTGTAAGTCTGTTTTGATGTGTTAGAGATTTTCTGCTGAAGGAAAATTTCAGAAGAAAGTAGTGACAATATGTAAGATTTTGGGTTTGTGAAAATTGAAATAAGATGACAATATGTAATTTTCTATTATACTTATTATTTATTTTGAGAAAAGAGAAGCTGAGTAAATATTGTTGCAGGATTGTCTATCTTGCTCTCTTTGTTTATGTTTTTTGGTCAATATTTTGGAAGATACTCTACTCAGATTCAGTACAATGAGTTTTTAATTGGTTTCAGACTGGAAAGAGAAAACAAAATGTAGAGGCTTGGGGCCTGTTTGGTTTATAGTCAATGATCCTTTCATGGAAACAAAGGATTCTGCAGGTAGTAAAAGAGGAGCTCTGTTTGGGTTGGCAAAAACAGTTTTTGAAAATAATTCTTGAAACTAGATTAAAATCTAGCAACAATAGGAAGCCCTTTTTGTTGTTCTTTATTATATTGTATTTGTTTCAGATGCAAAACTCTGAATGGTGTCATAATTTTGAGAATTTCTATAAATTTTGAACCAACGCTGCCTTAACTTTTGTGCTTTAAAAAAAAAAAAACCTAATTCTTTTTTAATCTTTGCATCAAAATTTTATCATTAAAATCAAGTCCTTTTTTTTTTTAAAGTTCTTTCGCACTTGAAATCAAATTATGTACCTTGCCATCTTGACCTAATATAAATATTTTCTTTCAGTTAACTACTCTATGGATCCCAATTTCATGCACAATCCAAGAGACTTTTACACAATCCAGCGTGAGCTTGAGAAGGAGAGAATCAGGCATGAAATAATCACCGCAGAAAATATGCGTCGGCGATTGCTGGAGGAAGAGGTGAGAAGAGAGCTGATAATGGAAAGAGAGATGGCGAGAGCAAGCGAAATGGGCCTATCAATTGATGAAAGGCTCTCAATGCAGCTCCACACAAGGTACCCATTAATGCATCAGTTCAACAATCGCTGGCTTGAGGACCGGTTCGCATTTCCTGGGAGTCGTGGCATGGGCCTCGGACATGATGTACTGGCTCCTACTCTGCCGCAGTTTTCAGATGCTGTGAAAGATGAGATTAGGAGTGCCTTGGAGGTTAACAAGAAGGATAAGCTGATTATGCTGGTCAGTATTCAATTTTAACATAGTTTATTTTTTGTTTTTGGCGCCGATGAGTTTATTTGTCTTCAATATTGGTTAATGACTGTATTATTGGAGTTTGGTTTGCTACAAATTTGATGGAATTGATTTCAATCTGGTGCTCAAGTCAGAGGCATGTGAATGATGTCAGATTTAGTATACACTCAATCTTTACATTATTTGTCTTTTACACTATTTCTGGTGTTACTGCAAATTCAGTAGAATTTTTTTTGAAGACCAATAAGCTATAATAGTTTTTTGGTTGGAAATGTTTTTTGACTGCAAGCTTGCAGAGGTAGGTAGAATAATGAGCTAAACAAGAAAGACTGTTTTGCTACCCATGTATGTGGTAACCCTTCTACTTGTGGGCTATACATCAAAAACTCTATCCTAAGGGAGCGCCATTGTGATTGATCAAGGATATTTTTCTTCTTTGATTACTGTAGCTACAATTGTTCTTTACAACAATTTGTTATAGTAGCATTATTGTAATGTGGGCAGAAAATATCCTGAGATTGATGGCTTTGCTGATTCCTTAGATGTTGATTTTTGGTGTGCGAGTTTACTTGGGGAAGTCTACCCTATGTATAAACAGCAGATTCTTATACACGAGTGCGTCAATATACAATGAAAGCACAATCCAGTCACACCATGTAGAATGAAAACAAATATATTGAGTCTCTAGTATGGGGACCTTGATTGGATTATTCTTTTATCGTATATTGTCCTTTTGCTCTAGTTTTGTTGGGATTTAATGGTCTAAAATTTTTGGATATATATCTTGTTACGTGGGTTATAGCTTAGGTACTGAAGCAGTAGATAGTAGGTTTAAATAATACCAACATAATGAAAGAGATTGTATTTCCTCTTTATCTTTCTGATGCATTCTAGGACATCCCCTTTGGACTTCTGCTCATTTTTGTTTTGATTCTTATGAAAACTTGGTAAGTCTTGTTTTGTTGTGTTAGACATTTTCTGCTAATGGAAAATTTCAGAAGAAAGTAGCGAGGATGCGCAATAATGCAGTGTAGTTCAAAATGATAATTTAAGATCTTGGATTTCTGAAAATTGAAAAATAAATAGAGATTGGTGAGCTCGTTTCATGTTAATTTCTTCATCCTCTCCAATTGAAATACTCTGTGATGACATTGTTTTTCTTGACCCTTATCCATCAATGTTATTCTTTCCGTGTCCATTTGGATGGCTTTATCCCACACTTACCTGTTTGCACATTAAACAAATTCAAATTTGCTGTATACAGTGTATCTGAATTTGTATGCTGTTTGGAGGTCACTACTTAGAGATTCCCGTGTCCATTCTTAGTACCATATGACTCGATTTTGATGCACAGGTGACAAGTTTGTTGGGGATTACATTTGGACTCACTATCTTGATTTAGTTCCAAACATGTTAGCATTTGGTTATGGGCATTGGTCAAAGTTCACTTTTTCAGTTTGGTTAGTCAACTCAAGTAGATGAGAGAACTGTGTAACTCTTGACCATGTATTCAAATGCCAATGTATTTGGTTTTAAAATTTGGGCAATGAGGACATGTGATCCCCCACAGCCTGGAATTATTGTGTGTATCAAAACTTTTGTTTTGGACAACCATCAAAACTTTTTCGAATGATAGCACAAAGCAAAAGTGAGCTTGCTGCAAGCTACGGTGGATACATTTGTTAACCATCAACAGTCACTTGAACTTGTACAGATTGATTTCTGATGATTCTTTTTTCCGGTAATTTCTTATTTTAAATCCTATTGTTTATGTGTGTATATGTGTTGGGCTGGAGGCTCCATTAAAATTATGTTTTCTCTAATTATTAATTAATGCTGGTAAGTGTTAATATCATCTCTTCTTGTCCATGTTATTACGATAGTTTTCACAATCTTTTTCAAACATATTTGTAGTTTTTGTTATTATTATTATAATTTTGAAAAGGAAACATATTCCTAGTTCAGGGTTGGTAATATTGTTAATTGACACGGATTCTGTTTGTATTAAATATTTTAAAATACTGCTACATTCCACCTTATTTGGAGAATTAATTGTTTAAAATAAAACTAGTGCGCACTATTATTAACTTGTAAATAAATTCTTTAATCTGTACTAACATGAGCAGAAGATGGGGATCACAGGGAATATTTTGTCATTTTCACCATTGATGAGGTAACTAATACGTGGCATCATGGTTACAGTCTTTAAGTCTCTTTTGCAGGCTAAGCCCGATCCCAATCTTTGTGGATCAAAGCGGAAAACTACCACACCTCCTGCAGCTTCTGTAGAGCTCCCCTTGATGAGTTCGAAGAAAACCAAGGAGTGGAGTTGTGCCCTCTGTCAGGTCAGTGCTACTAGTGAGAGAGGTCTAGATGAGCATCTTCAAGGTAAGAAGCACAAGGCTAAGGAAGCAGGACTACTTAGAGCTCAGAAGATGTGCAACAACTCCACTTCATCGATGTCAAAAAAATCTGGAAAGAAAATTAAGCTTAGAGAAAGTAAAGACAGTTCTGGCCAAGAAATGAAGACTGACGTAGAAAAGGAATCAATTGAAGCTAATAAAGCTGTTGTTGGTTCAGATCAGAAAGTAGAGGGTGTAGAAGATTCAGAGATAAAAAATGAGGAGCTGCCAAAGGACCTGACTGCTAAAACTTGGAAGAAGACAAATGGAATACTGACTGCAGAGAAGACGAAGAGAAAGAAGAAGTTCAAATTCTGGTGTGAAGATTGTCAAGTTGGTACTCACTCTGCAGTTGTGATGGAAGGTCATAAAAGGGGGAAGAAACACATAGCTCGGTCTAATGAATCTAAGAAAAATGATGAAGCCGGCCCCACCACTACCAGCATGATTCTTGTGGCACCATCAGATTCTACTGAGAAAGCTGAAGATGTAGATGTAGTGGGAGAAGAACCAAATGAAAAGACAACAGGTAGTGTGAAGGCTGAAGATGAAGAGGTGGTGGCCAAAGAAGCCAGTGAACAAAGAACAGAAAATGATACTGAGGAGGTTGAAGGTGAAGGTTTGGTGGCCAAAGAAGCAAAGGAAGAAACGGCAGAAAATGTTACTGGAGATTCAAATGGCACACGGCCCTCTATAGTGGCAGATGTAGTGGACCCGATGCAGCAGACTCCTTGATATGCTGAAGGTACCGCTCTAACTTTTATGTTGCTCTTGCACTTCATTTTGAATGTCTTAAATTTCAATCCCCACCTGCATCTAACTTTATCATTTAAATTTTGGAAATTTTGATAGTAAATGATTAAGTTGATTCTTCCATCTCATGCTATGTGGATTTGAAGATACCGATTGATGAAGCCTTTAAATTCAAGCAACAGTACTGTAATAGGGTTCATGTGTTGTTATCTACCAAGACTGGAGCCATAGTCATTGGTAAAAAGCTTGAAAAAAAGAATGGCAGCCACTCAACTAGATCCACTTTCTTTGAAAGTGCTTCTTCCTATAGGCATGCTTTTCACTACAATGTCGTCTTCGCATTTCATGAATTCTTTCAAATTTGGAGCTTTTATTCGGTGTTATCTCGTTAGAAAACTAGTCATGAGATAAGACTCTTTCAACCCGAAGCAAATTTTTCGTGATCATGACCTAACATCGATTTGCCTTGTGTTTTTTTGGCAGGCAGTTGGCGGCATATCATTAGTCAAATGTGCCCCTGTCAACTGGTTATTTATCTTGTCAATCGAAGGAAGCTTCCTGACCTTTGGATGTCATCCCTCAAGTTTCCTGACTACCTAGTTTATAACAACTTTTTGTAAGATGTGATAATAATCTTCGCGTTTAAAAACGTTGTGAACTTCAAATCGTGTGGGGTTAAAAATCTTGTGAATAATCATTTACCAAGTGTTAAAACTGGTTGGACAACTAATATGCCTTGATGGTTATTGGTTATGAGGTTTTTCTTTTCCGGAACATCTTTCATAAAGGAACTGCATTTTCACACGATGAATGGAGGCATTCAGAACAATTTTTAAGATTGTTTGTAGGTTTGTGCCGTTGGAAACTCTCAAGGGAGACTTTTCTGACCAAGGATTTAGAAAACATCTTGGAATGACGTATAGAAGCAGAACCAGTAAAGTTGCACCTGCTCCATTTAGCTTTCCACTACAATCCCTGACATTATTTCCCCCACTAACAAAACAACTTTTACCAAATAGCCAACTAGCCCATTGCCTAACAACATGCCATGCTTTACATATACACAATAATTTTGCAGTTAATGTCAAGAGATGGGGAGTATCATTACAAATAGCAAAGGAATTTGTGGCTTCCATTCATTGGAGGATAAACTTGAAACTTGTACGAATACCATAGTAGTGGCTTTGACGACCCCATCTAAACAAGGCTTAAAGGCCAAGTAAATCCACCCAATTGCAGGGAAACAAATGTGGAAACTTCTTCGAACAACAGCCCTCTCACCAATAGATCTTTGACCGAGGGAGGGAGAGACACACCCTGTATAAGTATTATAAATATTTATTTATTTATTTTACGAACAGTGAGCTGAACACATATACTTTCTACAAGAATTATGAGTAGAATAAATGTTCTTTCTACAAGATTCCACGTTCTAAATTCTTCCACACAGCCGGCCACGAAAGCATAATGATTTAAAGAAGCAGTTTTTGACATTTAGTTGTAAAGCACCCCTACGAAGCTTACCAAAACATATCAAGGCAAAGAAACAATATATGGAATCTCACCATTATCATCTAAATTTGCTTCCACTTTACTCCAGCCGTCCGAAACCAGATAATGCTACATTTAGTAGCGCCTACCGCGCAAGCACACAAAAATAAACAGAAAGAAAAAGAAAATGCTTTTGCAACTCTAAAAGCATTCTAAAATGCACCATTAATAAACGAAATGAGGTAAGACCTTTAATATTAATAAACAAAAGCAGGCGAAACAAATTCAAATTCTAACCACCAATTCCTCTATTCTATTTATATAGTTAACATATAAACTACTGTCTTGTACTTTACAATGAGAAGGTAAAAGGGAAAAGTATGAAGAATTACAAGTAGACATAACAAAGCAGACAAGGTAAGCTTGGAAAGCTGTACCAAAATATTATCCCTCTTAAATTTGCAATACAACTAAGAAATTAAACTCTCAAGGCAACATGATCTTGCCATGAAATCTTCCGCTTCCCCGACCGATTTGCCCTGTTTCCAATATTCCTACAAACTGATAACTTCATTTCATTAAGCTGCTCCTCACTTCCGCCTCTGACCGAGCCTTTCTTTGATTCCTCTACCCTCCATGGCTCACTATTGAACTCTTCCTCCTCTCTCTGCAGTAAAGTAGAATTAAGAAACATTAGCTCAATTGACAATATATCAAATGGATATAAAAGTTCAAAAACAATGTTCATGACTGATAGATTACTGATATCTGGTTTAAGTCAAAAACTGGAGTCATGTTTTGTACTGCAGCATCCTTTCGACTGTAAACCCTTTCCTTCTGGTTTAGGTCAAGAACCGGTGCGGAATTTAGCAAAGTTGATTCATTTCCATTGTAAGTCTTCAGCTTCTGGTTCAAGTCAAAAACAGGAACGGGGTTTCGCAAAGTTACTTCCTTTTCATTGTAAGCCTTTCCCTTTTTGTTTAGATCAAAACCTAAAGGTGGGCGACGCAAAGCAGCTGCCTTTCTGCCATAATTCCTTTCCTTTGCCATTTTCCTACTCAGGATTGGTGTATGCTGAGCCTTTACAGAATTTTGGTCCATTGTAGAAGTCGAGGGCTGGTTGGCCGTCAAGTATTGGTACCGTCTCCTCAAGAACCTATGATTTTAAAGAATATTAGACTATGATTTTCAAAATATTTGCTGAAAAATTCTATAGGAACTTGGGATTATAAGATTATACCGGACTTCACTCTTTAAGGTCAACTTTTTCTGTTTCATCATCTGCAATTTCTTTTTCTTAGCCTCCATTTCCTGTAAAAGATTGATGGTTTAATCATCCATCACTACCTAACAATAGCAAAGTTCTGAATCCAAATTGCAAATCAAGCAAGTGTGATTTCTACAAAAATATTACAAAAGCTGATTGAAAAACCAAACTAAAAATAAGAAAAATACAACTCCAAGGATTCAATACAGTTTTTTTGACAAATATGATATCAAAAAGTTCAGAGATAAAACCAAACAAACTATGTGAATTTTCAGGTGAACTGCAAAAGAAGGAGAAGACTTTTCAACAAATAAATAGAGCACAAAAAGACTCCAGAATACAATGAAAGAGGTCTCAAAACCTTTGTTTCTTTCCTTCTTAAAAAAAAAAAAAAAATTGATGCTCACTCAATGAATCACATAAATTTGATAAATCTTTATTTTTTGGATGCTTAATCAACCTAAATTAACAGATTAACTAAGCTTGTTTATTCCTTTATCGAAAGGAAATCAGGATTAAACTTTCCTTTTATTTTCCATCGGTTCTTCCTAACAAATAAAACAAATGACATGGAACTTAACAAAAACAAAGAACACCACAAACAAAATATGTGGAACTTCACAAAAGTATAGAACAACGCAAACAAAATACACATACAAGCACAAAAGGAAATAAAAAATCCGTTCTTAAGCTTAGCTTTGACCTGATCTCACTACTTTAAAAACCAGAACAAAAGACCCAAAGCAACAATCAAACATAAAAACCACCAAATCAAGAGAACCGTGAAAAAAAGAGTCAAGCAAAGCAAATCAACATTAAAAAAAAAAGAAGAACAGATCTGATCATATCAAACGGGAACGCAATACCTTTAACAACTCTTCATAGTCCTGCTTGAGACCCTTGTGCCTGAGCATAACCCTTGGATCATCATAAACAGAAAAAGCTGGAGCTGGAGCTATCTCAACAGATGCAGCAACATTTTTCATCTTTTTTTTCATCATCACGATCAGATCACAGCGACACAAAACAAGAACAGCCCACAAGCCCAAAACCAAAAACTAGAGCACAAATAGAGAGATATGGTTGAAAGAGAGGAAAAAGCTGAAAGCTTGATGATAAAAATGAAAGCTTAATGATGAAATAAGAAAGAGAGAAAGAGGTAATAGACAAAGAAAGAAAATAAAGGAAGAGAGAGGAAGGTTCTTTGGGTTCCTGTTTTCTCTGTGAAAACTCTGACCAAGACAAAGAAAGAAAAGAATGAAAACACCAAAGAGCCCACATAATTTTCGGTGAAAAAAAATGTTTTCCTTGCCTTCTTTCTTTCTTTTTGAGAGAGAGACAGTGATGAAGATGGGAATTTTTTTTTTTTTTTTGGGATGTTGCAGAAGGGCATTTCTGTAAACATGTTTTTTTCTTTTGGTTGTGTGAGGTGAGGTGAGGTGAGGTGGGTTTGGTTGGAGGACATTTTATTTGAAGACTTTGTTACAATAACAGCAACAATAACAATTGCATATATGCATAGGGTGGATAGCTTCTCTTTCCATGTTTTCAATTTTTCTTGTGTTTCTTTTTCGTTTTTCTTCTATTTGTATAAAAACTTTGGCTTGGTCCAGATGGGCCATTGAAGAAAGAGAGAGAAAGAATTTCCATGTTGTTTCTTCTTTCTTTGTATTTGTTTTTGTTTGCCTGTGTGTGTAGACAGGGAAAGATAGATGGACAAGACTACAACAAAGACTTAGGCTTGGCTTTTTAGAGAGAGAATGATGACAGGGTTGAAGAAAAAGAAATTTAAAAATGGAATAATACTTATGGTCCCTCATTCTTTAAATTTTTTCAAATAAGTACACAATTTATCTAATTATATATCAAATAGGTCCCTAATTTCTTAATACCTTTTTAAATTTTCACAAATAAGTATATAATTTATCTATTTATATATCAAATAGGACCGTAATTCCTTAATATCTTTTTAAATTTTCTCAAATAAATACACAATTTCTCTATTTATATATATATATATATATATATATATATATATATATATATCGATAGATTCTTAATCTCTTAATATTTTTTTCTATATCTTTCTCTTGAATTTTGATAATCTATGTCAAATAATAGCAAAAGAAAATGAGCGCACATATGAAAACTTGAACCAATTCCGCCTAATGGAGAAAAGATGTGTTAACTACTATATCTCTAGTTAAGTTGTTGAATTGTTTGACATATCTTTTCTTTTTTTCTTAACATTATCTATATATATCCCAAAATTAGCTTTGATTAACACAAATGTGCAACTATAAGAAGTATAATTCAAAAATAGGCTCCAAAGAAATGATGAAAGAAAAAATTACCAATATAATAACAAAATAATCTTAAAAATAATTAAATTCCTACTCATAAAGTTGGAAAAAAAAAAAGTAAAATCATGTAACTAAGAGATGGTTCTCATTTGACATATCATTTAGTGTTAGGCTTATAGTTGAATGGTTAAATCTCAATATTTTAAGGCAGTTTTGTTTTTTCAGTAAGTGTTAGGGATCAATTTGACACAAATAGAAAAATGACGTTCTTTTTTTGAGATATCAGGAAAATTAGGGAACCAAATGTTATTATCAACAATCGATCTTAATAAAAGAAAAAGAAAATCAAGAAGATAAATGGGATGATGATGATGCTGTATTTCTCTGATGTGTTGATGATGATGCTGTATTTCTCTGATGTGTTGTACTTGCTGCTGTATTTCTTGTTGGTTGCATTGCACCTTATTTTTTGGCTTTGGATAAGTTCTCACCCGTGCCTTGTGCTGTGCTGGTGGATGATTGTGATGGCCAGATATAAGAGGAGATGTTTTGCTATAATTAATTCCATTCCACATGGTTATTGCACATACCAATCCAAAATTCATGAATTTACCATCATACCCTTTCCTTTCTAATGAAGAATTCTGTTTCTCTCTCTATCTTTCCTTTCTGTTTTTACCTCCCCATACTTTTCCCACATCTAGCTGTTAAACCACAAACAATACCCCCATTTTAGGCTTCAAGCAAGAAACCAACAGGAGGAACTTTTTTCCAGCCAATCATACTTTTTGTGAATCAATAGAATCATCAACCATGATCAACAGTATTGCATGTTCTGCATTTTAACACCTTAAACTTAAATAGAAGCAACAAAAGCAGTAACTATATACCATCTCCCACAGCCTCTAAAATTGCTGTCAATAGACTCAATACCTAACCACAACCTAACTTATCAACAATCGACTTTTAGTTTGTGTATGTGACACCACTCTAGCTACTTGTTTTAGCCTACTTTAATTGAACTGCATGCACTAAAGTTTCACCCATAGCCTTATTTTTCAAATCCTCCTCTTAAGCTACCATCACATATAATTAAAGTTCTTGAAAATTGGGGCGCGACTAACATAGAGCAACTTAATCAAAAAGCCATGCATTCTATCCTTACAATTTCTTATTTTTCGTTACAAGTCTCAGCTTATATATTGTGTGAATAGTGGACTTTGAGGGCTTAAAAACAAAGGATGATGGGTGAGGTTGAGAACAAATTAAGAAAGAAGAAGAAAAAAGCTGTTGGGTTTTTCTTGGAGTTTGGTTCCATTTTGCAACGATTATCTTGCTGATCAGTGACCAGGATCTCAAGAGTAAACAATTAATACATGTGTAATGGAGTCATAGAGATGGCGATTGTCTGTCTAGCTGTATTATATATCAGATTAGAGACCAGGAGAGAGAGGTTGTGCCTTTTTATTTCTCCTATTTATTTATTTTTGGATTGATTGCATAGCTCGATACGAAGATGTTGTGCTGTGTGAATTTGATGTGGACATGTAAATGGGAAAGAAAAAATGTTGCCTCACCATCTTCATTGAGTTGTGTTTGTTTGGTTGTTTCGATTTTTAACTGTTTAGGCTAATGAGTCGTGCGATTCACAAACTAACTTGTTATAAGCATTGGAAAATGGTATGTGATGTAAGTGATAGAAAGGGCCAAAAAAAAAAAAAAATCGTTTTGTCCGAGTTTTTGCTGGGACGGATTTGAACTATTTAGTGGTTGTTTTTAATTGAATCTAGGCTAAATTTAGTTTAAATAAATAAATTTATTTTTTAAAGATAAATTGTGCTAAGTTTAAGTTTAAGTATGCTTTTTGACATGAGATATATTTGAGGTAATCTAGAAGATGAACTCAATTGTTTTAAATTTGAAATATTTAGAGAACTCAATAAAACTCGATAGAGTTGATATGGGAAGCTTAAGGGCACTTTAAATGAAATTGAAAGATAACTTTATTAGGAATACTTAATAAAATTCGTAGTATAATTTATGTGGGTTTAAATATTAAAAATGATATAAGTATCAAAATCATCATAATAAACAAAAAATATATAAATAATAAAGAATATACAAAATTTTACGTAATTCAATCAGTTGTTAGGAATAGTCTATCTCTAATAAACTATATAAATAAAGTATTATATTATCTATTTTACAATATCAACATAACCTTATTAATAATAACATAAGGGAGAATATAAGTTTTGCAAGGATAAGAGAGTTCTTTACGTGAATACTGAATAATAAGGGAAAATATTTCTTTAAAAGATAATGTATAATAAGGGAAAATATTTCTTTAAAAGATAATGTAGTTAATAATTTTTATGGAGGTATAAAAATATATAAAGAAACCTTATAAATGGAACAAGAAAAAAATAAAGCTGCCTGTTAAGAAATCAATTTTGAAAATATAGTTTATTGTCTTGAGCTAAATTTATATGATAAGTATTTTAGAAATATTTTCATCTTTTTAGCGACATAAAGATTTTTTATTGGTATAATTCTTTTCGTGTGAGACTATTTTTTTTTTTTTTATTCACTCAATGGTAACCAAATAAATTTGATGAGCAAAAAATTTATCTAATCTTCAAGTAGTCCTTGCTCTTTTCCACGTGAGAGAAACTGGTGCAATAATCCTGCTACTTTTAAGGGATAGTTGAGAAGTGTTGATGTGTCGTTTTTTTATTGTAATACTTAGTTAATTATTCTTCTATTGGTCCCTTACATTTAGTCCAATGAACAAAAATATTTATCTATTTTCTGATGACATACGCCCTAATTTTGGAATTTCACTTGTTTTCTGAACTCAACAAATTTATTAAAATTATCCGGCCTCTTAGTGACTACCCAAAACTTATTTTGAGTTACCATTTCTTTACTTAAAATTATTGAATTTTTGTCTCTTCTATTCTCTACTATCATGTGTCACTTTTTCATTGATCCAAAATTATGTTCAAAATTTAACCCCAAACAACGACTAATAGGTCTGTCTGTGTTTCAACATGATTTATATAATTACAATTAAAGGAGTATATTGGCGTAATAAACTCCCGTTAAGAGAGTTTTGTTGTAGAGTCCACAGCCTAAAATAAAAGCTCGCCGCCATGCGCGACTTCTCGCATTTGTTGTGATGCTTTTGCACTCGTCAAAAACGTGGGTCTTGATAACAAAGCCCAAGTTGTTGTTTTGGGCCGGCAGCACAATCATTTTGTGTTATTATTATTATTATTATTTTGCATTAACAATAAGAAAATACACAACAAAGGAAAAATTAAAAAAAAAATGACGTGTCATCTCTCTAATTATCAGTGGTATACAATATGTGGAACCACAGGTGACTGAAACGTAGAAAGAAAAACAATTTAATTAAAAAAAAAAGAAAGTTGAAACCCCAATATATCTATAGAAAAAATGGAACCCACACTTGAAAGTTGAAAGTCTGAAAATATCTAACGCTCGTTTCGTGCTAGCAATGGCTTCGACGAATGCTTTTACAGCTCAGATTTCTAGTATTAATTGGAAAATTCCCGTTTCCTCTTCACTTTTTGCCAGTAATTTTCTATCCCATCTTTCTCTCTGTATAATAGTTTTTTTTTTTTTTAAATTGTTGTTTCAATGTGGCAAAATATGAATTTTCATGTTTAATTTTGACATTGACGGAAATGGAAATATATGTTGCTTTAAAAGTTTTTTTTTTTTTTAAATGTAACTTGTTATGGGGTTTAGATTTTCGTTTTTGGGGAATCATTTAGTTGTGAAGTCTTCATTTGTAGATATTTTAGGTTTAAGTTTGTATTGTATGCTTCTATGTTGTACAATATGAAAGTTGTGTTTTTTGTGATGATAGATGTCAGTTTTTGTAATGGGATTGTTCATTTCGTTTGATTTGTTCATACAATTTGTTTTGAAGTTGTAGATGGATAAGGGCAACGTGGCTTCGTTGAAAATTAATTTTATTTATTATTAATATTATTTTTTTTGTTACTCATGCTAGAATTGTTTATTTATATATTTTTTGTTACTCTGCCCATTTCCAGATAACCTAAATTTAAATTCAAACTTTGCTGGTAAGGAGATGTTATCATGTTCCAGCCAGCAAAAATCAGAGCATAAATTTAGATCTCTCCGCGTCTATGGCCTTTTTGGAGGGAAGAAAGATAATAATGAGAAAGGTGATGAGGCGCCTTCAAAGGTCAGTCTCCTTAGCCATATCTTGTAGTTGAGTTGCTTCTGACAAGGTTGATACCATGGACGGTGTAAAAGTTAATAATAATCATTTTTCTCCCTCTTTTGGCTATTCCATTTATTTCTGGTGAGGATGTGTTTATTATTATTTATTCCTTGACTCTAACATTTCCTTGCTGCCTTTTGATTTTAGGCAGGAATTCTTGGAAATATGCAGAATCTATACGAGACTGTGAAAAAGGCACAAATGGTAGTTCAAGTTGAGGCAGTGCGGGTGCAAAAAGAACTGGCTGCGTATGTCTAATGTATTAAACATGTTGTTCTCTGAACTTATAGTTTTGCTCAACTCGATAATGTTATCATTTTGTATTGCAGAGCTGAGTTTGATGGTTATTGTGAAGGCGAGCTGATTAAGGTATGTTAGTTTCTTCTCTTATCAAAAAGTTCCTGCCTCTTTGGTTTTAGGAATGTCATTTGCTCGTTTTGCCTTGCCTGAAATAGTTAAATGTGTTTGTGTGGGTGTATGTTATTGAACTTTTATTTTTAATCTTTTCGATCATGTTGACGTTATCTTGAACTGGTGTAGAGAACATTGAAAACATTGTTTGGTTGAATGGCCCTTTACGCTGTCAATGTCTACGTCAAGTAGAATGTTGCTATAAACATGCCTTAATTCATGCATAAAAGTCAGGAAAATGGCATGTAATTTTCAGTATTGATGACTTCTATCTTTTCTGAATTCCCTGAAGTTATAAACTGATTTTATCTTTTAGGTAACATTGTCTGGAAACCAGCAACCAGTGCGCACTGAGATCACTGAGGCGGCAATGGAATTAGGTGCAGAAGTGAGTCCATGAAACTTATCCATCTTCTTTCTGTTTCATTCTACCAGATATTCTCTTTTCACTGTTTTATTAGTCCTTGCATGTGAGACTACACTCTTATATTTATTTAGTGGCAGTTACAAACATGGATGCACATTAGATACACTTTACTAACCCTTAGAATAGGCTGCTATTTTATCTGTAAGTGTAGGAATTACTTAAGGTTGCTCTAACTGCAGTTTTATGTTTTGAAGAAATTAACACGTGCTGATTCTTTATATGCAGAAACTTTCACTCTTAGTTACCGAGGCATACAAGGATGCACACCAGAAGAGTGTGCTGGTGAGAATTTCCAAACCTCTTTCCCATCGAACAAATCTAGATTGCTTACTCATCTTTGTTACAATCTAATACTTTAGATCTTCTGCTTTTGTCAGGCCATGAAGGAGAGAATGAGTGATCTTGCTCAGAGCTTAGGAATGCCTCAAGGTCTAAGTGAGGGATTAAAGTAAGAATGTTCAATCACGAGTATGTAAGATAAAGCTTCAATTTTGTCTACAGACCAGGTTGAGTGGCAATCCGTACTGTGATTTTAAGATTTACTCAGAGTAGAGTAACTCTAGTTGGAACTTGTGATCTTTATTCACTTCCCCTTTTGTAGCAATTGCTGGAAATTTGACATTTTTTTGTTGATGCATTTATAATTATAGTTATTTTAATTTTTTTTTTCCTTTGCTTGAATTAACATGTATTTAGATAGGTTAATATGTTGGCACCTAACAGCCTTCAGTGTTGAAAGGACAATACAGGGGCTTCATTTTCTGCATCTCAGCAAATTGCAAGTGAAATGAAGAGGCTGTTCTCTGTATATAATTGTACAAGAAAAAAATCATGGTTAATTTTTGTGTTTGCAATAGGGAGTGCTTAACACATTTTGAATTCAGTTTCATCTGAAATCCCTTTCTGCTTCTGGCTATAATATAGAATCAAACAAGTCTAGTAATACAAATTCTAAATTGAATGAATCATTCCTACTCTAGCTGCCTCACTCATCATTTTGATGTGTAAGTTGGTACTAAAACTGTCGTCTTCTTCAAGAAATATGTCATGATTTGGGCAATTTTTTCCCTGCCAAGAATGATCTGAACAGAATGAAAGCCCTTCTGGGCTGAAATAATGGAACTTCATGGCCGGCTCCTCTCACTGTAGCAAAGGTCAGCCCTTTGTAAACTTCTGTCCATCCTCCGACCTATCAGGAGAGGTTTAATTTTACTGATTTAAGCCTTTATTTGGTCAGAAAAGAAAGATTTGAAGGCAAGAAACAAAAATAAAGTTATTTTGCTGTGAAAAATATGTTGGCGAAAAAGGTACCTGGTTGCCAGAATACCATGGATACCATGGAGTTTTGATGGGAAGATTGAGATGGCTAAGAGAAAATCTAGTGGCAGTCACTGGAACTACTGAATCTGTATCTCCACTGCAATTGAAAATTCACTCAGGCTATAATCTGATCGAATTGAGATCTAAATTATCAAGACGAAAAATGATTTATCAATAGAGAATCAGAGAGAGAAATTTGTAGTCTACCTGAAAACCCAGATTTTAAGACCGGCTGCAATAAGCTGTTTGTATGTGGGTAACACAGAATCTTCAGAATCCTTCCAATTATTGATCAGAACATCACTGCATTGCCAATAAAGCAAAGTTAAAAACATAAAAAAAAAAAAAAAATCAGTTTAAAAATTCACCAAACTATCCTATTTGCTTTAGGCGACTAAGAGCAGTTAAACGACCTGCAAGCGGTCCATTTGTACGGAATCCCAGTTACATTTGCATGCAATGCCTTCTGCACTTCCGGTCTATTATAATATTTTTCTGCATAATTCTCGGTACAAGGATCATATCCAGAAACCCTTCGGCGCAGAAGTGTATTTTTGAGCCTCATTGGCCTAACTGTACTATTTGGCAACGCAATGCAAGATGGTGTGTAAATGCTGTATTGATCAATATCTCCAAACTCATGGTTCATTGCGTAATTTACAGTATCATCACATTTCTTTGAACTCTTTTCTGCTGAGAAATTGCAGTGAGTAATGATTGATCGATAGGTCTTATCTGAAATCATAGAATGAGTCCACCAGAATGTAACAGTTCCAATGCTGTCATAATAGTTGTCTGTTACAGCATTACCCACCTGTATATATACAAACCATTTGATCATTATTCTTAATTTAATCAGATTTTTTAAGCTGGAATTATATTTTACTTACAATAAATCCTTTAAGATTTATGATTGGATGTGAATGGGCATTGTTATAGTCAATGATTTTCTTCGCCAATTGGGGAACATAGTGCCCTGCGATCAACAAGATGTGTACTATATATATATATTTTTGATATTTAATTAAAAAAAAATTGAAGCATGTTTATTGTTGTTTATGTATACCTGCATAACTTTCACCAGCAATGTAAAATTCTCTATATTTGTATTGTGGAAATCTTGACATCCATCTGATGAGAAATACCAGAGCATCCTGAGCTGTGCAACAGTTTAGCAACTATAATTAGGACTAGATGACAGCAGAATCAACATAATAGTGTCAGGGTTTATCTACAATACAGCAGCTGTAAGGATATATCAGCCAAGTTTTTTGCTACATTTCTCAAGTACCCGTACGATTGTCCCCGGAATCTTTAAGGTTGGAACTTGTATTTGTATAGGAGAATCCAACACCAGATGGTGATTCGAGGAAGAGAATATTTGCTTCTGTTAGTATACAAATTTAAAAATTTCAAAATCTGATACAAGAGAAAATTCTGTTTCATTTAAGTACTTGAATGTGCAGTTGTTACCTCTGTTCCACGAATACTTGTTGAGGTAAAGAGATGATCCATTTCTATTAATTCGAAAAGGTCCAATTTCCTCTGATGCTCCATATGCCACTGATGAACATCCGGGCCCTGCAGAATTAGACATAACATGATCAATTCCAAAACTAGTTTGTTTGCCGAATTTTCATAAGTTAGAAATTTCTTCAGGATTGCTTGGGCTTGAATGCAGCTTGCACTCATTAATGAGGTTCAAAAACACAAGCTATGCCTGAGTGAATGAATATTTTCTATTTGTTATTTTCAATAATGCCTCCGTAACCGCGCAGTCTGAATATTTAGACTCAAAATTTTTACCAAATCTACCCAACTAGTATTTAAAAGAACGTTGTATAACAATAAGGTAAAAAGGGAGGTGAGAGAGTGGCCAAATTTATGAATGCTCTCTTCTGTTTTTGTCTCACAAGGTGGAGTTGACACATCATGTACACACAGTGGAGCAGAACTGCACAGAACTTGCTGCTGCACCTAAAGAATGAGAGTGACTATTGCCTGTTCTCTACTACTACAATTCATAGCAACTGCTGTACTCACAAATCACGATAATTTCTTGATCAATATAGTTGCTGCCATAATCACAAACCTACTAACTTCGTTACTCTAATCCTCAGAGAAAACTTTTTATTTAAATACTCTAATCTAGACCTGTTTTGTACCATAATATTGTCTAAAAGGAACAATGTACAAGTAACATAAATATTAAATTGAAGCAATCAACCATCAAATTAGATTTAACATTTTCAACAATGTTCACCTAGATTGTTGAAAAAGCAGACTCTACACATGTGCCTAGCTCGAACTGAAAATGGAAACATCAATAATTCAACCAAGTGCAGCAACGATTTGAATGAATTATTTCAATAGCCTGCGGGTTATGTGGTTGCTATCATTCACCGCAGTTTCGAATAAAAACATCCAAAAATTGCTTTGAATGTCGTTTTGGTTGTATTAATGCTATGCGAATGTCAGTGCATTATAACCTTTTCCATCCTTTTGATAAAACAACTGCAACACAACACCAACCCACTTAATTACACAACAGAAAACAAATATTTTATTTCCTTTCTTAATACACAAGTTACAAATACTGCACTTATTATTGTTCCAGTGCTTAGTTTCTATCATCAATGATTTTCTAAATCGAATTAAATTCCAAAATCTTCATCTCTATCATTATCAGCATCGGCCATTTTTTCTTCTCTCTTAGTACGCATGCTTCATAGTAAGGAGTTACTCAGGGACCAATAAAACGTTAATTCGCTTTGGTGACTATTAATATCTCATGTCAACTCAAAGGAGCAAAGACTCATTATATTGGCCACCAAAGAAAAAAACAAAAAAGAAAAGAACCATCTTTTTGAAAGGTGAAAAAGTGGGTACACTTTTAATTTGTTTGTTGGTATTTTATTAATTTTAATTCGCCTATTGCTTCAAGAAATCTACATTACATCAAATGTGTCATATTCATTGGGTTTGGGTGCCAACAATAGAGCGGTCCCTCTGCTGAAAACATTATATTTTTCATAAGAATTAGCTTGGAAAAAAAATTAATAAAGTGAAAAAAGAAGGCAATGGATGACAAAAAAATAAATAATCAGAAAGAAAAACAAGTAAAGAATAAACTTCAGTTATAGGAGGAATGAAACCCTAAAAAGATACAAACGGAGGGATATCACGAGGACCCATGTGTAACAGAACGAAACAATTAGTAGCTTTGACGACGACATTGTGGTGCATTTTAGCGTGAATGTAGGGGCTTTATACTAACGTGCGACGGATGAAATATGTGCCCCCCAAGGTGCACCTCCTGCAAGTCATGCGACACAACCGGGAAGAGGCTGGCAAATGGCAATGGCATGCATGTTTAATTCATTTATTAAGTAAAAGGGGGCAAAGAGATTTCTCCCACCGCCCCCACCCTTTTTTTATTTTATTTTAATTAAGGCTCATCAATTTTTGCCTTAAGACCAAATTTCTTAATCACACATTATGCTTAAATATAACAGACCAAGTACAAGTCATTAAGTACTGCCAAATAGTTAAAATGTAATTTTCAAGTTTTGAATGTAACATAATAAGAAGGTGAATAAAATAATGATTTCGTCATAACCTGTAAAAATAAAATTTAACTGACCTCCATTGAGCCAAAGAACAAGAGGCTTGTTCAAAGGAGATGAAGCAGCTTCAGTGAGCCAGTAAAACAGAGCTCTGCCATGATTCTCATTGACTGTTACATAGCCTGAGAATTGCGAGAATGTGACTGATGGCTGCCCTGGAAGAGCTGAGATTCGATCCAGCTCTTGTTGTTTTGTCAAAGCTGCAACATTAATAATGGCAGTGATTGAAGAGAAGAGAAATATGGCAAGAGAAAGTGATTCTCTCATGGCAGCTGAACAATATGATGAGGGTGTTGTTGAGAGTGAGAGACTTGTATTGTATGTATATATTGGTGCCAAATAATCATTTATTACAGGGCTTTGAAAAGTCTAAGATGTAGTTGCTGCAATTTTACTACATGCACAAGTTGAGCCGCAGCACCTAGTAGCTAGATTTGTGGACCTTATTCTCTTTGTATTCTCTTTGTATACTCGATCCCACAAGGCAAATGAAATCTTGATCCAGAACTAATTGGTCAAAAACCCAGAAGCCACATCACAATTTAATGCATCCACAAGGCCAGCTCCTCTCGCCCTCTCTCTCTCTCGAGTCATTGTCAAGCTGTGCAATTACTAAGCTGGCCGGCTAACATAAATATATTTATTTATAGTAGCTGAGAAAGTACTATATAGTTTTGTTATCACGTTCAATTAATTAGGTAAGAGTAAATACATTGGGGATAAAAATCTAGCTAATAAGATAAGAGAAACCACGTCAACTCCTAAATGTTTTTATTTAAAATATCTGTGTTGAATTTGTTAACTGAGTATCTTATGGTGATGGTGCCTTAATATGCTGTTGATATGCATTCGTGATAGTTGAAAAATCGAACATTATCAAATAACTTACTTTTGAAGTTTATCCTATATCAAATTTTCACTTGAAGACCTGATTAATTAATTTTACGATTCAAGAATATGGGTGTAGTACAAAAGCGCTTTCAATAAAGGTCACATAAAAAACATTTAGGAAAAGTACCTGAACTTTTGATAAAGAAAGCATTTTACTTTTTGAAAATGATTTTAGTTGTACTCTATATATCTAAAGAAATAAATAAACTCTTATTCAAAGTTGGCTTTTGATTGACTTAAAATCATCATAAGGAGAGTCGAATAAACAACTTTCCAAAGTCAATTCTTATAAGCTTCTAATAATTAATTAAACTCTTTGGGCAATAAGCTTAAGTTTGACATTAACATTTGCTTCAATTCTCTCGAGATAAGTTCAAGGATGTGGTCCTGATCAGTTTTTATGAAGGAAGCAAGAAAGCAACTGGATTTTAAAAGATTTAATGGACGTGGGGCTCTGAGTCTTGACCTCTATCCCCAGTTGCCCTGCAACTTAATTTCGTTCTTTAAATATTTCATGGGACGAAATAAAAATAAAAATGGAGGTGGCCTGGTAAGCCTCGCCGTAAAGATGTTCATACACCAACAATCTGTCCTTATCACTCCTTTTTCCTTTTTCCTTTTTCCTTTCCCGCATTTTTTTCCCTTCGAAATGAATACATGGCCGGGGAACTCCCGTGTCTAATATTAACAATAACAACAATAATAAGCAGACTTTCCCTAAAAAAATGCACGAATTTAAGATGATTAGTAATAATTGTGTTAACGGTTGATTTTGAATTACTTAACCATTTAAAAAGTTTTTGGCACAAGTATATTATTAGTCATGTGTCGTGTGGCAAATATGGCTCCTTCCTTTACTAATGTCTGCTCTCATGTTTTGAAGAATTTTTATCTCATTAGGGGACTTGCTCTTTACTTATTATTATAGATTTAAGAGAAAAAAAAATATTTTATATCTATGATGAGGAAGATGATCTACTTGTCTATTTATTTACCAAAAGCTTGATTAATTTATCATATATAAAATTAGGAGGAGTTCAGGAGTTGATCAACCTTCAGAATATTGTTACATCTTATATATGTATCCTCCAATAAAATTGTCTAGTGAAGTGGTTAAAACTACCTTATACCAAATCCCCTTCTAGACTTTCCTATTATCAACTAACTTTATAATAGTTTATGAGGAATTATAACATCGGTTTAATTAGGGTAATCGCTATGTCGTTATCATAATCTTTTAACTAATAATTAATAAATTAATCTTGAGTAAACATGATCACCTGTTAACTAATCAGTCATTAGGTCATCGTCTTCCAACATTGGGCTCTCAGATGTATTTTCTAAGACTATCTAAAAGGTTAAAAGTTTAATATTTTAGATTGGTTGGCATGCTATCGTAAATATATATAATCATAAAAACTTGCCTTCCACTCTTACAAAAAGAGACCCCATTAATCGATGAGCTGATACTTGATCTCAAACTTCATTAAATTACACTCAAAACAGTACTTGATGTCCAATTTTCTTGAACCCCACATGCACTGACAACAAGATGGGAGTTAATGATTTCTTCAAAATTCAACAGCAACTCTACCAGTCAAAACCTAATTATGTTATTGTTGCTTGCATTTGTAAACTATTTCGGTCTTCATTATTTATTGTAATTAGATTAGATCTCCCCATGATTTCCGAGATTTTCTTCGCCACATTTTTCTACTAATTCTTTCCATGCATAAAAAACCCCATGTGCATGCATCCCCATGCAAGCGTGCATTTTAGATTACATCAACTCCCATCCGCTAACTACATATATTTACAATAACTAAATAAATTATCCAATCTAAATTAAGTTTTCTTCAGCTCTATAGATGATTTGATCGGCTGTAAGTGTGTTAATATCATTTTTAAAGGATTTTAATCAATTAGTAGTAACAATTAATATATATATATAGATAAGATGGCAAGTACTTTTTGTTATTTTTTTTTCTTTAAAAGAAAAGGATATCAAATTAATTAAATCAGACAGTGATAATGCTAATGCTAATTGCTAGTGCAGCTCATGGAAGCTTCTCCTTCTTATGTGAAGATGTGAAGATTCCAATAATCCCCATAAGTAGCATTAAATATTTCACATTTTCATGCATGCCGCCAACCATTTTTGTAGCTACTATACTATATAAGGGCTGGTCAAAGTTCATCCAAATATTTCAGAAGATCGATTATTGGTATTCAAGCTAGCCAGATTGTTGAAAATTTCCACTTAATCGATCAATATGCTTCCTTTTCATGAATGTGATGACAGAAGAAATATTTTTGAGTTATAAAATTTTACTCGAAGATTAGAAAGAGATCACTTTTCAAAATTCATATAACATTCTCGTAAAACGAAAATTGCACTGCATATTTTGAAACAGAATTAATTGTAGATATCCTGCATTAGTCAATAAATTCATTAATTTAAATAGCTTGCGCGCAATTGATGTTATATATTTTTCTGGTGTGATTTGAATGCAAAATCCAGTATCTATAGCAGTTGATATAATAAAACAAACAAGTATTGTGAGTAGAAAATTTAATATATTACCATCCACATATAATTGGTTTAATCATGAGTTATTAACAAGAAAATTACAAAAAACAATGCATATAAATTATCCCAACGGCTACGGCACCGCCGCAGCTGACTTTGAGCGTACATTATTTATTTTGCCTAATTTATATTCATAAGCTTTTTTCAAGAATCAAGATCGAGTCTGTCTAATAATTTTTATTTTATTTTATTTGTCTTTCTCTCTCCCTCTCTTTTTGCTCGTCCAAGAAGCCAACAGAAAAAGTTAGGATCGAAAAATGAAGAAAATGCTTGCATTTGTTTTCAATATAAGCAGTTGGGCAGTTAGCTTGTCATTACTAATTCTCTTTTAATTACAATATGTGCTCAGGTCTCAAGAAAAAAATTTCTTTTTCCCTCTTCTCTTTTCGGCTAGTATGGGTATATTTGAAATATTTTTATTATTATCTCATATTTTCAATGCAAAAGTCCATAAAATTTGGATTAAATGTTTATATAGCATTGTATAGCCACAACTTCGTAAATAATAGCTAAAGAACGTTGTATATCATCAAATTCTTATTTAAGTTCTCGTTTTATAGCGAGTGAGGTGGGAGCACTGATACAGAATACACATTACACGTATGCATGGCAATCTTTTCCTGAATAGACAAAACGGTAAACGTAATTTGATTTACTGCTTTTTGTTTTTTTCATGCCCTGTTAGAGGTTTAGTCAATGGAGATCTTTGAACCGGCAACAATTAAACAATGATAATATGACAATTAAAAAGGATTTGATAGCTTTATAAACAAACAAAATAGGAACTGTAGTTCTGTATTTGCTTGAATAGACCTCTCAGGAAAATTCCAACTGCTATGGCTTTGTTGGCTGGATGTGTTTGAACAATGACTTTTGGCAGCTTCAGTTAGGTTTTGAGACAGAATTGATTGATGTTTCAGTTTCACTGACTAGAATTTGTTATTTGTTGCTATGATTTTGAAAACAGATCCCATGGAGGCATATTTTCATTTCGGTGTCGTGGGAAGCAAATAATTAAAGCATTGAATCTGGCTTACATGGGTCTTTTTTTATTTCTCTGTTCGGTGCCATGCCTTCTGTTTTCATTCTTTCTTTTTCTTTTCTTTTTTTTTCTTAAATAAAAAATATTTACAGAGAGTGTATTTGGTAGCACATATGACAATATATATGTTAAAAACTGTTTGATAATAAAAATATTTACATTTGGTGAGCGAAGTTTCCTATTCCCATTGCAATGCTCATTGGCCATTGCAGAGACATCTTCTCTCACCAAATTTTGGAGAACATGCCTAAATTCAGTGGTATGATGCTTTTGTTGAAATCTGTTGGGCTAATTTGGTCCAGGCCTATAAGCAAATTTCATAGACTGACCATGTGAAAGTGAACTCAGGCCCATCAACTTGGTTTGCTTTTGAGTTTGTAGATTTCGATTTTGATAATAATTTTATTCTTTAATATGATTTCATAAATATCCTTATAATTATTACATAAACTTAACACTATCCTTATTGAAATTGGAAACAAAATCAATTTTTCAATAAATTATTATTATAAAAAATAAAAGAAATAAAATTAATATACTATAAATTTAATTTCTTGTTGTTTGGATTGTTGAAATTTTGATGTCTCAATATTATTTTTTTATGATTAAAAGTAATTACTATGGAAGAGAGAGATGTGATACCTACACAATGGCTGTTGAGACTTCACGACATTTATTTTTTGAGTGTCCTCAGGTTAGCCAAGTTTGAGAGCATTTTTATCATTGCTTGGGAATACGGAGGACCAGTTTTCTATATTCCCATGCTTTACTTCGCCATTGGAGGAGATGTGTTTCTTCTCGGCCTCATTTTCGGGTTCTTTTACCTTGTTTCATTATGTGGCATGTGTGGAAAGCTCGAAATGGATTCAGGTTTGACTCCCACCCTTTTTCTGTGGATGCAATTATTTTTCGGGTAGTGTCTGACATTCGGCTTGCTGGTTATGCTTTTGGTTTCAAGCCATCTCAGTTGCGGGGAGTGATGAGTTCTCAATTTGCGGTTGGGTTACGAGTGTTTGCTTCACCCTAGCGGCCTATTGGAGTTGTCTGTTGGACGCGACCGCCTCTTGATGCTGTCAAGCTGACTGTTAATGGGTGTTCAAGGGGTAATCTTAGGTCATCTGCTGCAGGGGGTGTTCTTCGAGATCACCGGGATATGGTTTTGGCAGGGTTTGGATCTTTTCTTGGCCATCAACTAATGCTTTATGCTGAGCTTATGGCTGTTTGTGAGGGTTTGGAGCTGACAGTTCAGCTAGGGTACTCTGTTGTGGAGGTAGAGTCTGATTAGGCTACTGTGGTCTCATGGGTCCTCTCGGACAATTCTGTCCGGTAGGATTATGCTCTGTCTTTGCGTCGAGTTCGATCTTTGGTGTCCTCTCATTTGGTTGTGGTTCGACATGTGTTTCGTGAAGCTACGTCTGCAGCTGATTTTCTGGCCAACTGGGCTTGCACTTCTCGTTCCAGCCGTCGTTTTTATCGGTCCGTGATTTGTCCATAAGCTTATCTGAGATTCTTCATATGGATGCTCATGCGGTTCCGCATATCAGACGCTAGTTTATTATAATTCAACCTGTATGTTTTCATTTATTGAGGAGGTTTTGGTTCATATCCCTCTCCTTATGTATGTGGTTTCTATTTTCTGATTTATATTACAGATAGGAGTCCCGCCTAACCCCCACCATCTTGGAAAAAAAATACTATAAATTTTATTTTTTATTAAATTATTATAATACACAATTAAAAAAATTATATATACATATTTTTATATATATAAGCAAATTTTATCATACTTAGTCATTTGTTTATTTACAGTAGTTTAATAGTAAGATTTATCAAATACCTATAAATATTTTCAAAACTCACAGTATTTTTGAAAATAAAATTTACTAAACACTTAATTGATTCTCTTCACAGCTGATTATTTCTACAATACAGCTACTAATAAGAATTATTTTAAAAACTACAGTATTACCAAACTGACCCTAAGTGTAACAACAAAACTTTAATAAAAATAAAAGCAAAAAAATCTAATAAAATTACTCTTTAAACAAAATTTGTTATAAGCCAATGCCTGCTGATATGTTGATTTTGTTTTCACTATCTATTTAGCTTAATTGTTCAATACGAAATCATATAATAAATAATCTTTATAATCTAAAACACAAAACTTACAACTCTGCTTATATATTTATTTGAATTTCTGCTTTACATATTATGTATATGTTACTTTCACAAAAATTCAATATTATGACCCAACAATAAAACACAGTTCCTTAAAAAGTGTGACGACATTAACTGGATAGCCCTGGGCCTTGCAACTCTACGACTACTTGTTTCCAAAAAATTTAACAATTATGTAAATGTTCACTCAAATCTGTGAAGGACACCAATTGATACAGCCACATGACACACAGGACACCAATAATTATTTCTTGTTTTTGAAAACCTGTTTTGAGAAATGAAAGTGTGGACTCTTGGTCGTTTCATTCAGTGTATGAAAAGCTTGTGCTGACACTTATGATATTTACATTCAGCAACGTATCAGAGTGGAGGAACCCATGCACAAATTTTCCAGCAAACATCAACTGAACAACATAAAAATCAATTCGATGAAGCACTTTACGGAGCTGGATCGGATCTTATCAAAAGTGAATTAAGTGCTTATGGTGAGAAGAGCCTGGGATCAGGTTCAGCTTTTGTGCATACCAACGTACGTCACAATTGCATAGAAAGTTTCAGCTTCTAATGAATAAGTGCTTGCCCAAGAATGCTCTAATGGCTCTGAAAATGTTCTACAGATTGGCAGTTATTTCTCCAACCCACGATATTATTTTCAAGTGAACGATCAGCATGTGCAAAATAAGCTGAAAGTGATTCTGTTTCCATCTTTACACAGGGTAGGTGAAGGTGATTACTAATTCCTAATTGATCATTCTACTATTTCTACGGATTTAAATATATCATCTGCATTGATTGAATCTTTGAAACTTTTGCAGGGGCATTGGATGAGAGCAACTGAGACAGTTAAAGGGAAATTTTGTTACAAACCACCAATTGATGATGTAAATGCTCCTGATTTGTACATTCCATTGATGGCATTTGGTACTCCTGTTGTTCTTGCTGGTTTCTTCCTCGGTATAAATGGAAAGTAAGTTCATACATGTATTTTAGTTTTTTGATATACTAGACCTATGAATGGGGATATTCCCGAAATCACAAAGAAAAAAAAGAAGTGAGTTAAGACAAAAAGAAAAAAAAAAATAACTTGGACAGAATATTGAATTGATTATCCCCCTCTAAATCCGTCTGGTATCACAGACTTTTACACATTTTTAAAATACAATATTGAGGCCAATGAATGCCCTGTAACTATATATGGTTTAATATTATATTTCAGTTTGACAGTAATGTACATTTAATTAACTTCAAATTGGTTTTTTAAAATATGAAACCCACACTAAAGGACTCATTTATATTTGGTGTAAAAATTTTTGGCAAAGGGTTCAAAGCAGCTAAGTAAACAAAATCGTTTCACCGAAATTTGAATATTCATGATCCTGAACATCTATATTAATTATATCTTTCAGATTTAGTCCTGAGGCTTTGGGTGCACAACTTACAAACGGATTACTCTGCTGGTTATTCCAAGTCCTACTCACGGAGGCGACCTTGCACAGCTTAGGTGATGGAGAGATACCGTTTCTTGACGTCGTTGCCTACAGCGGATACACCTTTGTCGCAGTTTCAATTGCCCTGGTGGCAAAGCTTACTACTTGCAGCTATTGTTATTATGTTGTTAGTGTGTGGAAAAGCTTTTGCATGGGAATGTTGTTTGTGAAAATCCTGAAGAGGATTTTAATTGCTGGGGTGAGAATTTGTGAGAAGCATTCAAGCAGGAGGCATTATCTCTTGCTTTTAGTTGCCATTGCTGTTTTGGCTTGGAAAAGTTGTGTTTGATTATTGTAATTAAGGAAAATTCTTTTGTTACGGCATTATGTAATAAACATAAATATCGTGGTTGTTGACTTATTTTATTTTTTATTTATAAATTTTATATTTAATTTATAAAATTTATATTTTATTTTACAGTTAATATTTATTTATAAATTTTACTTTAAATTTATAAATTTTTTTATTTTATTTATATAATTTATATTAAATTATAGTATTAATATCATAATTTTAATTGCGGTATGATAGAATGACCCGTAATTAATTTGAATTTAAGCGTGTTTGACTGTTTGGTGGGGCTTTCTTGCAAATGCCATACGTGATTTTTTTAAAAAAAATTCTAAAAGCCCTTATCAAAGTTTTTTTGTGCTGTTTCGTTAATTTTGAAAGAGAGCTTCTGGGCCCTGTAAAAGCTATTTTGTCGACGAAATGAAAACGTCGAGATTGAAAAAATAAAGAAACACAAGTTTCTAAAAAGTTTAAAATTTTATTAGTACAAGTCTGCATAATAAAATCATTTTTTTATCTGCTTTATATTAATAATAAATATCATAAATTTATTAAAATAAAAAAATTTAAAATATTATTATAATAAAATTTTTTTAATTAAAATAAGAAAAAAAAACAAACAATACTTAAATCCGACATTTTAAAATTAAAAAATTTATAAAAATAATAAAAAAATATCTCGTGATGACTGTAAAAGAAATATAATTTTCGACTGAACTTATGAGACATCTTGTTGCAAACTTTGAAATGTATACACTCCAAACAAACACCTGAAATTCAAGTTATAACCCCTCAAAGATACCCCACCCTCGTCATCATCCACAACCGTGCTACATCACTTTTGGCCTACCTTCTCTAGATTTCTTATTCTTTCCCATTGTTCTGTTCAAGTGAGAAAGTGTGAAGCTATTTTACTGTTTTTCACATTATTGTACTTGCTGAGTTCCTTTTTGTGTTGATTTTGGTGTTGTTCTTTGTTATTGCTAGAAATAGAATTATATGTTATATATATATATATATGGCATTGTTTTTTTTTTTTTCATACAATAATAGGTATCATTTGTCTAGAACTATATATATGGGGAAAAAGAGTAAAACCTCCGTGTTGTTAGATTAATCCCTTGATATTTTAAAACACATTCAAATCTCCATGAATATCAAATAATTTATCTTACTAATTTATCTTTGATGGTTGTCTGATATTAAGAATATAAATACACTTAATTATTTAATTAATTGAAGCATTTTTAATCATAATTAATTGAAAATTAGTCAAAAAAAATCATTTAAGTAATTAAATCTTAAAATACCAAAAATAAAGGAAGATATTTAATTTACTCCAATATATTTAATATTACTGTGCAATATATATTTATTGAACAAAGAACTGAAAATGATTAAGTCAAGACGGTGGGCATTGCAGCCTAAAACTAATAGGAAGAAAAATTATGAATAATAAAATAGAAGCATGAAAAAGAACTTTGTCATTTGGGACAATGACAATTATGTGACGGATCGGAAGTCTTCAAATTGTTGTGAATATAAAAACTTGCAATATATCATTCCGGTATTGTGAATAAACGAAGATTAATTAATTAGATAGGTTTAATTAATTAAATAAGTTAACCTTAAGATTTATTAAGTTTGAGACAAGGAGTCAAGGACTACCTCTGCTGTTAGCTTTTTCATTTTCCAGGACTTTAATTTTGAATTCGATTCCCATGCAGTGTACTCTGTTAAAGAGATTTTAGCAACTAACATTTATACTTGTATTGTAAGCCAAAGAGAAATTACATAGTATGATAAAGGGTATGTTTGGGATTGAGATGCTGTAGCTTTTAAGTTACATGTGAACAAAAAATTGTAATTATAAAATAAAAATTAATAATATGTAATAAATATAATGTTTAAATAATAATTTTAATAAAATTATTAAAAACATAATAGATTTTATATTTTCTAAATGAAAAATCATATTAATATAGTTAATATAGCTTAAAACTACAATAATTAGTGTTTACTAAACACTTTAATACGGTAACTTAAAAGTTACAGCTGACCAACTTCAATCCTAAATATATCCAAAAGAGTAATAATACTTTAAAAGTTATATTAAAAAAATATTTAAAAGGAGATGACACTCTGTGTATAGTTTGAAAAATAATACAATAAATTATTTTAGAAATTGATAAAAATCAGAGCATACTACTCGGATAAATTATTTTTGTGATATATGAATATATTAGGAGTTGCATTAAATCATTTAATTTAATGAAAACCCAGATTGAAGAAAATGCCCAGGTGGGTTATGAGTCAACAACCACAGAAGCTGCCGAATTGGGATTGATTTTGTTACTACTTTTTAAGAAACATTATAGGTTTATTTGAAATATGATAAATAACAGACAAAATATAGATTTTTAATCCTATCCTATTTTATATAATAACCGACAGGTACCACTTATTAATGTTTAGTTATTGTTGAGCATTAAGTATTCCAAAGAAAGTTCTTAACGTAAACAAATAATAAAATCATAAATTTTTTTAATAATAATAGAAAATAAAAAAAAAATAAATTTAGATATTAAAATTTTCCTGCATACAAAATATATAAATGTCAATTTGCAAAGGAATGTTGTCGGAAGCATATAGGCGCTCCGTGGTGGCGTGCGCTTACTTATCCACCGTCCTAACGAAAAAATAAAAATAAAAATCCTAATATTATTATAAATAGGCCATCATTTTCAACTTTCCCTTTTAATTTCTCCTTCGAGATTTTTTTTTTAATTTTTCATTTTTTTTGGTAGAATAGAGCGGATAGGTAATTAACTGACTCCTCGATTCTCACGAATCCTAAATCCTTATTCCTTTTAATGTCCTTTTGTCGTTTAATTCTTCGAAAAGGTATAGCAAATGATCGCTTTTGCTTAGAGAATAGGTTTTTTTATTTAATTTTTTTATTATTATTCAATTTATTAAAAGTTTGATGTTTAATCGGGGAACGATTGTTAGAATCGAATCAAAAAAATTGTCAAATCTGATTTGTTGATCGACTGTGCTGGGAGTTTTATTATTTTTCGGTTTTCTATGGGTAAACTTTTAAATTTTCAGTTTGTAGATTTTTTTTTTTAATTCAATATTGAAACCGTAGAAATTTGTAGTTTTCGTCTAACCTAGAGGCTGTTAAATCGTAGTTTTGGTGTTAAAGTTTGATTTTTGCCGCATCTGATTGGTTATTTGTTGTTTAAGTTTTATATTTTTGCTGCATCTGATTGGTTATTGAAGTTTGGATTGTTGCGGCATCTGGTTGTGCTTTTGGTGTGAAATTTTATATTTTGCTGCAATCGATTATGGCTTTGGTGATAAATTTGATGTCCTTTTCTTTTTTTTTTTTTTTGTTTCCTCTCTTTTTGCAGGTATCTTGTGAAACTCCATAATGTTAGAGCAGTTACTGATCTTTACTAGAGGAGGGTTGATCCTCTGGACATGTAAGGAGCTAGGCAATGCTCTGAGAGGATCGCCGATCGACACGTTGATTCGGTCATGTCTTTTGGAGGAACGATCTGGTTTAGCATCGTTCAATTACGATTCTGCTGGTGCAGCATACACCCTCAAATGGACCTTTCATAATGAGCTTGGCCTGGTGTTTGTTGCTGTGTATCAGCGGATACTCCATCTGCTCTATGTGGATGATCTGCTGGCCATGATGAAGCAATCCTTTACAGAGATTTACGATCCAAAACGAACTGACTATTCAGATTTTGATGAAATGTTTAGACAACTTAGTAAGGAGGCAGAAGCTAGGGCGGAGGAGTTAAAGAAATCAAAGCAAGTTACTAAGCCTATGAATAACCTTAAGAAGCAGGGAGGACAGCTGCAAAATGCTGGATCTGAAAGAGGAAGTAAGAGGAGTGGAAGTGGGTTGGCAAATGATGACGGGGATGGTGATAATATGAGAGGCCGTAAATTGGAGAATGGACACTCCAATGTTAGCAATGTTGAGATTGAAGAATCTAGGGTAACAGGTGTTGCTAACGGTAAAGAAAATACAAGTTCTAATATTGGGGCTTTTGATGTAAGTAAGTTACAGAAGTTAAGAAATAAAGGTGGTAAGAAAACTGATACTGTTGTTAGCAAGGGTTCGCAACCGGACCCAAAGAAAAAGATAACAAAGAAGAACAGAGTTTGGGACGATTCGCCTCGAGAGTCCAAATTGGACTTCACGGATCCTGCAGGTGGAAGTGGCAGTAATATTGAGGTTGAGGCAGCAGATCATGGTGAAAGTATGATGGACAAGGAAGAGGTTTTCAGCAGTGATAGTGAATCTGAAGAAGATGAAGAAGTGGGTAAGGACAACAAGCCTGATGCTAAGAAGAAGGGCTGGTTTTCATCTATGTTCCAGAGGTATTTTTCCTTGACGACTCAATCTAGTTGATTAACTTCTTAATATATCTGTTTGTTAAAAATATGTTCTGTTTATTAAATCGTCTTTATTTTTAACTCAGTATTGCTGGAAAGGCAAACTTGGAGAAGGCAGACCTGGAACCCGCTCTGAAAGCTCTTAAGGATAGGCTCATGACCAAGAATGTCGTATGTATCCGTATCTTTTACCTTTTGGCCCTTGATGTTTATTGGTTTTTCTTTCATTGGTTATCCTGACAAGAAGTTGCCAATGGACTTGAACACTGACATTTTAGGCTGAGGAGATAGCTGAGAAACTTTGTGAATCTGTGGCAGCAAGTCTTGAAGGCAAAAAGTTGGCCTCATTTACAAGGATTTCTTCAACTGTGCAGGTATTTGATTTTTTTAGTTTCTTATTCTCTAATATTTGAATTCTCCGATTTGTTTTTTCTTGCCTTTGGGTTTCTTACAAGAGCAATATCATGCTAAAATTACCACTGTAGGCTGCAATGGAAGAGGCTCTTGTTCGCATTTTAACTCCTAGGCGTTCCATTGATATATTAAGAGATGTTCATGCTGCCAAGGAACAACGGAAGCCATATGTAGTTGTTTTTGTTGGTGTTAATGGAGTTGGGAAATCTACCAACCTAGCTAAGGTTAAGCTGATCACCTTGTTAGATTTCGGGTAATTTGCTGCACACCTTCTGATCAAGCTTGCTAATTTCAAACTTGTCTATGCAGGTGGCTTACTGGCTTCTTCAGCACAAAGTCAGTGTTATGATGGCTGCATGTGATACATTCCGTTCAGGAGCTGTTGAACAGTTGCGAACTCATGCACGCAGGCTCCAGGTATGACTATGACATGAGTTATTCTTTGATAGTAACTAGCCTCTTCATTGGTATGAAAATAGGGTAAACTTCAATATACCCCTTACTTAGAATGAAAATCTTTAATTTAACCCCCAAAAGTGTGGCAACTTCAATATACCCCTATTTACTATTAAGAAGATAAAAAAAGGAAAAAAAAGTCATCAATGTACCCCCCCCAATTTGTCATCATCTTCTGAATGAAAATGGGGGTTAATTGAAGTTTTCAAACTTCTGGATAAATTAACGATTGTCATTCTATCTGGGTGTGAATTGAAGTTTGAAAATAAACATAATCACTTGTTTATAATGGTGCTTGCCAGATCCCTATATTTGAAAAGGGCTATGAAAAAGATCCTGCTATTGTTGCAAAGGAAGCTATCCAGGAGGCCACACGCAATGGCTCTGATGTTGTTCTTGTTGATACAGCTGGTCGGATGCAGGTAATCATTGAATATTATCTGTTTTTATTGCATATACATTTAGATACTGTCTCTGAGCATTTTGTAAATACCATCATCACTTTTCGAGGTATATGAAGCTTTGATTGTTTGAAATGAAAAGAAGCAAAGTGTGCAAGCACTAAAAAGATCCACCTATACTAGTGTTATCTGGGATTTGCTTTAATGATATCTAAGTTGGATATAGGTTTGAAACCCAAGGTTTGCATGCAAGTTTCTTTACTTCTCTTCTATTAATATATGTATATCAATATTATCAGGATAATGAGCCACTGATGAGGGCACTGTCAAAGCTTATCTACCTCAACAATCCAGACCTTGTCCTGTTTGTTGGAGAGGCTCTAGTCGGGAATGATGCTGTTGATCAACTGTCTAAGTTCAATCAGGTTGGTCTCATATTCAGGATTTTATACATTGTTTTTACTATGCCTATCTGTTACTGTTATTGTTATAAAATCTCCAAATATTTTATGCTCATGGCCATCCATTTTTCTTCTTGCAGAAATTAGCAGACCTGTCGACCTCTCCTAATCCCCAATTGATAGATGGGATATTGCTCACTAAATTCGATACAATTGATGATAAGGTAGACCATTAACTCTGCCTTTGCAAGGAAATTTTGAATTTTTTCAGTTTTTCCTATTCACGTCCTTGCATGTGTACACAAACACACATACACCAACACTTAAGCCAAACAGTTGGCTTCATGTCTTGTTCCATTGGTTTTGAGCATCTGTGAGTTGTCTTCACTCGTGTATAACTGTAATTCATGCTGCAGGTTGGAGCAGCATTATCAATGGTCTATGTGTCGGGAGCTCCTGTGATGTTTGTTGGATGTGGACAATCGTATACAGATTTGAAGAAACTGAATGTCAAATCAATTGTTAAAACCCTTCTGAAATGAGTGTGATGTCTCAACCCAGTTATGTGCTATATTGTTCTTGAAGTGTTTGTTGCCACCATGAACTTGTTACTTTTTTTTGGAGGGAATCAGTCCCTAGCGGCTGTAATTTTATGTTAAATGTTTTGTACTGTATTTGTGCCTTCACTTGATGCCTTGTGTGCTTGCGTCCTTAATCAAATTTGGTGCCTTTAAAGACATTTCTATCTATCAATCATAATGAAGCTCACAGTCAATTATCTGGAAATACAATTGTTTGTTTACAAGGTCATAGGCTACATTATGGTTCTGCTGAGCTATAATGCCCTATAATAGACAAATAATATGACTTACATTATGGTTCTGCTGAGCTATAATGCCCTATAATAGACAAATAATATGACTTCTACCATTGATTTCACTTGGACCAACAGCCAAGCAGAACACAAGAGGAAGAAACCTGTATAAACTGTCAACATCAAGAGCCAAATCAGCCTCACCAGCAAAATGAAATGTCATCAATGGAAAACCTTGAAGATCTCTATAGATGTTCCCGGAAAAGCAGAGATGCCACGCCGGCTCCACTGAGCATCTTGACAACGGCCCTCCCTTCAGGGAGAGATTCTATCTCTTTTCGAAGTGTTTGATACGCGCTTGGGACTAGCCACGTATATGAACCACCAGAATCGATGAAACCTCCATCATCAGACCAAGTATCTTTTTTCTTGAATAAATTTGGATCAGTGTCAAGCATTTTCTCCCTGAGATTAATTCCTTCAAGAGTTACATAATAAGATCCATCAATGACATTGATTTCCTTCACCTGTATTAGCATGTTATAACCATGCTCAAAATAATTTAATCTACCAATGCAATATGAAAATTTAGAGCCAACTTTTTCTACAAGCGAGAGCGTGCTGGAAGTTGCTGGGCCAAGTCCAAATACTCCTGTAAATTGTTCATCATTTAAATGTGCATTTTTAATGACTGCACCCAAATGCTACATCATTTACAAAAGCCTTGCCTTCATCTGATGTCTCAAAGCTGAAATGCTCACTGCCAATGGTTCCTTATGAATCAGAACCCATGCGCATCGAATTTTGCACAAGCATTCATCAGAAAATGTACAGCAATCATTTGTGCAGTAACTTGAGTCGCAAGGCAAAGTGGCGTATGTGAGTGATCATTTAGAAGGATCGAAAGTTGTTGCAACAGCACCACATTGTTCACAAGGCTGGCATTTAGCCCATATGAAGCTACTGCTGGTGTCCAAGACGGCGAGCTGCGAGTGGCTGGCCGACCTATGGATTTACTTCAAATACAGGAATAGTAGAGATTCCGGAAGGAAGATGAGCTCGAGTGTCATGAGTATTTTGAGATGATTTTTGGGACAAATTAATGAATGGAACGAGCCATTGACGTGTTTATAGCGCATTGAACTTGTGCTTCAACGGTGAGATTAGGGTTGTATAAGAGCGATTCTCGGTGAAGAAGCGTTTTGGTTTCGCGGCAGCGGTTGATGTGAAATTGGTGTTTGTGAAGGGTAAGAGTACTGTTGGGATTATGTGCTCTTTAAAGCATATTGATTTTTTTATTAATAAAATATTTCAAGAATTTATTCAGATATTTTGAATTACATTAATATTTTGAGTAAAGTCTATTTAATTATATTATATGTATTTATGCGATCACCATGTGGATTCGCAGAAGAGATAAATACAATTTATCTTGTGATTAAATAAAAAAAATTCGCAATTGATAAATAAAGTTGGACACTTTATTTAGGTATAGACTGTAATAAATTCATTGAGTGATTTGTTTTAATCATGTATGAATATATTGATGTAGTATGTCTACATTGAACTGGATCACATATGAGATTTAATTAACCTAGTAATAACTGCCAGACTTATTAAATCTCATAGACATTGATTTACTGTAATCTTAATCTTGAGTTAGTTATGATTTCATGATTGTAGTTGTTATTTCATTTGAGTTACCAATGGGCATGACATACACATATAGTCAAGATTACTAGGTATCTTGGTGGGAGCAATTACAAGTATTGAAATTGTAGATTAACAATATAGAATTTGTACGACACATCTCTTGATGGGTTTTCAGTACTTGATCATAGAATTCTCTGGCCATAGTGTCTCAACATAAATAAGTATGTTGAAAATGATCATTAGAGAAAACCAGTAAGTATCAAGGAACAAGATGTAATTAAATTGATTGGACAGTTGAGATATCAATTTAAATTAACGATGTGGTACAAAGAATTGTGCAGTAAAGAAATCAATGTGGCTTGGGCGAATTATATTCGAGCATACAATTATGGAAGTCGGTTCCAATCTTATAGTAGAGTAGAATTGGAATTAAATAATTATATTTGTTTAATTACAAATTTAATTATTATAGCCACTATTGTATGTTCCCAAATGATCTCCGGGTTAGTTCATTTAATTGACAACACCATCACTGGACCCAAAAGCAAGAAAAACTGGCATATTTGATGAAAATCATAATTATAATATTTGTTAAGGCATAGTATGTTAAATTCAAGTGTAAATGAGGGGCTTGTAATATCTTATAAGGTGGTCTCCTGGTTAGTTACACATTTCTTCTACTTTTAAGTAAGTGGAGAGATGGTTAAAAGAGAAATTCTATTTTAAATAAAAATTCTAATCCTAACATACTAGAGTTTTTTCATAAAATATTATAAAATAGGCATTATTCTCTTAAAGAAAACAAGAAGAGAACCCCAGGGATTATAAGAAAAATAAAAAATGCATCTAAGAGGAGCCAGTAGCAATTGGGGAGTGGTGAAACAGACACCCACACGTCCAATGTTGATCAAACTTGAGTTATAGCCTGAAAGGTCGTTTGGAGGCGTATCTACAACTCTCAATTGTTCATCTTTTCAAAACATCAAGGTATGAATTTCTAGATTACTTAATTCTTATATGTTGTATGAGATCAGTCCTAAAAAGTTTTAATTGAAAAATTGAAAAACCTAATTTTATTCCCTTCAAGTACGAGAGAAAGAAGTAATACAACATGTAAACTTGGCATGGCAGTAAAAAAAAAAAAAACCTTCTTTCTTTTTAATTTTTTTTCCCTCCTTTCTGTTGAATACTTGTAAAAGGAAATTATTATGAATTTGTTGGTACGAAATTTTAGCCTGTTGATAGTGCTTGTTTGTGTTTAAATACATAGATATAGAAGGCAATAAAAGACACATAAGAGAGAGAATGAAATATAATTTTAAGGCAACAAAATAAATATATAAATCAAGTATAATTTTAATGTTAGGATATCATAAATGCGCATGTTATAAGCTAATCAGAAATAATTTGGCAAATTAATTAGTTGATTAATTTACGCTAAATTATAAGTAATTTACTGGATGTCTTCAACTTCAAATAATATTTTATCGAAATATATAATAGAAATCGTTACTTGCTTAATTAGTTAAAATTTCTATTTTAGTAAATCATAATAAATGAGTAAGAAAAAAAAATCAAATTAGCAATCACATTTTGTTTGGTTGGAATTAATAGGCACCTCGTCATGAAGCCAGTACGGAGTTGTATCAACTCTAAAATAAAAGTTAAGATAAAAATAATAATTTTTTGTGGCTTGAATAAACAAGTGATTCAAAATCACAGCAATTAAGAAATTTGTGGAATATTTAACCATTTGTCCAATATAAAGCCAATTAATTCGATTTCAATAATTGATCACTTGGCCATACCAAACAAGATGAATGAACTTTATTTAGACCCATTATTAAGATAATATATACAAACTAAAGGACAAATTTAGAAAAGATAAGGCTATTTGAATTCAGAAAATTACTTACTAAATTTATTATATATATATATAAACTCACTATTAAAATTTAAAAATTAATTTTTAAGTCTACACACTCTTATGAAATTAAAATTTCAAAAATAGCCTTAACAACAAAATTATAACGGGATGCTTTCTCCACTTTCTACACCCTCTATTAACTCCTTTATGAATGCTATGCAAGAAGCTCGCAGTCAATTCTTTGGAAATACAATTGTTTGCTTATAAGGTCATAAGCTACGTTATAATTCTGTTGAGCTATCATCCCTATAATAGACAAATCTTTAAACCTTTCACCATTAAAATCACTTGGACCAAGAGCCAAGCAAAACACAGTGGAAGACTCCTGGTAAAATACACTTTCAACATCAAGAACCAAATCAGCCCCACCAGCAAAATGAAATCCAATCGCCGGAAAACCTTGTACATCTCGATTAATGTTCCCGGAATAGCACAAATGCCAAGCCGGCTCCTTTGGGTACCTTGGCAACAGCCCTTGAAAGAGATCTTCGACCTCTTTGCGTAGTGTTTGATACGCGCTTGGTACTAGCCAAGTTATTGTAGTACCAGAGTCGATGAAAACTCCATCATCAGACCAAGTATGGTTTTTCTTGAATAAATTTGGATCAATATCAAGCATTCTCGCCCCAAGACTAATTCCTTCAAGTGTAACATAATAAGATCCATCAATGCAATTCATTGGAGTGGAATCACCTTCAAGTATTGCTCCTTCACCTAATATTAACATGTTATATCCGTACTCAAAATAATTTAAGCTACCAATGCAATATGAAAATTTAGAGCCAACTTTTTCTACAAGTGAGAGCGTGCTGGAAGTTGCTGGGCCAAGTCCAAATACTCCTGTAAATTGTTCATCATCAAAATGTGCATTTTTATGACTACACCCAAATCCTACGTCATTTAAAAATGTCTTGCCTTCATCTGATGTCTCAAAGCTGAATTGCTCACTGCCAATGGTTCCTTGTGAATCAGGACCGTTTGTGTATCGAATATTGTACCGGCATTCATCAGAATCTCCGCTGCAATCATTTGTGCAGTAACTTGGGTCGCAAGGCAAAGTGGCGTATGTGAGTGATTTAGAAGGATCAAAAGTTGTTGCGGGACATTGTTCACAAGGCTGGCATTTAACCCATATGAGGCCACTGCCTGTATCCAAAACGGCAAGCTGTGGAACGGGTGGCTGACCGATGGAGAAGTTTACGTAAAATATAGGAATAGTAGAGATTCCAGGATGAAGATAAGCTCGAGTGTCATGAGTTTCTTGAGATGATTTTTGGGACAAATGAATGAAACGAGCCATTGACATGTTTAGAGCGCGTTGAGCTTGTGCTTCAATGGTGTCATTGGGGTTGTACAAGAGAGAGTCCCGGTGAAGAAGCTTGGTGACTAAGCGTTTAGGTTTCCCGGCAGCGGCGGTTGTTGAAGTGAAAATATGGGTACTTGTGAAAGGTAAGGGAATGAGTGAAAGAAGTAATATTGCGTGTAAAGATGGCATGATAAATGGAAATTAATTTGAATTTCTTGGTATGAAAGTTTGGTTGGGTGATAGGAGAGAGATTGATACATGGTTGTGCGCAAATACAAATATAGAAGGTAAAAGAGAAAAGAGAAGGAATGAAGCATAAAGGTGATGAATATATAGAAAAGGAGATCAATATATAAATAGATAATGAAACAAAAAGTGTAACGAAGAGAAAGAATGTGAATATGGGACAAGGTCGGGTTCCTCTTGCATGGAAAATTAATTTAAGAGAAAGGAAGTTTATGAATTCAAATTCTCTCATAATATCTATTTCTCCTAAATAAAATAAAATCTTGTAATTTGATAATAATTATCAGACAAAACTACATTATAGCATAAGTTCTTTAAAAATATATGATAAATTGAAGGGATTATGATTCTTATTGAGGGAATCCTTCAAGGTAATGGACCATTTGGGAGATAGGGGATTATAGAAGTAAACTAATTAGTGGTGCCAGGCTGGGCTAATGGTTTTTTATTTTAGGATAAAATAATATTTTAGATTAATTATTGATGATTTCTCCGAAATTTTTAAAGATGATTTGACTCAAATAGCTGATCTCTTGAACACTTAATTACTTTTGCTTAATCGAGGTTAAAACGTCTCAGTAATAAGTGAAAAGAAATTATGCCAATCACACAGCACTTCGCCACGAATTAATGGTGCCAACTTTTAAATAAAACTTGAAAAAAAAAACCAACACTTTCAATGTGAATCCGGTAAACATGACATGTGATTTAAAATCGACACTTGTCCAATATTTATTCCTTTGTTCAATATAAGGCCATATTGATTTAAATCAATTGATCAATTGGCCATACCAAACAAGATTATGAACAAAATTGGACAAAACTTTTATTTAGACCCATTCCTAAGAGGTACACACTAATGGACAAAATTTTGAAGTATCAGATCCATAATCAATGACATCCATTGACATTTAGATTAACTTCATTCACTCGCGTTATTTATTTATTAATTTTTTTGGGCTAAGCCAGCTCTATAATTTTGCTACCACATTCTACTTTTTATGCATGAAAAATCATGTCTTTATCTTTGTAACGCTCGTAATCTACCTTGAATCCCAAACTAACCCTAAATTGAAACATTTCTTACCCCGAAAATCTAATAAGTTGTACGACATTTAAGTCATTCAATCAAGGCTCACGAAGAGTTCTTCACATGAAACAAGAAGATTGACGCTTTTAATTATATTTCACTTCAAACCCAATCAACGTAAATGGGTTCCGCCAAGTGTCATACATGAACTGCTTCGAGCAATCCGAACCTAATCAGAAAATCAACTTTACAAATAATTTGTTGCCAAGTGCATCACAAACCTCAGTCTAAACCCAAACCCAGCGGCTATAAAGAGCAAAACCAACCCTAGACCACTCTCGTACGTTACTTGCATTGTTCTTCTTCTTCTTCTCTCGTCATCATCACTAGTGTCTAAGCAATGGCTTCTTACAGGTTTCTTATTCCCATTTTAGCCCTCGCGTGTTTCTTATTTACCTCTGAAGCGAAGGAAATTCTTGTGGGAGGCAGAGAAAATTCATGGACAATTCCTCCATCTCCCGACTTTCTCAATCTTTGGGCAGAGAAAACCCGGTTCAGAATTGGCGACTCTCTCAGTAATTTCTTTTCAAATTCCGATAACTTTGTTAACTTTCATATTTGTCTCATTTAGTTTGTTATGTATAAACTCTAATTTTCATTACATTACTAATACATATTTCCAACAATATCTCACTATACGCAGCTTATTTTATTATTATTTTTAAAAATCTTATTTCAGTTCAGTAACATGGTATAAGAGTCGGGGTCTCAAAGAATTGTGTTAGAACCCTATTGTCTTGGTTAATTTTTTGGATATACAAATGATATTTGACAGTATTTTCCATGTCATGCATTTGTTTGAATATAGATTCATCAATTTCCCCTCACCTTTGAACATCTTACTCTAACTTTATTATTATTATTTTTTTAATGTCAGTATTTAAGTTTGATGGCAAGACTGATTCAGTGCTACAAGTGACAAGAGATGATTACAACAGCTGCAACACATCAAAACCAATCAAAGAATACAAAGATGGCAACACAAAGATTGAACTGAGCCGATCAGGGGCACATTACTTCATCAGCGGCGCCGACGGTAATTGTGAGAAAGGAGAGAAACTTTTTGTGGCGGTCATGTCTAACAGATTCAAGTCTTCCAACCCTCCGGCATCTGCTCCGGCGCCGGCTCCTAACCAGAACAGTGCTGGTGGCCATGAATTCAAGATAGGTTTTCTGGGTGTAATAACTATCCTAGCTGGGTTTGCGTTGTTTTAAGATAAAAATAAGATCTTTTGAGATTTGTGAGATCAATATTGCATTTTGAAGATAATTCATGTTTTGAGGTATTTTTAGAATATATGTTACTATGTTTTGAGGATTTTTAATTAAATTCTTACCTTCATATATGTTAGGTATGTGATGATAATTCTTCTTCTTATTAGTTGCCTTTTCATGATTTATTTTTGCCTGAAATCGAAATTTGGTGATTAAAGTATTTAATGTAGAAGTATCACTAAAAAAACTTTAATAGTTACATCAACAAAAAAAAATTTATTTTTTTTCAAATAATATTCTTTAAATGAGATAGTCTTTGGAGTCTTTAATTTAATATTATATTATTTTTATCTAATTATTTTTGAAGAAATAGAAGTGTTATAATTGTTATTATTTTGATAAAAAAAATGATTAAAATAATATAAATTTAGTTTTATTTAAAAAAAATTTTAGAGATAACTTACTTTTTAACTTTTTTATTTTCCACGTATATATGCAAATAAGTATTTGAAAAGATGAATTAAAAGAATTTTGTAGTGATCTCTGAGATGTCAATTTAGAAACGATTTTTAATTAACTGGTTTATGTTGTTATGATTGAGATCGATTTTATGACAGTAGTACGTCTCTAAAGATAATTCTATTTCTGCACGAAAAGTAAAAATTTTAGTTGTTGAAATGGGAGGCGTGCGTAGGTGGGGATGGTTTTGGAAAGTGTTCCGTGGCTATTTATTAATAGGGAATTTACTGGGGATTGAGAGGAGTTAGGGATTTATTGATGATTTTTAGGGTGTTCTACCGAGTAAGGATCATTATCTATCCGTATGGTAGCTAAGAAATATCTTATTTTTTATGCTAAAAATTCTTGTTTGTTAATGACATGCCATAATCTTATTATAAAAATTATAGTTATTGTAGAAAAATTTTTAATTATAAAAAATTAATATTATGTAGTAAATATAATTTTTAAATAAAAATTTTGATAAAATTTATAAAGAGATAATAAATTTTTTATAATAAAGTGATAACTCAAATCAACTTAACTTTGAAGATAAATCAATTATTGTTTATCAAATATTTTAGTTGTATAATTTTTAATTTATAGTTGACCAACCTCAATATCAAATATAATCTAAATAGATAAAAAAAAATAAAGTTGAAAAACAAACTATTAAATAAGATTCTTTTTTGTGCAAGGGGTAAAAAAAAAAAAAGAAATGAAATTTCCTTTAGAATCAATATGCATCAGTATTTTGAAATTTTTTTCCTTAAATTATCGAATACAAAATTAGTAAGTCATGATCATATTCGTAGAAATTGAAAAGAATAAAAACCTTAAAAAAAAGGATCAATATTTGTACATATCCCATTGAAGTTCTCTTGCTTAATTATGGAACTTATCCCGCATTTTAAAACGCGCACTAGTTCCTTCCAATTTCTTAATAACTCGACATTAAATTTAATTAATTATATGCTGTGTTTTTTTCTTTTTTTTTATTGATACGCAATTATATACTGTGTTATTAGAAAGCATGATGTAAAATTATGGCCGGTTGCACTTTAACTACAGCCAGCGTTTCAGATTTGGGCCTCATTTGGGCCACTAATTTGGCCCAATCTTCAAACTTGACACTATTTTAGGACTTGTAGAAGCCCATTAATTTACATGAAAAATCATGAACACAAGAGACAAAATCTTCTTCTTTTCTCCGCTGTCCTTGTAATAATTCAATGGAGATAAAAGCTCGAATATCACCACAACATTTCTCTTCATTTTGACACTTGTAAGCTCTTTCTTTCTCTTCACTTCTCTATAGTCTGTAGTATGTCTATTACCCAAAATTTCACATATTTTATTATTATTTAAATTGTCAGCAACTTTTTTTTTTTTAAATCTTTTTAGGCAAAATTTTATTCTGGGTCTGCTAAAAAAGAAGTCCCATTGTGGTAAAATGGATTTATTATCTTGTGGTAAAGTAACTGTTTTTCCACAACCCAAAGCCGGAACCTCCACTTTTACACAGAATTCACGACTTAACCTTCACTCAGGTCTTAGCTCTCTTCATTCTTTTAAGGTATGCACATTTTTTTTTTAATGTTACTGACACTTGTTTATCTGGGGTTTTTGTTTAAGAATCGGTATGTGTTAACTCAGTGGCTATCTTTTCAATTAGTCATATCTGAAGAGTTAGCTAGAATTGATTGTGCATGTTATGAGTAATTTTGCGCCTGTTCAGGATTGAGATGTTGTGTCCTTTAATTTGGAGCTGCTGTGGAATGGAATCACTAGTAGTCATGTCACATTTGCAAGTTGTTAATTTGTTATGCCTTCAAAATTAAGCTAAAGCATAACAGTTTCAAACGGGCCCTTAGTCTCAGTAGGATTGATTTCAGATTCTGAAATTCATCGGTAAAGTATGCAAATTTTGCGGCATAGTTTAGTTCCATTTGGCCTCACCTAGTTTTTAATCAATTTGAGAGATGATCCATTCACATTGCAGAAGAAACTTTCATGTGGGTTGCCTTGTGTGGTAGAATAAGAGATAAGGTTATTGGGCTAGCACGTAATTCGCTGTATCATGGGCCGACTTTATATTGGCGCTGCTACAAATTTTGATAACTATCAATTTCTGATGTTTTACTGAATAATTGTAACTTTATAAAGTTTCTGAGTTTAATATTTCAGCAGCTTGGTAGCGGAAAACTTAAACTTCAATTAAAGTCTAGAGATCCATCGAAAAAGTTGCAGCATACATATACTTTGGCTGCTAGACAGGATTATCCACAAAATGCAGATTTACCTCGGCAGTACTCAAAGAGAGAAAAGAAGCCATTTCCAATTCCTATAGTGGAACTGAGGCGAGCTGCTAGAGCGAGGGCCAAGAATCGGGGTGGCCAACCCAGAAGACCAGTCCCACCACCGAAAAGAGGGTTGCTGGTTAAAAACCTTGTACCAGTCGCCTATGATGTGTTAAATGCAAGAATTACATTGATTAACAATCTCAAGAAGCTCTTGAAAGTGGTGCCTGTGCATGCTTGTGTGTAAGTTTCCACATCTTTGTCACTAATTTCATCTTTTATATTTCAATAAGTGTTGGTTCAGAAATAATAAATATTAGTTAAATTAGTGTCATGTGTGTTGTAACATTTTACACCCTTGTATAGGTGGATGGCATAGAATTTCTGGCCGTTTTATGGCCATGCCAAAAAATGATCATGTACGATTTTCACATTCGTTTTTTCTCATTGGCCGTGGTGTCATAAAAAGTAAATGGTATATCACAAAATCTAACTGATTCGTATCTGGTGAACCTTTGATACAGATGATTTAGATCAATGTGTGACGTTAGATCTCTATCTTGTACTTCAGTGGCTATTCTTGAACATGACTATGGTTAGTAGTTTCTCTTGTAAGCAATCTAGTAAAAAATGTTGGACATTAAGAACTGTTGCAGGCCACACTTTACTGTAATTTAATACAAGTATTTGATCATTCAGACCCTATTATAGTGAATATGATGTATGACTCTGCCTCATAATGCATTTGCTGTTCTGCAGATTTTGTAATGAGATTCATGTGGGACCTGTCGGACATCCTTTCAAGTCATGCAAAGGACCAGATTCTGCCTTTCGCAAGGGTCTTCACGAGTGGACAAATGCAGCCCTTGAAGATATACTGTTGCAAGTTGAAGCATACCATCTTTTTGACCGCCTTGGAAAGCGCATTCGTCATGATGAGAGATTCTCGATTCCTCGAATTCCAGCTGTGACTGAGCTTTGCATCCAAGCTGGTGTGAATATTCCTGAATTTCCCACGAAAAGGAGACGAAAGCCAATTATTCGCATAGGTAGAAAAGAATTTGTTGATGCTGATGAAAGCGATCTGCCAGACCCTGATCCACCTGTTCCATTAAAGCCAATATTAACTGAAATACCCGATTCTGAAATAGTAGCCCCATCCAATGAAGAGGAAACAGTTTTGCTTGCAGAAGAAACACTCCAAGTGTGGGAAAAGATGAGGGGAGGAGCTAGGAGGCTAATGATGATGTACCCAGTGAGGGTTTGTGGATATTGCCCAGAGGTGCACGTGGGTCCATCTGGACATAAGGCTCAGAACTGCGGCGCCTTTAAGCACCAACAACGTAATGGCCAACATGGTTGGCAAGCAGCAGTTCTCAATGACTTGATACCACCGAGATATGTCTGGCATGTTCCTGATGTGAACGGGCCTCCGTTAAAACGGGAGTTGAAAAGCTTTTATGGGCAAGCACCTGTCGTAGTAGAAATATGCATTCAGGCTGGGGCAGCAGTGCCAGAACAATACAAGCCAACCATGAGATTAGATGTCGGGATTCCTACAAGTATTCGAGAAGCTGAAATGGTGGTTTGAGATGCTTTGTACGGGTATTATTGTCATCCTTCTTATTTAAACAAAATATAAAGTGTGTGTGGAGTTTATTGAAATGAAATGCAATGAGAGTTTCTTGCATTAGATGGTAGTAGATTTCATGTTCTGGTCTTATGAAAAGTTTAGAAAGAACCATGACAGTGGGACGTGAATTGTTATATATCGAGAGCTTGAAATGTTATAACTTGTATCTATATCTTGCATCGGTTTCTAGTTATATCCAGAACCGAAAATGTCGACACTTTTAAGTTGCAAAATTAAACTTGAAACCTGTATCATTACCTTGCGCGCTAACTTATCTGCCAGACTGCTAGAGCTGACTTTGATAATTTCTATGAATGGCAGTCATATTTGGACCGGGAGTTGTTGGACCAGCCAAGTCTACAGGCTAATCGGCCGACCTTGCATTACATACATTCTTGGGAAATCCTTCAAAGTTTTTATTTTTATTTTTTAAGTTTATGTGAATCCAAAAAACAAATCTATATTCGCACAAGAAAAAAAAAAACGACAATAACATAAATCTTATTTTCAAAACTTCTTTGCCTCTTTCTTTCTGTAGTGACAAATAGGAATACAACAAAAATACAACCAAGAAGAGTTTTCTTAAATGACAAAAGTAGGTAAAATTAGTAATGATAATAAGAAAAGGGGAAGTAAGAAAGAACTAGCGGTCTATCATTTCTTTAGTGCAAATACGAATCACGATTCTAAAATTTATTTTATCAGAACCAAAAGATAATCTAATTATTTCATTTTGTTTTATTTTAAATAAGCCTTTATTTTTTTTTTCCCCTTATCAACGCGGCATCCGGAACACCGCTTTCATAGCGCTAGTGCGTAAACTTTCACCAAAACACACGAAAGAAGGCGAAGAAGAGGAAGGCACAGGCTGGGTTCCAAATCAAAAGTCTGAATTTTTAGAAAATATAATTTAAAGAGAAAAAAAAAATAAAAAAGGCAGAGAGATAAGGTTACTAAACGCACTGTCGTTGCTTTTTCCATGGAAGTCGCTGCCGCTTATCCTTCCTTCACTCCATTTCATCTCCGTAAGCTCTCTCTTTATATGTGAAAGGCGCATCACTCAGTTTATACTATATATATTTTTTAATGATTTATTGTCTCTGCTTATCAATTTTCTTCAGGTTCTAGAAAGTCTTCTACGCATTCTTCTTTGTCGCGGGTAAATTTAGATTCCTCTTCTTTTCTCTGTTTTTGGTAGGTATGAGTGACAGTGTGACAGAAAGAATTTATGCTTTTTCTGGGGACTCAACAAAAACATAAATTCTGGACAAAAGAAGATTTTTGTGGATTAATGAAACAGTAATTCTGTGCCTCTATAAGTTTTTATTCCACTTGATGTGGTATCATTATTACAAGCTGCCATGTGTTAATTGGTAGCTTATTTTATTATCTTACTGTGGTATGGTGAATTGTAAGAGCACCGCCTATGTGTCAAATCGGTTGGGATCAACTTTGTAAGCATTACTCATAACTATATTTGTTTGATGAAACAGCTTGTAAGTGTTTGGGTAATCCAGTTCAATCTTTTCTGTTGTAAAATTCAGTAGTTGATTGGGCATTTAGCTTGCAAGAGTATAGATTAAATTATATTGCTATATGCCGTTCAATTAAAACTAAATCAAATGAATTGTAATATTCATTCATTTCGATAAGAAGAAAAGATTAAAAAAAAAAAAAAAGGGAAAAAGTACAATAATCAAAAGTGATTTATTTATTGTACATGAGTTATTTGTAAATGCTTCAAATGATTCCTATTAGTTGTTTTGGCTTTCTGCTCCTCCGTGTGGTTAGTGTCAGTGTTGACTGGAGATTATATCCCCTAAGGTTACTTTTCTCACTTCTTGCAGTTGTGCGCTTATAAAGGACTTGGGTATTCGGCATATAATCAGGCAGTTTTGAGAAATCCATATAGTTGTAAGTAACATTTTTAGCTTGTAGTTTTACTTCATTTACTCACTGACTAATAACATCTTGCATTTCATTTTCTTATATTTGCCCGACGTTATTTGTGCCACACCCAACTTATGACAAATTTTATATTTCATTTTCAGCACATGTTGGATTAAGTATATTTCGAAGAATTTACCTTCTATTAATTGAAAGGTTATTTGTAATGTCTTCTGCTTTTATTCTCATGTTCACAACTATGTATGATAATGGTTGCTTGAAATTACTGTAGTTTCAAAGTCTTTTAATTGTTAGCATCTGTATTGTGGTACGTTCAACACAAAAGGTTTACCAATTTCATAACACACTACCAGTTGTTGTTACTTTTGATGGTTTGGCAGTTTTCCTTTGTAAAATCTGGTATGTAAGAGTGAGGTACAGGTGTGGTTGGGATATTCTTGCTGTTACCATACGTGTCTGATAAACGAGATCTTTCTAATCTTTCTGCTTTCTTCTTTCTTTTATAGCTGCACAAAATGGCTTTCAGTGCATCCCAAAGAAATGTGTTGGTTTATTGTGGCCTAATTTTGATCTAAAGCTTAATCGACCGTGCTATGATATTAAATTGTTCAGAAATGTAGTTGCGAGATCTGAACTTGCTGGAACTGGGACGCCGGACGCTGCCTACCCATTATCAGGTTTCATTGCAAGCCATTTTATGTCATTTCCTCTCTTTCCTCCTCCTTCCCGCTTTTATCAAGTCTCAGCCTTCTGCCCAATTATTTCTCACCAAACTTTTAAAGTGCAGAAATTAAACTGGGCTCCAGAGTTAGAGGAATGTGCTTTTATGCTGTTACTGCTGTAGTTGCCATTTTTCTGATTGTGCTGATGCTGGTGGTTCATCCCTTTGTGCTTTTGCTGGACCGGTACCGAAGAAAATTTCATCATTTTAATGCCAAACTTTGGGCAACATTGACTGTTTCTCTATTTCTTAAACTTGAGATTGAGGGGCTGGAGAATCTGCCTTCTTCAGATACTCCTGCTGTTTATGTTTCCAACCATCAGAGTTTTCTAGACATATACACTCTTCTCACTCTTGGGAAAAGCTTCAAGTTCATCAGCAAGACGGGAATATTTCTCATTCCTGTCATTGGGTGGGCAATGTCAATGATGGGTGTCATTCCTTTGAAACGCATGGATAGCCGAAGCCAATTGGTATTCCTTTTCTTTTCCCCTTCCTATTCTAATTGAAGCATTTGTGGTTATTTATTTTGTTTAGGGCAGTTGGCAAGCTTCCAAACAGTGTTTTATAAGTTAGTTTGTTCATTTATTTCTCTGACAGTCTCAGGTTTCTACTCTTCAACCCCTTGGATTTGAAATTTTTATTGGTTCTCTGGTATAGGAATGTCTTAAGAGATGCATGGAACTTATCAAGAAGGGGGCCTCCGTATTTTTCTTTCCGGAAGGAACGAGGAGTAAAGACGGAAAATTAGGTGCTTTCAAGGTGAGCTTGCGAGGTCGTGTTGGGACTTTATACTGGAAAAGAGACTGTTATTGTTGAAGATTATCTTATGGTTCTATGAATTCATTTATTTATCTTGCTGGTGATATACAGAAAGGTGCATTCAGTGTTGCAGCAAAAACTGGAGTCCCAGTGGTACCCATATCTCTAATGGGAACTGGGAAAATCATGCCTTCAGGAATGGAGAGTATGTTGAATGAAGGAACCATTAAAGTTGTTATTCATAAGCCTATTCAAGGACGTGATGCAGGAGAACTGTGCAACGAATCTAGAAACACAATTGCTGATACACTCGGTTTTCAAAGCTGAAAATTTTACCTCAAAAAACAATACTTGTCGCTACAGCTGAATACCTAATTTCATGCTATGAATGAAAGAAATACAATCTTAAAGGTACAAGTTTTATAACTCCCTCTTGCTTTTTTCATACACAATTGAAGTGAATGTTGAATACTTTACTTCTAATATCTGAAAACATCGCACTGGAGAGTGGAGACCTTAAGAGCAAAGCAATTTGCATTCATATCATGTACAGTTCCGTGTGATAAGATTTTAACTTTTTGCTGAAGAGATAGTTGGAGGGTTGGAGTTTCTACCAAAGTCCTGCAGAGACCTCTCTCTAGGCATTCAAATTATTGTGGACATATTGATGTGTAATATATGTGATATGCTATATGCGTAATATATATCATGAATGCTATTGTGTAATAATGCATAATCCTGCTCATATTGATCGCAGGTTATATTTGTCTAGTTTTAACAATGTGTTTCCACTTCATATACATGATGTGCTATTGTTCTTGCTCTTTCTTGCAGATCTGTATGTATTGCTAAAGTAAAATCCATCAGCAAGTTTGTTTGCTGTAAACAGCTCATCTTTGGAACAGCCGGCTGACCCTTTTAATGGCATTTTTATTTTTTACTTTTTTTTTTTAATTTATAATTTCTTTTTGTGCTGTCACGCTCACGCGGATGAAGAACGATTTGACTTGGACAATTGTTTTTCCAAACACTGGTGGACCGTATCAATGTCTTCAGAAGACTCGGGGTTCGTTTGGAGGCTATTGATTGAGAATGATGTGTATAATCGAACCTACAGAAAGAACAACAGAATTTTACTGGTGTGTGATGAATAAGAATAAAACATCTTTGAAAAATAATTATTTTCTGAGTGTATTTTTTCTTCCCTTGTGAACGTCATTGTTGTTGGCTTAGCTAATTAACTTGTACTGTCGAGAAAAAATAATCTTCATTTAGTGCTATCGATATTATAACCCAAAAAAAAAAAATTTACAATTAATTATTGATAGTGACATTTTATAATTATAAAATCGGAGCATACAAAGTGTAATATGTTATTATTCTCTCTCCATTAATATTAATCACATTTTTTTTTTGTTTTTGAAAATCAACTTTTTTTGGGATGTTACTATATGCTAAACAATAATGATACATTTAATTATTTTAAAGGCAATATCTAACGACCACTTGATATTTTATATTTTATCAAAATATATCAATTTTTTATTATAGCTATTCATTCTCTTGAAGTTTGTAAAGCGTATTATTTTTTTATTTATTTTTCTACATTGTTAAAGGATTTAATAGAATATGGATAAAAGGACTATTTTTATCATGAACATAATCTTATCTAAATGACAAAAAATAGATTCTATTCTATAATTGTTGGGCTAATAATGGCTATAAAATTAGTTATATAAAGTCATAAAACTTGCTAATTTGTAAATTTCTGGTGGAAAATTGAAAAAAAAGTTTTGGTATATTTTTTATAAAATATGAAATATTAGGGGGTCAGTAGGTATTTTTTCTTATTTTAATGTGTGTGTGTGTTTCAATCAAAATTTTTGAACATATTAAAATTAGAAGAATAATTTAAAAGATAAAAAAATTAAATTTCAATGTAGTTTATTTTATTTATAATTTATTAAAATATATAATTTTTTATCTTTTAATTTATTTTAATATAATAAAAATTATTTATTAAAAACTAAACTCAACTAAAATATATAATGTTTCTCCAATAAAAACACCCTCACTAAAAATAAATAAAATCTTAATATATTATAATTGATATTTTTATATTTTAATAACATTCCCATCACATTTCTCGTTAAAGAGTGACGATATTGATATATAAAAACCCAATGAAAAAAATAAAATAAAATCCGCCAATCGAGCAAAACGCGGGGCCAAACTCGTCAAGTTATTTTCTTTTCTTTTCGGGTCCATCTTCGTAAAAGATATTTTTGATTTTTGACTCTTGATTTTTCTCGCTCTCGTTCTCTTATCAGAGCATGCAAATCTCTCAAATCTTTCACTTCAAATTCCTGTAAATTATGAAGTGATTAATTAAAGCAAAAGCCATTTTTTCACTGTAAGTTTCTCTTTCTTTTGATTTTCTTATTCTTGTCTCCAATTTCATTAAGATCAATACTTCTTACTTACTAATTGTTTGTTGCAGGTTTTAATTTTACTCTAATTTTGTTGCATGATAACTGAAGTTGTGTTAGATTTTAATATAATTTCAGTACTTGATTTGTAAACGACTGTGATTTTAATCTATGAAGTGTACTGACTTTGTTATTCGTTTAATTTTTTTTTTTTTTAAAGTAAGTATTTTCATTGAAGTTATGAAATTTGGTATTCATAGTGGAGGGGTGTTGAGAAAAATAAAAATTGTTGCCAATCTTTTAGAAAACAAAAGAATAATGGTAAGATTAGAATCAGGTTGTAACTATTTTGGATCTAAGATATTTTAAGGTGTTGGAAATGGTGATTTGGTAGCGAGCATAAGATAGTTGCTGCTAAGAAGTTCCTGAGTGATGGTAAAAATGGGTTTGACTTTGTGAATGAATTTGTGTTATTCTTGGGTTCTATGGAAATCTCATTCTGTAATACTCTGAGTGCGTACTTGCAGAGTGTGCCATGGATGAGGGCATGCTTTGTACGAAATGTGTATCTTTTCTGGCTGAAACTTCTTTTGGGCCAGAAGTGTAAGTTATGAACAGCCATATGTAGTGTTATGAATCTGAAATAGTAGTGGCTTGAGCAATCATTTGTGATACAATTCTCATGTTCTTGCTTTACTGTCTACAACCTGGTCTGTGCAATATAATCCTCATCTTCATGCTTTGTGAACACTGAACATTTCTATTTACTGAAACGGGAAGGTTCAAGCTGATATTTACTTGGCGGGTTAGTGTTTGCATTATTTATATGGTCTGCATGCTGAGCCATGAAGTTGATGTCGTTTGTTGTCAATTTATATTTGCTTTAATAAATTCTTTTGTTGGTTTGCAGGGGTATTTTGTGTTCAACTGTAAAAAATGTTTGATTGTGGTTACAAATCGTATTATATGGATGGCCAGCAAGAGAAGTTTGTCAGGTACCATCTATATTTGGAGTTGGATGCTCGCAAAGGATGAGATAGTTAAATTTTATTCAGATGTTTGATGCTTTGTGTGTATGTGTGCGCGCGCGTGTGCATCCATGTGCCTTCAAGATTTGGCCTTGGATGTTCGTGTAGGACAAGAAGGTCAAATTTAATTCAGTTATTTGAACTTTGATGTTTTTGAATTGATTTGTTAGTCATTACAAACCTGTTTGACGGGTTTATTCTGAAGAACCATGGATATTAAATGTTAGTTAGATTAGTGAATTATTGATCACCTCCGATGATAAACTTTGAAAGTACATTTAAATGAGTTCCATGCTTTCTTTAGTTTGGGAGTGAACCAAGACTTCTAGTTTCTTAACTCACTTTGTTATATAGTTTTCAAAATTTCAAGGTTTATTGCATCTATACAATGTATTGAAGTTGATGCTGATATTATAATTTATAGCTGCTAAAGTACGTCACATTTAGGTAGAAATGGTGGATGAATGTTGCCCTCCTTTTTTCCCCACTATAGATAGGAGGGTGGACAAAGTCCAAATTAATTTTTTAGCCTCCTTCCTATCCCAAGATTTGAACTTGGGTGGTCAGCTAAAGAAACTTGCTCGAAAATCACTTAGTCAAATCCATAGAGGCAAAAATTGGATATTGAATGTTTCCCTCTATTTTAATTTCATGGATAATGCAAATAAGTTGTCTTTCTAGATTGGACGTTGTGTATCATGATACCATGAACTTGCTTTGCTGACTCTTCCTCATCTCTATTTTTTATATCCTGATATGAATTTCAGAATTTGAACATTTAAAGGCATCTAATTGTTTTTTGTTGGTTATTTCTATCACTTTTCTAGGTTGGATGACTTGGACTCTAGATTATCGTCATCTTCCGATACAGGACCGAGAAGATGTGGATTCAACGTTGAGGGATTAAGTCGAACTGGTCATGCCAGCAATACAACATCTTTCAAGAGAGGAATTAGGAAGGGATCTGAAGGACTTAAGTCAATTGGTCGATCACTTAGATTTGGGGTTTCTAGGGCTGTATTTCCAGAAGATCTTAAGGTGTCAGAAAAGAAGATATTTGATCCTCAGGATAAACTCCTCTTGTTCTGCAATAAATTATTTGTAATATCATGTATTCTGGCAGTATCTGTGGACCCACTATTCTTTTATCTTCCAGTCATCAATGATTCATCAAAGTGTCTTGGTATAGATCGAAAGTTGGCAATTATAGCTACAACATTGCGGACAATTATTGATGTTTTCTATCTTTTGCACATGGCTCTACAATTTCGAACTGCTTTTATTGCCCCATCATCTCGGGTCTTTGGACGAGGTGAACTTGTGATAGATCCTGCACAAATAGCCAAGCGATACATGAGACGGTATTTCATCATTGATTTTCTAGCTGTGCTCCCCCTACCACAGGTTTAAAACATCAACCCACTATTTATTAACTTCAAGTTTGTGTGCCTTATTATTGTCCCGATGTAGTTCACTTCAACTTCTTGCATTGTATTAGTTTCTTGTATTTGCTGTCTGTTTGCTTAACTCGTCTTTCATTTTGTAGTCCTAGATCTACAAGCATGCATGAGCAGTATGCTAGTTTTCTTTATATACTGCAATCAACTCAATTTTTCTTATTTGCCTCATTTCTCAAATGGTTTATGGGAGTTCAGTTGCTGAAATCAATATTGTTAATCTAAAAGTACATGTAAGGGGGGGTTTTTAGTTTCTTTTAGTTTCCTCTGCAGCTATTTACAATATGGACATCTATATTTTGCTGATCTACGTAATTGTCTTTATTTGTTGAGGAGATGCTTGTCTTTATTATCAAATATTCTACCAAAATTCATAAATTTATAAATTGATATGCACACTAGATAATAACGTTTATAGCTTTTTGTTTCCTCATCCACAAGCAACTAAAAGCATATAATGCATTCATTTTCCGTCTTATAGCTTGAAATTGATGATTTCCTTTGTTATGCTTTATCATTTTAGACTTGCATGTGAATTAGGAAGTTACTATTTTAAGTCTCTAATATGTTTTATTTAATGTTTTCTTTACTCTTTACTAGAATGTGATCTAGTTTTAATTTTAACAGAAAACCTCTCTGGAAATTGTTGGCTTCATGCTGCATGCTTGTTTATTCACATCCAATGTTGCCATGTAATACATATTCGTTGTTACTTTCAGAAGTGTGGTGACAAACAGCCCTTTAGCTTAATGGCATTACTGTAGCATGATTTTTAATTTGTAGGATGTCAATAAATGTTTGTCATAGCTTTCACATTGGCATTCGTTTTCTTTGAAAATTGCAGATTGTTGTTTGGAGGTTTCTTCTGAGATCAAATGGTTCAGATGTCCTGGCTACAAAACAGGCTTTATTTTTCATTGTTTTGCTCCAATATGTCCCTAGATTTCTTCGTATCTTGCCCTTAACATCAGAGCTGAAAAGGACTGCAGGTGTCTTTGCTGAAACTGCTTGGGCTGGTGCTGCATATTACCTGCTGTTATACATGCTTGCCAGTCATGTAAGTCCCTTTTTTCAGTTTGGCATCCTTTGTCTGAATAGAAAAATCTTGTTCATTTATTTATCTTTGCTCGCTTTTGTGTTCATTTATTGGATGGTGTTTGATGTGATTTTTCTTGCTACTTCAGTTTCTGATGTATAAACCTTATTATATATTATAGTTTCCTCCTCATTATATATTATTATTTCCTTCTATCTCTATTTTTTGACCTTTGGTTTTAATAACAGACATACAATTTTGAGCTCTGATTAGTACAGGCGATTCTGCCATCTCTTTAAATCTGCCATTTTTCTAGTTTCCATCTTTTTCTTACATCTAATTGTTTATTTTTAGCAGATGCCAACATGTATTTTTATCTGAAAAGGAAAGAAAATTATTGTAATTTTAGATGCCATTTTTTCAGGTGGTTGGGGCATTGTGGTACTTATTAGCTCTAGAGCGCAATGATACTTGCTGGCGGAAGGCTTGTAGCTTGACTGCATATTGTAATAAAGATTTCCTGTACTGTGGAAATCAAGATATGAGAGGTTATGCTGCCTGGCATGACATCAGCAATAAAACACTTGAGTCGAAGTGCTCAGCAGATGAAGATAATCCATCCTTCGATTTTGGGATATACTCACAGGCATTGTCGTCTGGCATAGTTTCATCTAAGAAGTTTTTCTCCAAGTACTGTTACTGTTTGTGGTGGGGCCTGCAGAATTTAAGGTAACAGAACTCTTTTCCATTAAGGTGCTACTTAATTTATATGTATTAATATCAAGTGTCAAGCAATTAATTTATGTGTTAATATTAAGTGTCAAGCACCCTATATTTGGCTTGGAAGATTTAGTTTCAATTTCTGGCCATGTTGTGAGGTCCATCTTGGAACGGTGGGGGGTTGCAGTCCTAGAAATTAAAGCACTGAAATTGCTGTGTAGGAAGCACTACGATATGGGCACACTGATTGTGGGTAGCAAAAGTATTAACTCTGCAAGTCTTTGAGAATTAATTTTGCCAAAGTCCTGTAAGCTGCTACTGTGGTGGGGGATGCAGATTTCACTTTGGTAATGCAATTGTTAACAGTGAATTAAAAAAAAGAGGTTTTCATTTGGGTAATTCTGTTGTTTGTGGAAAGGGACAGAGTTGGTTGAACAGAGCATCTTTGCAATCCAACATGACTATGGCTTTGTTAAGTTTTTAATTATCAGACCCAAGTAACTGATTCATTGTTCCAATCTTTACCTCCAAACCTCCAAAACAACTCTTCTGAAAAGCCTTTAGAAGACCCAGTTGCTGCTCTCATATATTGTGCCTATGTTTTCTTTATCTTGTGTGACTGAGTTATGATGATTTGTTATTATTTCCAAAATATATCAAATGTCGCTTTCTGATCTTTATACATAATCAATTGCAAAGTTTATGTTTATGTATTCACCAAACCTTCTAACTGTTGCACAGGGTTGAACTTCTAGCAGTTTGTCACAAAGTTGTAGATCTTTGTTATGGAAAATTTTAGTAAACTTATTACTAGAGATAACTTGGTAATGTTATGCAAAGTAGAAACATCTACTATTTTGATCTGAAGTCAGAATGTACCATGCTGAAATTTGTGTATTAATTGGTTTTTTTCCCCTTGATTTCTTTGTAGTACACTTGGCCAGGGGCTTCAAACTAGCACATTTCCGGGAGAGGTCATATTTTCCATAGCACTAGCCATTTTTGGACTCATTCTCTTTGCTCTTCTGATTGGCAATATGCAGGTAAATTCTTCACTGGCGGTTGGATTCATTTTATGAGTTGATTGTAGTGACCTTGAATCTAGTGATTGCGGTTGATTGTAGCGACCTTGAATCTAGTGATTACGATCCCTGGCTATGAATCGCACGGAGAAGACTTGATTTCTGAATATCTGGCTATAAGATGAATATATTCCCCAGCAAAATTGAGTTATATAAATGTATAAGCAATTACTTTGTTTAGCTGATGCATGCTTCAATCATATTAACTGATTCAATGAGCATTTAAAAATCAGGTGGGACCAGAAGTTAAATTGGCAGGGATCATTTGCTTTCTTATATTCAGAGCATGTAGTTGTTCTTCTGTCAAATAATCATTCACGTCTTGTAGAATGTGGGGCTATTTTATCTATAATTAAGGTCTAATCCATTATTCAAATTTACAGTATCAAGCAGGGCCAAAATTCTTACTTTTCCTATTGTGACAGACCTATCTTCAATCTTTGACTATTCGACTCGAGGAAATGAGGATCAAAAGGCGTGACTCAGAACAATGGATGCGTCACCGCTTGCTGCCACCAGATCTCAGGGAACGGGTAAGACGCTATGACCAATATAAGTGGTTGGAAACACGTGGGGTGGATGAAGAGAATTTGGTTCAAAGCTTACCGAAGGATCTTAGGAGAGACATCAAGAGGCACCTCTGCTTGGCTTTGGTTAGGAGGGTAAGTTAATTTGATTTTTTTTCACCACCTCTTTCTGTCATTATATTTCTTATTTTCCATGTAGTGATAATGATAGATTGTTTGTTGGTTGGTCTTATTACTGTTTCACATTGCTTCTTTTGAAAACAATTTACAGCTAAAAGTTTTCCATTAATCAGTTTGTATCATAGTGCTCCTGCTTATTGCTTACTGTAAGTTGTAGAAATCTTGAATATGAATCAATGGAATATGTTATCCCTGAGGGGATAACCTGGTTGGGTTGGCCTTTGCAGTGGAAGCAAGAGGTCAAGGGATCGATTCCCCCTCACACGAATCTTGGAAGGGGTAGCTTTAATTTGTGCTTGTGCATGGGGGTGGAGTGGGGATGGGATATGTGAGAAAGAAAGATAATAAATAAAAAATTAATGGAAACAGGCTCCGTCATTTTTAAAAACACTTAACTCTGCCTACCATTATTATGGAGCTTGGGTAGTTTTATGCATATCTGAATGATTGAAAATAGGAAAATATTGTTGATTGGTTTAATTTTCATCGGTTTTCAAATGAAAATTGTACCATATGCCAAGGAGATGCACCGTGTCAAAATGTTTGGGCAGGACATTATTGCGCGTATTGTGAAAGTATGGACTCATTTTGGTCATCGGCTTACTAACTATCCAATTGGTTTGCACTCTACATGTTCTGCCTTCGCTTCAGAATAGTTTCTTACCAGTTCTTGTGTAGTTGGAAGTCATGAATTGCCTTGTTGGTGTTTTATAGGTACCTTTATTTGAGAATATGGACGAGAGGTTACTTGATGCTATTTGTGAGCGCCTGAAGCCATGTTTATTTACAGAGAACACTTATATAGTTCGAGAAGGAGATCCAGTTGATGAGATGCTTTTTATTATACGTGGCCGCCTTGAAAGTGTGACAACAGATGGTGGAAGGAGTGGTTTCTTCAACCGCGGTTTTCTGAAAGAAGGAGATTTCTGTGGTGAGGAGCTCCTAACTTGGGCACTAGATCCCAAATCTGGTGTTAACCTCCCATCTTCTACCAGGACAGTGCGGGCCTTGAAAGAGGTCGAGGCTTTTGCCCTAATGGCTGAAGAGTTAAAATTCGTGGCTAGTCAGTTCAGGCGTCTTCACAGTAGACAGGTTCAACACACCTTCCGATTTTACTCACAGCAGTGGAGGACTTGGGCAGCTTGCTTCATACAAGCTGCATGGCGCCGTTATTCCAAGAGGAAGAAAATGGAGCAGACCCGGAAGGAAGAAGAAGAAGAAGCATCAGAAGGAGTCCAGAGCAGCACAGGTGGGGGTTCATATAGCATTGGTGCCACCTTCTTAGCTACCAGGTTTGCAGCAAATGCACTTCGAGGGGTACATCGAAACAGGAATGCTAAGAGTGCTAGGGAGTTGGTGAAACTACAGAAACCTCCAGAACCTGATTTTACTGCCGAAGATGCTGATTAAATTGCCCATACCATGATGAGTCATTTTACTGCCTATAACTTGCTACTTTGATTTTTCTGGCTTGTAAGGGTGGAAACATTGTATAATACACATTTTATTTTGGGATTACAGTTTTTGTAAGGCTTACTGGAAAAGAAAATGGAAAAAATGTCAACTGTAAAAGCTTTGCATGCTGCTTTCTTTGCCATTGAAGATTAAATAACTTGAAATTTTAATTTTTTGGTGACTTAGAAGATTTCACAAAACAAATACATCACAAGAACTCCTCTTTCATTTATATAATAAACATCGATGCCAGAGTAGTGGGTAACAATCCTCACAGGTCTCGTACAAAACAGTGAAGAAAGAACAACAATTAACAAGAACTAGGACCGCCGATGAAAAGCCTGTATAAAGAAGACTGAGAATAACAATTTCTCAGTGATTTAAGATTAAAAATTAAATCCATGTTACCCGCGGAAGTTCATGGATAACTCAGATTCCAAAAATAATTTTTGCATCTGAATTGCAACCGATCAATCAATCTTTACTGATGAGTAGATAAGCCTTGTGAACCAAAAGCAGGCATAGAAACCAATTGTACCAGTAAGCACAAAGAAAGCATATGAGGCAATCAGCATATACCCAAAGTACAAGATTCCAGACACCGGCTTGCTGATCTCAAGCTTTGTGAAGAAGTAGAAAGCAGCATAGAGGAACAGATAGAGTGCTGAGGAACCTGAGGTCAGGTATGATCTCCACCACCAGAGGTAATCCTCACTGCATAACTGGAAGTAACAGAGCACAATTGTGATCTCAGCACATGTGACAATGAGAATCAGGAAGACCAGCAGGAGGAAACCAAATATGTAATAGAACTGATGCAACCAAATTGAGGTGAGAATGAAAAAGAGCTCAATGAAGATGGCTCCAAATGGAAGTATGCCTCCGATTAGGATAGAGAAGATGGGATTCATGTACCAGGGCTGCTCTGGAATTTGTCTAGGGATCTTGTTGGTTTTCACAGGATCCTCAATTGCTGGTTTTCTAAAACCAACATAACTACCCACAAAGACAAGTGGGACTGAGATGCCAAACCATAAAAAGACCAGAGCAAACATGGTTCCAAATGGCACTGCACCAGAGGATTTCTCACCCCAAATTAAAGCATTTAGGACAAAGAAAATGGCAAAGCAAATGCCAGGGAACATGAAAGCCGTTTTGAGAGTGATTTTCTTCCATTCTGTTCCTTTGAACATCTTATAGAGACGAGCAGAAGCGTATCCAGCAAATAAGCCCATAAAGATCCAAACCAGGAGCATGGCCGTCATTAACCCACCTCGGTTTGAAGGCGAGAGGAAACCAAGAACAGCAAAGATCATGGTAACAAGAAACATTCCAAAAAACTGAACACCTGTCCCAACATATACACAAAGTAAATCTGAATTTGCTGGAGGCCTGAAAACATCCCCATGGACTAGTTTCCACCCAGTCTCTTCCTGAGCTTCTTCTTGAGTTTCCAATTGGTTGTACTTGGAAATATCCCGGTAAAGAGTGCGCAACATTATCATAGCAACCATCCCTGAGAGAAAAATAACAATCATCAAAGAATTAACAATTGAAAACCAGTGAATCTGATCATCAGCCATCAGAAGATAGGTATCCCAACGAGATGCCCACTTGACATAACTTTCCTGCAAGGTAAGAAAATGGGCAAGAGTTATAAAGAAACAGCATTGTCAAACAACCATACAGGCAACCAATACAGTGCCAAGTGGTATAAGACCTTACCTGGAACTCCACATCATACGTAAATATAATTTCCTTCTTATCATCAACTTCTTGAGGAGATTCAGAGTTGGTAACAGCTCTTTTTGCATGAGGATCACAGGTTGTTAGACGCGTCTTCTCACTCCAATCACCTTCATACTCATGTTTAACACTGGATTCATCAAAATGTGTCAGTCTTAATCAACATGCATAACCGCCACTAACAAGAGAAGTTAGCACACATTCGTACAGGGAGATAGGATAAAAAAAATGATAAAAATGACCTGAATGGTTTGACCTCAAATCCTACAATCCTTGATGTTTCAGCCTGAGGATCTTTGTGATACTTGACAGTGAACGCCAAGTGGTTGTGGATAAAATGCTTTTCTTCTTTGCTCTGAAAACAATTTAATTACAGAAAATTATCAAATTGTTCAAAAAAGTTTTCGATGTTCCAAATAGATACAGATCACATACCCCAGCATACCGTCCTCTGAGACCAACATGAAGTCCTTGCTGATAAACTATAGTATTTTCCTGATCAGGTCTCTGAATAGGTACAACCAGGGGAAGGTTATCCAAGATCCTGTTGCGAATACATCATAAATCAAAAGATTATTCCATAAACATCGTAGCATTTTGCTTTGTACACAAGAAAGAAAAAAAAAATGGAAGTCATTGAATAAATGTCTCACATATTCACCCGATACTCATCGTTTATCTTTTCCTTAAATTCGTCGGCAGTTTTCTTATTAAGGATTAAACGACATACAACATTGCACATTAGCGGTTCTCTCATTTTAAACTGCAAAAAATAAAGTTTCTCAGCCACTCAACCAAAAACAAAGAGACAAAAGTAAATTACTTGAGAAACATAACTTACCACATAAGGAGAGTTTTCAATTCGATCGCCACGAAGAACTTCTCCAAGATTTTCTGCACTGTCAACTATACGCTCTGGTTTACAATAAGGAAGGGAATAGTAGGAGTATGGAAGTTGTGTTTTTGTTGAGGTCAGTTTGTTCACTTTCACTTTCAACTCATCCCCCTGCATCAGTGAAAAATGTAAAAGCCACAAAATAACTTCATGTCATCAGAAAGCACTCGGTCTAAGGTCAGACAAGAACTATGCACTAAAGAAACACATATTGGAAAAGTTCAACGCTTTTCACATATAGAATTTTCAACATTTACAGAAACTATTCCAATGTGGATACAGGCCAGGTAACATGAGCAAGTAGCATGGGGTGTAAAAATATTACATATAACATGTACAAGCGGAGCACAATAGTGCCTTTAAAGTTCTAAGCAATATTGCACAATTGTATTCAAGTGTGAGGACTTACGCTAGTTACCTCTTCCAAGTACGTATTCAATTAGTTTAAGCTTTGACGGTAAGTGTGCTTAATATGCAAGACTTATCCTGGATTCAAGTCCAACTAGTTCTATGACTCTAAATGGACCATTTACTTCTAACCTATGAAATTTCCATTTGAATAAGTGGAATCACAAACAATTCCCCATTCCAACAGAATGAACCTGCTGCGTTACAATTGATCTGCTAGCAACACACTTAATTAACAGATTCAAAGCAATCGTGAGCATAGACTACACAAGATTTAAGTATCTATCAAATAGATCACCACTAAGATACTTGACGTGACAGATCCAAGAGACTTGTGGTAATCCGTTCAGAAAGCTCAACTGCAAATTCAAAGTCACGACATAGCTTCATCTCATGATTGATTCTGGCCACCGAAGTCATTAAAAAAAATGACCTTCATATTGCAAAAGTCTAATAAAACATTCAACTGAACACAAACTATCATTAAACATAGAAATTTGAATAAGAAAGTCTAATTGTCATTCCACACTCAACGCTAAATTATAGTCAAAACAGTGAAAAGGGTATCCATTTTTTTATTAGTTTTCGTACTTTCAGCTAAACAAAATGATAAAAATAAAAATAACATCTTTTTAGCAATAGTTCCTTATACGACAGATCTAAGCAAAACCTATTACTCAGATGAACCCAGGATCCGTACGACATGTCGTTTAAGAACTGACCTTCTGAAAATCTTGCGGGGCGACACCTGGGAGGTAGAAGCAATGAGAATAATGAACAAGGAGAAGAACAAAGACAGAGATGATCAATACGACTTGTCGTTTCGGACCCGCCATGGCTTCAAACGGATCTAGAACCGAATTCCCACTTCCCTTTTAGCTGGTGATATGCTTTGCTGTTTTGTGCTTTGGTGTTGTGTTTTGCGTTCTTTTTAATACTAGAGAGATAGACAGACACAGAGAGTCTCGAAGAAGAAGAAGAAATTGCTTCGTACGTATCTATCTGCCTTTGTTTCAGTTTTATTTTATGAATGTCAAAATAACATCGGTATCCAGACCTTTAGTAAAATCATAAAAGTTCACAGTTCTCATTAATATATTGGAAAAATTTGCACAAATGGATCAAAATTAGGGCCAATTTCTAAAATAACTACACTTATTATTTTTCTTACTTTAATGCCAAAGCTAGATATTAAGGTATGCTTAAAACACTGTACTGTATTCTTTTAATATAAATATATATTATATTATATTAATACTCTATTAAAATAATATTATATAATATTTAATGTTACATTGTATTGTGTTATTAATCATACTATGTTTGGTGTTTACTATAGCGGATCGATTTTTTGTGACAAATTTAAATTATATATTTGAAAAAATATTTAATATTATAATAAATTTAAAAAATACTATAATTTTAAGAATTTTCAACATATTTTTCTAGCATAAATATAAAATATATCAATCTTATTTCAGATTATGGAATTAATAAACATTAAAATTTTTGGTAACATTGTATATTTTTGGTAAAATTTTCAGCGTGAGAAAATAGTAGAAGGATATCTTGTAGCAAATAATATATCATCTCTTAGTTTCAAGAGCAAGAAAAAATAAGATGCATTTACACAAATAAATTGGACAGTTGAAGAGGAGGCTTGTCCTCCCAAAATCTACCAAAGGTGTCATGATCAAATAGTGAGTTTATTAGTAATGCTGTGACAAACTCATACTTTGACAAGAATAAAAAATATGTATTGCACTCCCAACCATAAAAAGATTTCATGAGATTCTGATTTTTGCACTAAGGTATAATCAAAATCAATTGCTAACAACTCAGAAAAAATAATTTGTGCATCGATCGTCGAAGGTGTCAAAGTTTGAAAAGGGCACCGTCCTTTTAGATGGGCGGTGCCCCATTCTCTCCATTCAACACGCAGACGCGGTGTCGATAGTATGATATATATATATATATATATATATATATATAATAAAATAATAATATATAGTAACCAAAATACAATTATAAATTGAGCGCCCATTCTTTCATTTCCATCATCCCGTAAAATTCATTTCTTCTTGTATTAGAGAATTTTGAGAGTTATCGGTGTAATTGAGATATTGGGAAGTGAGAATAGTTTTCTCTAGTTATAGAAAGAGTATAATTATTCTCCTCTATTATTAGAGAGAAGTTATTATTTTTCCAAGTATAATAAAATTATTTCGTTCTGTCTTTGCCCGTGGATGTAGGCTATAAGTCAAACCACGTAATTTCCGTGTTCGATTTGTGCTTGCTCTTTATTTTTCTTCCAATCTCATTTAATCGTAGTTCATCGTTCACGATATCTGATCATCGTTCACGTGAAACAGATGAGAGCCGATCCTAACTAAGTTAGTTCGTGGTGAAAGCAATGGCGGCAAAATACTGAGATTGAGAAGTTCAATGGGAACAATTTCTCGTTGTGGAAAATGAAGATGAAAGCTATCCCGAGGAAAAATAATTGCTTGGCGACGAATTGGAGAAAGACCCATAGAGGTGGCCGATGATGCTAAGTGGAGCGAAATGAGCGGTAATGCAATTGCTGATCTACACTTAGCACTTGCGGATGAGGTGTTATCCGATGTGGCGAGAGAAAAGACAGTGAAGGAAATATGGGATACTCTCACAAAGTTGTACGAGGCTAAGTCACTGCACAACAAGATCTTTTAAAGAGGAGACTCTATACTCTTCGCATGGCGGAATCTACATCGATAGTCGACCATATCAACACCTTGAAGACTCTATTTTCGCAACTCACAACGTTGGGTCACAAAATAGAGGAAAATGAACGTGCAGAGCTTCTACTTCAAAGTCTACCAGATTCGTATGATCAACTCATCATCAATCGGACGAACAACAACCCGACCGGACGATCTAGTTTTTGATGATGTTGCAGCCTCCATCTTAAGCGAGGAAAGCGGCGCAAGACCAAGGAAGATAGACATGCAAGTTCGCAGTGAGCGAAGCGCTATTGGTGACGAGAGGAGATCAACGAGCGTGGCCCAGATGGGAGTTACAATCATGGTATATCAAAATCCGAAGTAAGAAGAATGTGAAATGCTACAATTGTGGCAAGAAAGGGCATGTGAAGAAAGAGTGTTGGAGCAATCGAAAGAGTAGAGAGAATAAAGCACTCGAGTCATCAAATGCTCGGGGTTGTGTGGCTAGTACTTCGGATGATGGCGAAATTCTCTATAGCGAGGCAGCGATATTACTAGGAAAGCGAAGCGGTTAGCTGACGTCTGACTTATAGACTCAGGAGCAACATGGCATATGACCTCTCGGAAAGAATGGTTCCACACATATGAACCAATCTCGGGAGGATGCGTGTACATGGGCGATGACTATGCCTGGAGATTCGTTGGTATTGGTACTTGTCAAAATAAAAATGTATGATGGTACAGTTCGCACAATTCAGAGAGTACGATATGTCAAAGGCTTGAAGAAAAATCTATTGTCTTTAGGACAAATAGATAGTCTTAGGTGCAAAGTCCATATTGAAAATGGGATGATAAAAGTTGTCAGAGGAGCGCTTGTGTTAATGAAGGCAGAAAAGATCGGTCTGAATCTATTCATGCTTCGAGGAGAAACACTACGGAAGGCGATGCGTGTGTCGCGTCAAATGGAGAAGAGTCAACGATGATGTGGCATCTCGGACTTGGCCACATGTCGAACAAGGTTTGAAGATTCTCTCCGATGACAGTGCTTCGGGACTCAAATCGGTAAGTCTACCTTTTGTGAGCATTGTGTTATAAGTAGCAGGCATAGATTGAAATTTAGCGGATCTCATGCTAGAAGTAAATGAATTCTCGACTTAGTTCATTCCGATGTTTGGGAATCACTGGATTTATCCCAAGGAGGTGCAAAGTACTCGTTGCTTTTATTGATGATTACTCCAGGAGATGTTGGGTGTATCCAATCAAAAAAAGTCGGATGTGTTTCCAATATTCAAGGAATTCAAAGCGCGGGTTGAACTTGAATCTGGGAAAAGATCAAGTGCTTAAGAACGAGATAATGGCGGAGAGTATACTGAGATGGTGCATTTCTTGCATCATCGTAGTAAGAAGGTATTCGAAGACAATTCTGATGGCATACACTCCTCAACAAAATGGAGTGGCGGAGCGGATAAGCGAGAACTCTTACAGAGAGGATAAGAGCTATGTTGAAAGCTACTGGTCTACTTATCTCTTTTGAGGTCGAAGCGACCAAAGCTACTGTTATGTGATAAATCGGTCTCCATCATCGACCATTGAGTTGAAGACGCCGATGGAGATGTGGACGAGTAAGCCGGTGATTACTCTCATTTACATGCATTTGGAAGTCCTGTATATGTAATGTATAATGCCCAAGAAAGAACAAAGCTAGATCCAAAATCTAGGAGGTATATCTTTTTGGGGTATGCTGATGGTGTCAAGGGGTATAGTCTGTGGGATCCTACTGCCTACAAGATTGTCATCAGCAGAGATGTTGTCTTTGTAGAAGATCAACTGCAAAAGAAAGATGGGGATGATAGTACTGTAAAAGAAAAGTCAGAGACTACACCCAGTATATGTAGAAAATAGTCGGGAAGATTCGAGTCCTACGAGCGGCACTGCAGTACTGAGTAACAAGAACCAGTCGAGTCTGAGGCTCCAGAAGTTCGTCGGTCAACTCGAGAGAGACGACCACCAACTTGGCACTCAGAGTATGTTATAGAGATCAATGTTGCATATTGTCTTTTAACAGAGGATGGAGAGCCATCAACTTTCCATGAAGCTTTAAACAGCTCAAATGTTACTTTGTGGACGGCAGCAATGCAGGAAGAAATTGAAGCTCTACACAAAAATAAGACATGGGAACTTGTGCTACTGCCACATGGAAGAAAAGTCATTGGAAACAAATGGGTCTACAAGATCAAACGTGATGGCAATAATCAAGTGGAGCGGTATCGTGCAAGATTAGTGGTAAAGGGATATACTCAGAAAGAATGTATTGACTTCAATGAGATCTTTTCTCCAGTAGTTAGACTCACGACAGTTAGAGTAGTCTTGGCAATGTGTGCTACATTCGACTTACATCTAGAACAATTAGATGTGAAAGCGCATTTCTTCATGGAGAACTTGAAGAAGAAATTTATATGCTCTAACTAGAAGATTTTCTTGAAGCAGACAAGGAGAACTTGGTTTGCAGATTAAACAAATCTCTATACTGGTCTCAAACAGTGCCGAGGTGTTGGTATAAGAGATTTGATTCCTTCATCATGAGCCTTGAATACAATGAGACTCGATTCGGATCATTGTGCTTATTACAAGAGATTTGAGGATAATGATTTTATCATTTCTTTGTTGTATGTGGACGACATGTTGGTCGCGAGCCCCAACAAAGATCAAGTCCAAGAATTAAAGGCACGATTGGCTAGGAGTTTGAAATGAAGGACTTGGGACCAGCGAAACAAGATTCTAGGGATGCAAATTCACGAGGCAGAAATAATAGGAAGATTTGGCTTTCACGGAAGAATTACTTGAAGAAAATCTTGCGACGCTCAACATGCAAGATTGTAAGCCAATTTCTACCCACTCCTATTAATTTCAAGTTATCCTCAAGTATGTGTCCTAGCAATGAAGCGAGAGAGGAAGGAGATGTCTCGAGTACCATATGCATCGATGAGTGGGAAGTTTGATGTTCGCTATGATCTGTACAACACTAGACATTGCACTAGCGAGTGGGAGCGGTTAGTCGATACATGGCGAATCCCGGTGGAGAACATTGGCAAGCAGTGAAGAGGATTCTAAGATACATCGGAGGAACCTCGGATGTTGCATTATGTTATGGAGGATCGAATTTCATCGTCGGAGGCTACGTGGATTCGATTTCGCGGTGACCTCGATAAAAGAAAATCCACTACTGGCTATGTGTTTACACTTGCGGAGGAGTCGTAAGTTGGGTTTCAAACCGCAGACTGTTGTGGCTTTATCTACGAAGCGAGAATACATGGCAGCCTACACAAGCATGCAAGGAAGCTATTTGGATACAAAGGCTACTTAAAGAGCTCGAGCACAAACAAGAGAAAATTTATGTGTTTGTGACGATCAGAGTGCTTTGCATATTGCAAAGAATCCATCCTTTCATTCCAGGACAAAACATATAGGGGTACAGTATCACTTCGTTCGAGAAGTAGTGGAAGATGGAAGTGTAGATTTACAGAAAATCTATACCAAGGAGAACCTAGCAGATGTTATGACTAAGTCAATCATTACTGACAAGTTTATATGGAGTAGATCCTCGTGTGGCTTAGCATAAACGTAAGCAACATGTCAATGGCAAAGTAGAAAGGATGGTGTGGAGATTGATTGGTTCTCGATCAAATCTCCAAGTGGGAGAATGTCAAAGTTTGAAAAGGGCACCGCCCTTATAGATGGGCGGTGCCCCATTCTCTCCATTCAACACCGCACAAGTTTATATGGCATGCCGTGTTGAGAAAAATATTATATATATATATATATATAAAATAAAATAATAATGCATAGTAACCAAAATGCAGCTATAAATTGAGCGCTCATTCCTTCATTTCCATCATCCCAGAAAATTCATTTTTTCTTGTATTAGAGAGAATTTTGAGAGTTATTGGGTGTAATTGGAGTATTGAGAAGTGAGAATAGTTTTCTCCTAGTTATAGAGAGAGTATAATTATTCTCCTCTATTATTAGAGAGAAGTTATTATTTTTCCAGTATAATAAAATTATTTCGTTCTGTCTTTGCCCGTGGATGTAAGCTATAAGCCGAATCACGTAATTTCTGGTGTTCAGATTTGTGCTTACTCTTTATTTTTCTTCCAATCTCATTTAGCTGTGTTTCTGTTTCACCCATAAATCTCATTACAGAAGGTGAAGGCAAAAATGAGTAGTTGGTGTCAACTCACAAAGGTGAAGCCATCGGTGATGGATGCATCGTGCGATGCATCGTGCGGCGAAGCACCGATTTCTTTTAGTGATGGTGATGCGCAGCGTCAGGATTAGGGACTGCTGGGGGCTTTGAGCAATGGAAAGTTATAAAACGTGATTTTTTTTTTCTTTTTTCCAAACTAATGCGTACCCGCATAAACTCGATCAACATATGTGTGTGCTGGTTTTATCGCATTACAATAGTAAATTGATGTAGCTTTATGCGATGTGATGTTGAAGCCAAACATGAGATTGCATTAATTTAAAATGCTATGCAAGGTCCTAATACAATGTTATGCTATGTGGCAAACAAACACACCCTTCGAAATTACATAGTTGCTTTGTCTTTTGGTCGATCATGAATTGGTACTCTTAACACACTTATCATCTATGAACTATGTATTCATGTTGATTGTACGTATGTTTAGAGTTACAAACTATTAAGAATTTTTACATTTGAAATATTTATTTTCACTACTGAAGTTATAAAAAAAAATATAAGTAAATTATTAAATTAACTCTAATTTTTATTATGTTGTCAAAACTTTCAAACAAATAAATTAGATGTCTGATTTTATGTGTGTCATTGCGTATTTTATAATAGATAATAAGATGTGTGTTATCATTTTATTGATAATATAGTCCTACCAATAAAAACTTTGACACATGTCCCATTGCACACCATAAAGTGGATGATAATAAGAGTTCAATGAACTGATCACTAGTATAATAATCAAATATTTGAACTCCTTAATGATTTTTTTAACAGAATTTAAGAGCAATGACCCACATAAAAATGGAAAATTATGTCTTTATTTGTGATTTGTTAAGAACTATGGATCCAGATGTTATTATTCCTTTTAGTTGTTGATTGAGGGATGTAATATGTGATGAACGGCGGAGATGGGATCAGAAGATTCTGGGGCAAGTGCTTGATGGTCATTATCTCCCACTAATTAGAACTGCTTGCATTTTGATTCGATTTTGTTTTCTCAAATGATCATAATGTGCAAATAAACTTTAAGTTTAATGGTGTGTGTTATCTCTTGCTGTAGTTTCCTTTCTTAATTGTAATGATTAGCTTTTAAGAGATGAGTTAAAACTTTTTAAGCATTTTTTCCAACTGCATACAAATGAATTTATAAATAATACGAGATATGTAATATTGCAAACTAATTTTTTTTTATAATAATTTTAAAAGATATGTAATATTTTTTATAATAATTTAATTGGTGGTGGAATATCAAATATCACTTGAGAGTGAAATTGTAATTTGTAAAATTAAATAAATAAAGATTTTAGAACTGTAACAATTTATTCCCTTAATTTGTTGAGAAAGCACTTGTATGTTATACCCAACGACCTAAAAGCACTTTTGTCATAGTTTTTGTAATTGAACCATGAGATTAAGCGTCAATCTTAGTTATTTATCTCATTACAAGCTAGAATCCTATATTTTTTTCCATCAGGAAATAATCAAGATATGTGTTGTGATTACTAAATACTTACGAGATGCAAAATAAATTCTTAATTTATGTGTCTATTAATTTTCATTTTTAATCATACGTGTCTATATAATAATAACAACAAAATCCCCTAAAAAAAAGAAGAAATATATATGTATTTAGACTATTTATCAAATTAAAATACTAAAAAAAATTGAATATTAGATTTAATTTTTTCTTTTAACGTGAGACTATTATTCAAGACTACAATTCATATGATATAATATTTTAATTGATATTTATAAATCAGGCTATTACTAAAACTAATATACATTAATTTTTATAAAATACAATCAGATTTTAACCTTATTGATATTCTAAAAGACTATTCTTCACTTAGTGATACAAATAAAAAAGAATTAACCCCCAGAACAGCAACCACTCCGCCACAAACTGAGTAATGTTAGATTTGAAGTTGATTAAAGAATACCTACCAAAAAGTGCGAGCATCGTGACATTCCAGCAGACATGGACCCATTAATTATGTTTGCTACTTTAAAATCAAATCAAGTTTACACAAATAACAATTATTATTACTTGTATTTGCAGTAGGTGCATTGATAGATATCTTTGTGAAGAATTTAGTGTTAAAGTTGAAGCCGTACGCAATGATCTTCAAATCTGCACTTTTTTTGTAACTTTTAATATATAGACCACCCATATGCAATTCAAAATCAATCCCAAAATCATGCTTCCTGATTCTTAGAATTTTGAAAAAATTTTCCTTTTTTGTTTTTAACAAGATACATGAATAATCTGAGAGTAAAACTATCTTACAACCATTCAATCCAGCAACGCCGCATTTTTTATTTTTTAAGTAGTCAAGGCTTCTTGACTAGCAGTAAGGAACCAGGCTACAACATTTTCAGAAAGTGTCTTGCAGTTCATGGGAAATTGGAGCCTTTTTTTTTTTCCTTTTAAATGCTTTTTTGTTTCTTCTCTAGGATCAATCATCAAGCATAGCCAAGGCTTCTTGACTAGCAGGAATCAGCTGTGAAGTCGAAAGCATAGTCTTTAACAAAAGAGTTTATGAGATAAATGTGCTTTTCCAACTTTCTTGCATACGTGGCAGAATCCTTTGTAATGAAAATGAAGTGGCAGTATTCATAAATGTGAAACTTATAAGATTACTGAAGTAGAAAAAATCAGGGCATTCCTGTTATTAATTCTCGAAATAGACACTAGCATCAAGACGTCACAACAAATGAATCGTTTCCCTATCCCATATTACTCTTTTCATTCGAGGAAGTAGCCTATGCGCTCAACTTTTCGATACATAAAAAAAGAACTAACTTAATAAACAGTCATTTTGAAAACACTCCCTTACAATTCCACCAAATTTTTGAAATATCTTCACAATCAATCTCCAAACACCTCTTCAAATATTACAATTTACAAATCCCCCTTCTTTCTTTTTGCACCATGGGAAAAACTCCTTGACAAGTGAAGATCCGTAATCCGTTATCACCACAGAAAGGATTTGTGTGCTATAAGTTAACGACAGTTTGGCTTCAAGCTCAACAGTGAAAAAAGGGGGGGAATGACTGAACCTTGAAATAAATGAGATTTAGTTTTCTTCTTGAATACTATTTGGTTGTTCAATCATTCTCAGAGTACGAGGAAGCATAAATTCAGCAAATATGGGATAGTGAGAGGACGGATAATACCCATCAATGTTATCATTCACAACTTCACACAAACCAGGAATCAGAGATCTACCTCTGAAAAGAATCCAGTCAATGTGTAGATCCTGTGTCTGGCGATCCCAGCAGAGGCAGAGTGCTCTAAAAATCAACTTGAGAAATTCAAGAGCTCCTTGCTTGTCACCTAACAAGCAGCAATATTAAACAATAAAATAGACTATGGTGATTATATCATACTAAAAAAGCACCTAAAAAGTTGAGAGTGATACCTTTGAATCCATGGTACGTGCGTATGAGGGAAACATTTTTCCGCATCCGAGCATTAGGCCATGCATCTCGCATGTCTCCCACTACACCATGTTCTCTGCAGGCAATCCATAGACAGAAGGCAGTGGCAATCCAGTCAGCACCATATCAGTTGTCAGACTGAACTACATATATTCCCCTCAAACTGAACTTTGGGGAGTTGCATTTGAATTCATCTAAGTGTATATATGGAAAGAAAATGTGTCATACTTAATGCTCTATAGTTGGGTAATATAAAGTGCTTTAAGCTTGGTGCACAATGGAATTTATTTTTTCACTGTAGTGAAGTCAATTCCTTCAGCTAAAAGGACACGTTTTTGAGATGTATAGCTAAATCAATGATCCTAAAGTTTGCAATTCTTTAAAATACTGCTGCAACAACATCTGGATATCATTTCTGCAAATTTCGTTTCCTCCAAACCAACAGAATCAAAAGTTCCATTCTAAAGTCCAAGTAAAACTTTTGACTGAAATAGGCACTTTTGGAGATGAGTCTCATTTAAATAAATATAGAATCTGAGTATCCAACTTGATTTGACACGATATCCTGTTCCCAAAATCAAAGGAATATCTTTGGGGAAGTTTCCCCAAAAGAAAATAAATAAATAAAAAGGAAAAAGAAAGAAACAAAGTCCCAGCAAGGATTAAATACCATATCAGCTCTAAGCATTTTTCATGCACAACAGATTGCAGAAAAACATTAGCATAATAGATATACTAAAATACGGACAGGGGCCATTGAGATAGAAATAATGAATCAAAAAGTTGAGTTCAGCTTCAAAATCTATAGATAATATGGTGGGCATTGTCTAGAAAGATAAAAGAAGACAAAGGGAACAATTATTTAAAAAAAATAAAAATAGATGCATTAATATATACCAAAGAATACCTTGATCTCCCCAGAAGAAAACGTCCTGTAGTTGATTCCTTCTGTGTGTTGAATCCACCACAGTATATAACTGGCAAACTAGGAGGTAAGGAGGCAATGTGCTGCCAAGTGAGTAAAGCACTTCGTCTGCGAGCACGGGCACTAAACTCATCCATGTTCGTATTCACTATTTGAAATGAAAATCCTGGTGGTTCAACTCCTTTCAATTGGAATGTGTGGGCATCATGTCAAAGAAACAAATCAAGCAATTCTCTTTTGTGATATATAATGTTCAAAACTTTTTATTATAACTAGCATGATGGTAATAAATGCCTTCTCCACCCATGTAAGCAGGGTATCAAACTTGGACCTCATAATAGCCCAAGAGATTTTACTAGTTGAACCAACTGGCACTCACATATAATGTTAATAATTTATAAGAGCAAAGGAATTCAGAAAAGACAAACAATTTAAGTTGGTGAAGTAAAATAGGAAGGATATAGCCCAAGTAGCAATACATGGAACTTCAGCACCCCATGCTTTACTTCCAGGCACAGAAGGTGACTCTGACAACCAAAAGGTTCCACCTTCTAGCAGCTCTACCTTCATTTAATATAAAAGTGGTGTTACAACAGACAGGCGGTCCCAATCTTTTGACAAACAAAATTAGAAAACTCTGCCAAATTGGCCCAACAAATGGATATAGTACCTTTTCCTTATCATAGAAGATGGTGCAATGTTCATCTGAAGTGTCTTCGGGTCCTTTTCTTGATACTCCAAATTGATCATAGCCTAGATCATAATAAAGAAGCATTGCATACAATAAAACTAATCAGGTTTAGGACGCGATGGGAAAGGAGTGTTTGGTCATTTCATACATACGAAGTCAATGTTTTAAATTCCAAACAAGGGTAAATGCTAAAAGCCCCATTACTTATAATATTACTTCTGCAAACATAGAAATCATGTCATCAAAGGAATAAAATCTAAGATACAAAAAGTACTAATGTTACTTCAAATTGCTTCTCTTGTGTGTGTTTTGCATGTTATCTGAAATTTTTAGTTCCAAATATCTGAAATTCTTGACACCAGTATCTGAACTTTATTAGCACATCCGAATACTTCAAGTATCAGTACAAATCTGAAATTCAGAAGTAAATCATCAAAGAAACAAATTACCTGGTAAACACTGCTGAAGATAATCCAACTGTGATTTAACACCTGAACCATACAGAAAGAGTTTAATTAATAACAAAAATACCATCACCACCACACCAAAAAAAAAAAAAAATCAAAATATCATCTGAAACAAGCTGAGATCAAGCATTTCAGATAAACAAGTACCAAAACAAAAGTAAAGTTTAAACTATACCCTATTAACTGGCCATACATTCCAGTAGCAGAACTCAACTAAATCCCAAAATAACAAAATCCCACCTCCCACACACAAATCAAGAGCAACCCAGATCGCCCATTTCATCAAAGAACAACCCGCAATCAAGATCCACAAACACAACTACGTATATCAAAAGATAAACAATGGAAACAAAACAGCACCTTGCTGAGTACAAAGAATCATGGGAGAGTAACTAGTGATGACACTTATACATAAATCTCTCCTCTTCGCCCATGAATTTGGACTATCTTCTTGTTGATCTTCATGAAGATTAAAAGTCATCACAGACAATGCAACACTCATTTTCCTTTTTTCTCTCTTTTCAGAATCTTCAAACTAAGCAAGCAACCGCATGATCACTGATCAATTGATTGTCAACTACTTTGATTACTACAGGAAAGCTAAAAACTTAAACAGATTTCTATATTCCAATCTTGACAGCTGAGTTCAGTGTTAAAAGTGGAGATTCAGAGCTTCAGTGCTAGTTTCAAGGTGGGATTTTTGAACTGTGTAGAAAAATGTAAAGGAATGAGACTGAAACTCAATTGGGTTAATAACATTTGGACCCATGATTTATAACATAAATAAAATTAGTAATATGGTTTTTAATTATTTTGATAAATCCACAAAAACTTCCCGTTATATTTTTGTCAAATAGTTTATTAATAATAATCAGAATTGAGGTCCATAAAATTAGGAGCCATTTAGAGAAAATCATATCACAAAAATCCACTCAAATAAACTAATAAGAAAATTAATTTGTTGGTTTTTGCATATTAATTTTAAAAACTTGTATACACTGTTTTTATAAACTTTTATATAAATCATTGTAAAACTTTATAAAGACTTAAAATGAACAATTATAAAGAAGAAATTAATGTAAGATATATTTATATGAAAAATAAATACATTGTAAAAAATAATCTCCCCTCATCAAGACATGAAAACACAGAAAAAAAATCTAAAACATACAAAATTATTAAAAATAAATGTAGTCTTAGATTTTAAAACTCTATTGTTTTTTTTTATAAAAGGCAAAAAGCCAAACAAAATCTAGATTAATTTTTTAACCTCTTATATTTTCATAATTCAAACTCTAGTATCAAATTAATAAAACTATTTAAAAATTATTCAATTAAGTACTTAAAAGTCAACATATCTTTGGTAAACAAAAATAATTTATTATTATCCATAATAATTCTATATAAATAAATTTAGTTAAATTTATTATTCAGAGTTTTAAAGAATAAGAATCAAATCACTAATTTTGCTTAAAAAAATTAATGGATTCTAATGGTAGGAACTTTCAAGAAAGAAAAAAGAAAAAAGTGAACCGTAATTGTAATTTAGCTGATATAAGGGAGTCCGATGTTTTTATCCCCGACTCAATGATGTCTAAACGGAGGCACCTTGAAATACGTGCAAAGAGGATTGAGTGCAAGTTTTTTTCCTTTTTGGTTTTTTTCTTAATCATCATACTATAAAATATCATTCGAATAAAAAATTACTGTCATCAAAAGCATAATCTGATGAAGAAAAATAAAAGAGATAAAAAAACATTCAGCAGAAAATCCGACCATTGAAACAAAGCTTATAACCAAACTATGCATAAGCTCATCCAGTTTCTCAACATATTTTATTCGTAACATAACACCTGGTCCTAACCCGAAAGATTCTTCCTTAGCATTTCTCCTTTCATCCCTCTTTTCACACTTTGTTGATATATGGATTCATTGGAGTGTACTTTTAAGCAGTATCTAAGATGAGTTCTTCAGAACCCACTCCACCATCGTTGAAATGCCAAATCCTGTAGCAGAGCGCTTCTTCTCGCTCCAGACAGGGCCAGCTATGTCAATATGCATCCACTGAACTTTCTCATCAACATACTGCAAAAGCAAAGTTCAAATTTCAGATATGTGCAGCATACTTCTGAATTCAAAGGACTTTGTTTTTTGAAAGTGAGACATCGTAAGAGAGGGTTTTCTTTGTCCCACCGTGTGTAGGGTTCTCAAAATGAAAACCAACCAGAATCGGGAAAACAGAAGGGAAAATGAACTGTTAAAGTTCGTGCTCAACTATAATTTTGCACAAGTGTTATGTTGGAAGAATTGCTATAAGAGAGACAGTAGATTTGCTTGATTGCATTACCTGTTTCAAGAACAGAGCTGCAGTGATAGCACCACCTTGCCGACCACCAGTGTTAACCATGTCAGCCACTCCAGATTTCATCATCTCCCAATAACTTTCCTCCAATGGCATCCTCCAAATTTTCTCTCCACTGACTTGTGAAGCTGCCATAACCTCATTTGCCAGGTCATCACTTGGTGTAAAGGCACCTTACAAGCAGAAAGTTCTCATAAATTTCAGAGGACAATTGAAGATTCAAATAGCAAGACTCTGGCAATTTAAATAGAATTTGTGAATGACAACATAACCCACCATCTCCCCTTTCCCCAGGGAGACCCCCCACACCCAAAAAAAAAAGAAAATAGAAATGGAAGGTCCTATATTATCTTAGCTGATTTATATTCTGTGCCAGGAGGGAAAGAAATTGTACAGACTTGATTTCAGAAGATATACACTCATTCAAGAAATAAATAAATAAAAATGAAAATGGAGAACACTTGTAAACCTGCAACTGAGGATCCAAGAGCAACTACACAGGCTCCTGTTAGTGTGGCCAGATCAATCACCTGCAGAACAAGTAAAAATGCTATTAGAAAAGTTCAAACTGTAGGAATGAAAAAAACAATGCAATGGAATTTCTTATTTAAAAATAACTACAATAAAAAATCTTGGAAGAGTGTGAACCCAGAGATTTATTGTAAATTTTAGAAGCTCAGTAACATACAATGCAACTATAGTTTCAAGATGCTAATTTAAGCATCAAAAAATAAAAATAAAAATAAAAAAATAAGTTGGACGTGCTTTTTTACTTAATTGAAGTTGAAATTTGATCCTCAATTTCAATATGAATTAGATATTTTATCAGATACTAACCACTTCTGCTCTTAAACATTCAATAAGGTAACCAACAACCTCACAGCAAATAAATAAAAGCACGTCCAACAAGTGTGCAGTACAACTACATCCTTTAACAAACCCGTCTTAGGACATAGCCAGAGTCTTAAAGTGAAATATGAAACAAAATCATGTTTATACCATGCAAACATGTTCTAACAATCCCATATGAGGATATACCGGTGTTTCAGAAGATTTGGATGCAATTAGCACCAATTATATAAGCACAATCAGCAGATATTTGATATATCATCACCGAAAGCAAGGGGGCAAAATATATATCACATTTCTTCTAATTAGAGGGGCATTCATTTGAGATAGTTTAGCAGCTATAGAATGAAATGGAAAAGGTTCATGGTATTTGAGACCTGAAGGACAGAATTTATTATCACAATTCTGTGAATTTGCATTACCTTGTCCACGCCCTGATTACAAGCATAAATTAATGCATCTGCAAGTGTAAGTCTGCCTTCAGCATCAGTGTTATTGACCTGCAATAAAGATAAAAAAACATATTTAGTTCACCATCATGATGAAGTTGGTCAATACTTGTATAAATATTTCAACCAGAACATAAACATAAGAAATTTAATAGAATTTTGTTTATCATTAATGTACAGTGCATCAAGCACAACCATGATGTGGTTTTGAACGATCATGAACTGCTTTTTTTCCAGATGGTCAAATAAGAGAAATTTGACCCAACCTTAACTGTAAAAATTAAATCCTATGGATTTATATATTATAGTTGTAAGAGCTTGCTCTCAACCCTAGGACCGTGCACATATGTGACAGAGATGTACCTCAATTGTCTTTCCGTTTGCAGCTGTGATAATATCTCCAGGCCTCATGCCTGTCCCACTTATCATATTCTCACAAGCTGCAACAATGAAATGAACCTGCATATGCAAGACCATTCACAGAGTCAGAAAGGCTTTTACCATATTAGATGCAGTCACTTGAAGACTGCAAAAAGGACAGAGAGGAAAAAAAAAGGGACCAAGAACATGATCAACTTACCTCTACTCCAGGGGGTTTTATTTGACCAATGGCTTTTGCTGCACCTAGAACAGCAGCTGCACCTCCCATGTCACATTTCATGGTCTCGATTGAACAGCCAGGCCCAGTCTTGATGTTGTAGCCACCACTAATAACATAAAAAATAGATATTTAAAGACCTAAATATAAAGACTGCTGATAACACTAAAGGTGGATGCCAATTGTAACACTCCATACTATCACTATCGACCAAGATAATGGAAAAAGCAACAGCAGTGGACATCAGTGGGAGGAACATAGTGAGAGGAAAAAATAGTATGATTTGCTATCAAGAAATACATTATTACACAAAAATGAACTCACTAGGCAACCGTAATATTCATTAGCAGTGTCAGATGTTGAAATATTCAAAGGAGCTGACATTTAATTCTCCTTCCCCATTCCCTACCCAATCTTATTTTCTCTTATCTTTCAGATTGTAATTGTATTAAACTACATACATAATAATTACCTGTCAAAAGTCAATCCCTTTCCAACCAACGCCAACTTGATTTTAGCAGATCCTCCAGGAGGTTTGTAGCACAAATGGATGAAATGTGGAGGATTCGCAGAAGCTGCAGCAACACCCAAGTAGGACCCCATTTTCAACTCTTTACATTTCTCTACGTCCAAAATAGTGGCAGAAAGAACATCATTGTACATGGAAGCAACCTTTGAAGCCTCTTCCGCCAGTACAGCTGAAGCATAGAATTCAATCCATACAAATTAATTCAAAGAATTATCTCCAACTACTTTAAAAAAAAAAATACATACTTATCAGCCATCAAAATGCCAACTGACAAAAACAAGATAAGATAGTCAAACTACTTGATCAATTACAAGCACAACACATATTTATAACTGACCACAGTACAGATTAACTGCAAGACACAAAAGAAATTTATCATGAAAAAGCAAAAATATAGCTCATACGAACCAGGGGTAAGCACATTGGCTGGGGAATTCACAAGCTCCCTCCCAAAAATCACAGCTGAAGAAACATCTTCAGCATACTTGAGCTTCTTTTCTAATTCAGGTCCAGTTCCAAGCCCAATAATGTCCACAGACTTGAGTGGTACAGGTTTCTTTGACTCAGACCTATACCGATTATCTTCAAATGTCCCCAAAACAGTTCCTATCAAAATTTAAATCATTCCACCAAAAATCAATTCCACTTCATTATGCAATTATACTGCATATGTATGTTATAAAATCAGGAACTCATAAAATAAGTACCAGATGCCACTGCTGAAGCAGCAGTAACCTTTGATTCATCTGAGAGACCATTAGAAGAGGCAAGCACAACAGCAGCATTGCTGGCTTGAGCAGCCTTTGCAGTCGCTGCAACAGACTCCCCAAGACTCTGAAAATCCCCAGCACTTGAAGCTGACTGGCCTAGACCAATCAAGCCCACCCTTTTGGAGCCAATGCCAGGGAGTCTAAGAACAGTTGACTGGCCAGCTTTTCCTGTGAAATCCTCCTCAGAAGAAGCTTCAGATAAAAGACCGCCCAATTGGGCATCTAGCTTTTTCAAAATCGAGTTCTGGAATTTCGAGTTATCATCCTTGGCCATGTCTTTCTCTGTGACACCCACTGCAAGTATATCGCCTTTCCATTCCACCACATCAACCTCTTTTGCAGCAAAAGATATCTTCCAAAACATTGTCAACACAACATAATCAGTATTCCAAATCATAAAAACATATCAAACCAAATATATGTACGTACGTATATAATCAAGTGAGCTACTGGACACATGGAACAATTAACCAGATAGTACCATGTAGCGCCGTTAGATCATTATTATCATTTTATAAATATATAGATATAAACTCAATCAACCAAATCATAGAAATATTTATTAGAACAAAAAAAAAAAACCCACGAATAACAATTTTGAGGCATAAATTAAAAACAGATCTAATAACACAAACCCACTTACATTAACTATCATGTTAAAAAAAAAAAGGAAAAGAAAGAAAAACAGGGGACCTTGGGAGGGTCGATTTGAGCAGGCTTAGTAAGGCCAAGAGTGGCACGAGCAATAGAGTGAGCCATCCTGAGCTTCCCTCTACAAAACAACAAGGGGGGTGGTGGTGGTGGTGGTGGTGCAAAATAACGTCTAATAGCAGCTGCAGATCCTACTCCTAATTTCGAGAATAACAACGAAGACGATGATGGTGAAGAACAACAAGAGAGGCAAGTTGTCAAAGATACAACAATGGCGGACATATTTTTCAGTGTGCGCTCGAGCCTTTGTATTTATAGATAGATGTACCTGCTAGTGTGCAACTGAATATAGCATATTATTATCCTATTCTCTTCATCTGTTTATTGTTCAGCGTTAGCATACACGCACTCTGATGACGACATATCATTTGGGCCCTTTAACTTGTACAATTTCTCAATTAGGGATATAGCTATATTATTATACGCATAATCATCATCAAATATGTAATCGGTAACTCTTATTTATTAAAAATAGTTGAGTTGAGATTACATTGCAATGAATTGTCAAACACGTACGTCTTAATCAATCTTATCATCAAGATATACAAATCACTAAGAGAAACTGTGTGTGATTACTTATAAATCACACTCATTCATTTTATCTGATCCTTTTAGTCTGGTTAAATCACTTGACTTATGAAGCATGAAAAATTTACACAAATAATCATCCTCGTTTTGTATTTTTCACGAATAATCTTTTATATTTTTCCTATCATAATTAGCCAATCTCCAATTTTTAGACCAAGATACCCTTATTTCGTGACTGGCCAAAATTTTCGCAACAGTTCCTCGACTTCTGAGACGACGATCAGAGACACGACACGGAGGTAACTCTTCACGTAAGTTTTTTTTAAAGAAACTCGGGCAGCCATCGGTGCGGTGCTGCCAAGCACCACACGATGGTCTGCCATGGCGGCGACCATCGCACCGAGTTTGGTGCGACGCTACCAGTTTCAGATTCTGAAATTTAGTGCGACGGATGCCTGTCGCACAGGTTTAGTGCGATGGTACCAGTTTCAGATTCTGTAATTTAGTGCGACATGCGACGTCGCGCATGTCGCACTGCAAATTATGGGGTTGTAATTTCGGAATTTGGTGCGACGATGTGCACTGTCGCGATAATTTTTGTGCGACGAGTGCACTGTCGCACTGTAATATTTTACGAAATTTTACGAAAGAATTTTTTTAATTTGTAAATTATATAATTGTAATTTAATAATGTTATATTTATAATGAAATATGATGATTCTACATATGTACTGGCATGATCGCGGATACCTTACTGCTGCTCATTTTCCTAGGCGTATTACAAGTATGTGTAAGTTAGATCACGATCGTAAAAGCTATTGAGGGTAAGTTAACAAAGCGACGGTTGCAATTATTCAAAAAGGATATATTTGGTCATTTCTTAGAGTGTCGAAGCTTTCCATTCGATGAGTGTGATTATGCATAATTTGTTGCTAAGACAAGTGGCTCAGTAATGAGACAGATCAGTTGTGGTTTGAAATTGGTGAGCATTTGATACGCTTATCAATTGGAGAGTGGTGTTTAGTTACGGGACTTTGTTGGGGTGAAGACAGTGTACCAAAAATGATAAAAAAGAATCATAGGTTGCTTAATACGTATTTTGATGGTCTGTTTCGCAATTTAAATCTCGGCGAGTTCGACGAAAGGTTTAGTAACTTAGACTTGACGCTATGGACGACATTGATGCGATAAAAATTGCACTCTTTTATTTTGCGAGACGAGTTCTAAATGGAAGAAAAGTTCATAGTCGGATAAACTTTTCATTGCTTAATGAGGTGGATGACATTGATCACTTTCGAAACCGTCCATGGGGTCGTTTGTCATGGAAAACGATATACGACAGTCTTGACAATGCATTGTATGGTAAAATGGAGAAATTTAAGAAGACTCGCTTGGAAAAGCCAAATCATAATATTGAAAAGTACAATGTTCACGGTTTTACATCTGAAGTTCAGGTACGTTAAAATCGTACTACATTAAAATTATATTCTTCGATAATTGTTTGTTAATAGTAAATATTTAATACTTTTTTAATATTGTCATTTTACTTATTGTAGGCATGGATGTTCGAAGTTATTGGAGGGCTGCCATCACGAGTGGGTCGTGAAAACAAAAAAAAAAGATTCCACGCGATTGTACAATGGAAGCCCATCGCTTCCTCCAAAATCAACTTCACTGTTGTGAATTCATTGTTTAATGATAACTCTCGTCTTGTAAGTAATATTACTTTGTGCAGATTGTTTTTCATATTAGTAAATAATACTATGATTCACAGGTTATAAATCATTTATTTTAACATATATATATATATATATATATATATATATATGTCATTAAGAGGTTATATATATTTATTTAAACTTATAATTTTTTAAATTCATAACGATCAAGGACAAAGTTTAATAACGATTATATCATTCGACGGATGGACAAGATTGATCGTTCTATATGTGAATTGAAGTCGACCTTTGAGGCGAGCGTAAAGAACACAAAGAATTTAGAGAAGCGGTGATGGGATTTATTAGTTTGTATACTTGAGCACTCACTGGCCCTTCTCCGACTACACATTCGTGTATGCGGTGAGCAAATTTAATATGTCATTTGTGCGTTCTTTTAGCTTTTAATCCGTTATTTATTAAATTTATTTATCCCGACAAACGGATAGGTACCGAGATGATTGTGGAGTGTATCTTGGCGTAGATAATCGGATGATTTCCGATCCTATGTCATTATATACTTTTATGGGGATGTCGATTGGACGAGCGGGCAGATTCTTAAGGAGGCGCCACTAGGATATTAGTAAGTTTGGCCGTCCATATAGAAGATCTTATGTCTTTAATAGTCCATATTTGATTCCAGTCATTCAAGCGAGGGAGGAACATCAATCCCGTGCCTACACTCCAATTAGTGGATCGCCGGATCGATGAGCGAACGAGTGTAGATATAAATCCACTTCGAGGATTACAAGATCCATGTGTATACAATGAGTTCGACGAGTGGTTTCGTTGGTAACATTACAATGGATCGTTCAGGTCCCATACTCGCATTCGTTTTTCAAATACTTTTAGGTCATACTTCATTTGGGATGGCTAGGTGACGAGGTAATTTTTTTTTACATCAAACCATTGGTTGTGTTTGTGTAGTAGGATCTGTTTTCTAAATTGACCAATGGTTTGCTATTCTTATTTCTTATGTACAGCATATTCATGAGTATTATCGCTTGATCAGCGAGAAGCAGCAGCGATATCCAAATGCATTGTCTCAGTGGTCACGCATACTGAGACACATATTTTTGAGTACAGTGGTTTACTAAATATATATTCGTTGTTTTAAAATTATATGTTGTGTATTTCGAATTCTAGTGTATATGATATTGCAGGTGTTCCTAAGCAATTATGGAACAACGGAAATTGTTCGATCGAAACATTACAATATAGTGATAATTTTAATAGCTATATTCAGTAGGCGGGAGTTCATAATGTCAAAGCAGTTGACAGATGTGGATATGGTATGTCAATATAAAATTTTTATTTTTTTACTGTGTTAATTTGGGTGTAAGAAATACTGAATTCAGAACAATATTTTTATGTGTAGGTTTTCATTCTAGTTAACCTTGGCGGCGATCATTGGGTACTAGCCAGAGTAGACTTTCGTAACAACAAAGTATGGATTTATGACTCATTGCTTACATTCCGCGACGATAAAACGTACAAGGATCAATTTAAGGCATTCGAAGTCATATTCCCTCGATGGCTAGACCATGTTGGATTCTACAGTTTTCGACATGACCTACAGCGTCTTTGAATCTTGGAAAGTCGTTGCGAGTTAAAGGTGTCCCACAACAAGAGCCTGGTAATGGTGATTGTGGTGTTTTTTTATTGATGTTTACTATGTATTTAATGTTTGGACTTAGGCTCGATTTCAACAGCAGTCATGGGATGTATTTTAGGAAAAGATTGCTGTAGACATATTTAATGGTGATATTATGTTATAAAATATTGTATTCAATATAAAAATAACATTAAATAAATTGTTTTACCAATATATATATTATGCAATATAAAAAAATTTTAATACTCGATCTAATATTACTTGGAAGAATGCAACTAATTTTGGTTTGATACAATAAGATTTTTACATCGTTTACGGTTATGACTCGATTCATTGCACCGCCCACATTTCACGGTTCTTCGATTTACATCCTCACCGCAGAGGGTGTTCTCGACTCTTACTGACGACCCGGTGGTGGTGCTTCTACTGGTGGATAAACTTGCATCTCTTGAATTTCATCCGGCACTTCCAATCGATTACGTCACCAACTGGCTCCATCTGGTTGTGCATAAGCCTTTACCAATGATTCCTTGGTGTAAAATTCAGAACAAAGGCTTATGTAATCCACTCGGACGATTAAACAAGCGACGAATTGCATGCGCATAGACGAGCTGATCTAAATCGAATACTCTACATGTGCAAGTTTTTTTCTATGTCAACTAATCCCTCATTCACACCATCACCCAAAACATGAAATCGATGTGGAGACACGGGATCGACCATCATCATTTCGACCGAGATCTCCTCTCGATGACTATTTCATCCGCCCAAGTTGTTAGCCGAGTATTCATCGATTCAGCCACAAGTTTTCTATCATAAAACCATTCTCTGCATTGTTTTCCTAAAATGATCAATAAGATGAGTAATCGGAAATTTTCGCGGTTCCCTCATAAAAGAGTTCACGCTTTCCGTGATGTTCGTGGTAAGAATACTATATCTCCCGCCTTGAACTCGGACCTTGCCCAATTACATATCCCGCATTATTCTCCAAGTAATCGGTACTGACTGGAATGGAGCATCCACGAGCCTCAAGTTGTTTTCTAAATTCTTCGTGCCCATATGCTTTTGCGGCTTTTATAAAGATCGACTCGAAATCATCCCAAACGACTCGGACATCTTGAATTTTGCTTTGATATTACCTTTCACATGGTAAAAACAAATGCCATGAGCAGCATAACGGAATACTTTAAGAACGGCTCTCTTGATGGAAGTGCATCGATCGGAGATAAATACTAAGTCTGGCATATCACCAATCACTCCATGTAACTTCATTATAAACCATTCCCAAGCATCATTATTCTCCGAATCCAAAACTCCAATGGCTAACGGATACAATTGATTGTTTCCATCTAGCGAGTTGCAACAAACATACTTCTCGATATAGACCCTTTAGATGAATACCATCTACCGCAATCATCGGTCTAATATCATCGTTTAAAACCCTTGATGGAAGATCCAAGAGCTACAAAGTAGTATAAGAAATTACCATCCGCATCTCGTTCAAGGTGAGTAATTGTACCTTCATTCATGACCTTCAAAACATGAGAATATTTGGGTAGTAAGTTATATGACTCTGCGAGGATTCCTCCAATAATTTCTAGACCAACTTCTACGGCCCGATATGCTTGTCGATATGTTAACTGGACACCATATTCCTGCTGCATGTCTACTCTGATATCATTTGGTGTGTATATCCTTTTTCCTAAATATATTTTTCAGCAATAATATGACCAACAACCTCGCTCTTTACTTGGTGACTAGTCCGATAATACCTCATTATGACATGTATGTACATTATCAATTCTCCGAACTACCCAATAAACATTTTCCTCGTTCGAAGGTCTCGTTGCTCGAATACGCCATTTACATGATTCCGAAGAACAGTGGGCCTCAAAACGTGTAGTTGTGGACCTTGCAATCTTAAAATCAAACTTATTAGAAGGACAAATTTGCGCAGCTCCAATATTAACTCATTCTTCTTAGAGAACAACTTACCCACACTAATATCATCCCAATTACAACTTCTAATAAAGTCTGGAGCAATCAAGTTTGATGGCATAACTGGAGCAAGACTTATAAGAGGGTCAACAACTGTCATCATCGAACGGTCCATTGGAGCAGTAGATCGACTGTTCCGACTATTAGCAGCAATATCATCCTCACGCTCGTTCTCATTGTTAGAAGGAATATCAATAAGATCAACACCCCTATCATTAACACGAACATCATCTGCTTCTGTATTGCCCATGTTATTAATAGGTTCACCATATTGCTCTAAAGATGTTTCTACTGGTAACATCTCTTCTCTAACATCAGACAATGCAATACCATTATCATCAATAGTGTCATTATTGTCGTGGACTGAAGAGTAATATTGCTGCAACGATGTTGTCCTTGGTAATACCTCTTCTTCAACATCTGGGACAAAGACTGATTCTATAAGTGCCTCAACATCTTCAACATCTTGGGTTGGAACTCTAGGAGATGTGGTAACAAATATAGGAATACATCCAATGTTGGCCACATCAGAGGCTAAATGTAATACAACCTTCACCATTTCGTCATTACATATGTCCATGGGTAGTGAACATGCATGATAGGTTGTGTTATTAGACTTCAATGTTGTCTTCAACGTGATATTATATTTATTAGGATTTATCTGTAAAACCTCGTATATTCTTGATAAAAGCCGAACAAACAAACAATCTTTTCCAACCAAAAATCGTTGTATTCTTAGCATTCACATAATCCATCCGACCATCCGCCAATGTCTCCCACCAACCATTATAACGAGTTCAAGTACAACTAAGTCCATTAATCCTGACATGATTGAAGAAAATAATTTTATTATACTGTTAAAAACATAATTACTAAAAAATAAAATATATTAAAAGTAATAAGTATATAGCAAGTGCAACCTGTATTGGTGCGACAGGTGCCTATCTCACCAAGCTTGGTGAGACAAGCACTCTGTCTCTCTCACCAACTGTCAGACAATCCCAAAATATAAACCCTAGCTCGCAAACGATACAGCACATAAATTCATAACACTTATATAAATATTTAATACAATTATATTACCTTACACGTAGTTAGGTAAAGAAGCTCTGATCTTCAGTTATTGAACGGTGTTTGTAGTTTGCAAGAACGGTGAGTGGTTAGGAAACGGGTTGGCAGTTGCAGGAACGATGTTTTAATTTTATAGTTCTATAATAATAATTAAATATGGAGGTAATTAAGGAAATGTAAGTTTTGATTGGCTAATTATGATAGGAAAAATATAGAAAGGTTATTCGTGAAAAATATAAAATGATGCTGATTATTTGTGTAAATTTCCCATGAAAAATGCGTGATTAAGTTTTAATTAAAATAAATAATCGATCATCCCTTATGTATCCTATTTAAACGTCTCCAGTAATCAAATCCCCTATTTCATGACAGCTGATATATCTAAATCAATTGCTTAGTTGTCGCATTAGGTAGCAACATGAGCTACATAAATAGATACATAGTGAATGAACTAATTTTAAAGTTTAAACGATCTAGTTATATTACCATAAAGTTACACTTTTCATTATACATTCTTGACTTTTATTATTCATAAAAAAAATACTTTTTTTATTTCATTATTTATCTAATTTATTTCCTGATGTATTAATTTTTATGATTTGTGATTATCCTCATTTATAGTTGGTTTTTTCAAGACTTTTTATGTCATTATTTAGTGGTTGGCATTTTTTATCGTTTGACCTAATTAATAGAGTCATAACTGACCAAACAAGAATCATTATATTAAGGTATAATAATAATAAAAAGCCAATAAATGCAATGATAATATTCTTAATAGATTTCTCATTCAAATTATCAATAGATTTTTTAATCACACATTATATGTATATGTATATATATATATATATATATATATATATATATATATATATATAAGTGTAATAAGAAAATTAAGAAGCAAATAACTTATTATTAATTGAATTAATTGAATTTGTTAGTACCTCACTCATTCGCTTGTGTATAAAATAAAAGATTCAAGTTTCTTCGTAATAATATAAATTAAAATGTATATATATTCCTTGCATCTAAATATAAATGTAATATCCAATAACAAAGAAGAAGGAAAATGATCTTGTCGGACAAGCAGTAGAGGTTGTTTATTTATAAACTTAATTTGCTATACATTAATTAATCAATTGATAGTAGTAGTTGTTGTTTTATTAGGAAGCAAGGCATATCTTGAGAACTACAACGGCGATAATATAATAGCCTGTCTTTTGATTTCGTCTGAAAGTGAAGTAACGAATTCACTGAGCAGTATTATTTTGAGTCTCTCGTAGACTGAGAATGACTGCATACGATTGGTTGAAGATGTGTAAGGGATTGTTTTGTATATACAGTTAAGCACATACGTTAGGCCTAGTCCCCTTGATTGCATTTTTTGTTTTTGAGTTTGATGATCGAGTAGCATCAAAAGGTTTGATCGATCAAACGGTTAACGATGGTTATGTATGTCTACGTTAACACGTTGCATGATTATGCAAGAAAAATGTGGTTTATTTGTTTTCATTTCAAGGTGACTTCGGCAGGGGGCTAGGGACCTATTTGAGAAAAATGGAAAATGTTATTCACTTATCCTGCAATTAATTAGGGACCTGAATGATGTTCCACGTTTATCCCCTACTCAATTTTACCCAACTGTCTAAGGTCAAAGCTAGTCCGAAGAAGCTTTAAATTCTCCGTCTCACAAAATCATTCAAAGCAAAAATGGTGGGAACAAATTTGAAAGCAGAGACTATGAGTTTAATGGAGAAGCGAAGCGCCATAGAAGCCGATATGAACGCCATCATTGACCGTCTCTGCCAGTCCAACGGCCCTGGTCTCTCCGGCAATCTCGTTGACTCTGAGGTACTCACTCGCTCGATTATTATATTCTTGTTATCACTAGTATTATTCGGTGACGAAAGTTGCTCCTTTTTTAGGGTTTTCCTCGAACGGATATTGATATTCATCTTGTGCGATCAGAACGGCGTCGTCTTGCTGGTACCTATATATTTTTTATTTTTTATTTTTTTCATTTTTAATATTGTGAATATTCTATGATTTCATGCAGTGGCTGATTTAAGGAGGCGCGAAAGGTTTTTTTTTTTTTTTGTTGGGCACAAACTAATAAAATTTAATCACTGTGTTTTTCATTCAATCAATACCCACATATTTTTATTTATTTATTTATTTTGAATGTAGAGCTGCGGAATGATCATAAAGAGATAACAGAGAAAATAAATGAAAATATACAGCTTTTGCATTCTGCAAGGCTCGTTCCTGTTCCAACGTCCACCAAGGTTTCAGGTTTGAGGCTGTAATTACATATATTCAACTGTGTATCTTTGTTAAAGACTATCTTTTGTTTAGTTAATTTATTTTAACTCTTGGTCACTTTGTTGAGTTTCTTTTTCTTTGTTCATCCAATGATGATCATGCCACTTGATACATAACAAACAATGTAGTTCTTTTTTAGAGATTAAAAAAATTTTAATTATTGCACTGTCCCCTTCTGGGTGGGAGGGGTTGCCCTTCTTGTTTATGGACATTCAGCAGGCTGATTGATTCCTCTATAAAATGCATGTTATTTAGTTCTAAGGATGAAAAAAATTAAGGCACTTCGCCTCTTTTCCCTCTTTTGATCTCTACTTGGGAAACCTAGTCTCATTTTTTCTACTTTCATATTTCCCATCTCCTTTGCTGGGCTTGTGGGTATAACATTTTTACCACCTTTTTCAGTTTTGTTCATTTCTGAAAGACTGAAACAAATATGATTTGTATTGCCTTACTTTAAATGTGGATAATTTAAAATTTTATCTAGCTTGGTCTTCATTGCAATGAAGTATATAAATGTGTATCTTTTATGTTTATGTTTCATATTGCTGTTTCGTTTATGTATCTTGTGTTCAAAATGATGACAAAGCATGCCTTTATTTATTTATTTTTTTTTTTGGGCACACATAGTTGTTGTATGGTGGATGATATTCAGAGTTTTTGAGTCATTTCTGCTAGCCAACTTGTATGGTTGTCTCCCATTACTATTGTTCTATATACTATTAGTGATTGATATACCATTTATTGCTATAATTGATTCTTTCTTTTTATTTGTTTTGGGCTGTCAAGAACTCTAGCTTTTTATTGGGATTCGCATAGATAGTCAATTTGAATGCAACAAAATGATTTCTTTTTTTTTGCCTTTTCTTGCAGGTGATGCTGGCGGGTCAAATAGTCAGAACCCATCAATTCTCAGCACTGTTCAATCTGCATCCTCTAATAATTCTGTCCCGAGAAATTCTCCTGATACCATGGATGTTGATGTGATCATAAGAAGACCCTTTGCAGTAATTGATGAGATTACTGATGCATCTCCAGCAGCAGAAGATGGTTTACAGCTTGGAGATCAGGTTTTGAAATTTGGGACCGTTGCAGCAGGTGATAACCTGCTAGAAAGGCTTGCGGCTGAAGGTCGGATAAATCAGGGTAATGCAGTACCTGTGGTAATTATGAGGCAAGGTGGACTCATCAATTTAACAGTGACTCCACGACAATGGCAAGGCAGGGGTTTGTTGGGGTATGTCTTTCATTTTTTTTCTCTTCTGTTTGTGTTTATCTATCCATTTTATTCAATTGTTAAACTCTAGTTAATAAAAATACTTCGGATGAGAATATCATCCTTTTATCAATTTCATCAAATGTTGGTTGCATCATGACTGCCCTCAATACTCCTAATTTCTGGCGTGTTTTGCACACTTGTAGGTGTCATTTCCGAATGTTGTAGGTTGTCGTGCATCCATTCGTGGCTTGGAAGATATGATTGTGGTTGCTTACAGTGTTCTTTAGCTGTTGTGATCGGGTGTTTGGATAGACTCATTTGGCTTTCTAAGTCTCAACTGTCTTTTTACCATCTGTGTAACTCTATAAAACAATATAGCATTGCGTCTGCCTCCTTTTTCAGAAATACACAGGTTATTCAGGTAACATGAGATTGCACCCAATGCTTGATGAGCTTCTGTTCTGATTGTGTGCTTTGGATTTCCACTTAACCCCATGACTACTGCTTTTACTACTTGTTTTTCCCCCTTCTCTTTTCTGACATCTGCTCTTTTCTCTTAATATATGACCAGTAAGAATTTGCTTATCACATGAATTTATGATGATTGACTTCCTACACTTTTTTTTTTCTTATATTTTTTGCTGTCGGTGCTGCCTTAAATTTCATCCTCCGACTCTCTGATTTGATTGATTGCCTTTTTGGGAACAATTATTTGTAGTATAAATTTTAAGTTTTTGCTTGGGAATTTAGTTTAATTATAGACGGTATTGAAAATCTTGGCAACTATACCCTACTAATATTTGTGATTTATAGTAGCTAAACCTATTTTATTTTTCAATGCTCTATGCCTTTGGACCAATAGCTGGATGCCAGCTAGTGGTGCAGAACCATTACCTTTTTCAGTGGAAGAATGAAATCTTTCACATTTCGCTGTCTTTGCTTGTGCCATTCCACAAACCTTTCTTTCTTATGCTTTTGTTAATTTATGCCATTCCACAAACCTTTCTTTCTTATGCTTTTGTTAATTTATGCCTTTGCCTTGCGGCCTTGCCTACTTTTATTTCTTTTCAGACTTTGTTATTCTACTACTACTGCACTTTGATTTAGTTGATCGAATCTGACCTCCTCATCTCATAGTGGAGAGAAGGTCGAGGGTTTAATTGTCATTTTCATATTCAATTTGAGTTCGAGTTTCTGGGTATATTGTGGGAGTCGATTTTCTTATCATTTCATTGGAGCAGATTCTTGAATTCCAAAGTATCATCTGCAAATGATAAATACAAAACAAGTTATGAACTTGAATGAACGTCCTAAATTGAGTTGGGAGTATGAAATTATTGGAAATAAGTTGAAATGGGATTTACAGACTATAACACATAGGGTCCTGATTCAGTGCGCGACTCATGCGTGCTCAATTATGGGCTGTGATGTGAAAAGCAGTCTCATGAATCTTCAAACCAATGAGAGCCTTTCCTTGTGCTTCGACCTTTTGGGATGAATCTATATTGTTTGACGTAGCACCTCGGTGCCAGGCCTCGCCTCTTCAACCTTTTGGTTGTGTACGTGGGCAGCGAGCGACAGGTACTTGTGGACACCCGGGCGCTTGACTCTTTACGTCTGAGCGAGATCGGTCTTTGTTGCTTGTCCCACCTACACGAAGGAATGCGGTGAGGTCGAAGTTCCCACTGAACATAAACAAAGTTTACTAGGTCATGTTTAACGATATACTCTAACCTGTTTTTGTAAACAAAGTTTACATTTGAACCAAAAAAAAAAAAAATTAGCTCGGTACTAAATTGAAATCTTAAAAATTTATTGTAACAAACTCATCCACATTCTTGGGAGGAAAATTATTTAAATCCCAGATACTCCAATTTGTGCCGTCAATCCATTAAGCTCAAACCAGGCTAAAATTTAGAGGTCAGCCAAAGTGGTTTTCATATCATTTAATTTAATTGATCATCCGAATTTAAATTTTTGGAAAGATAAGGAGATTATGTCTATTGCTTTCATAAAAGGCTTTCATCATTATATCCCACCGATAGTAATTCCGAAGGAGAGCAAGATTTGAACTAGTTTCTATTTTTCTTTTTTTTTTTAATGATATTTGTTATCTTTCCTAATTCAATTTTTTGATAAGTGTTTTTTAAGGGATAAAATTGATTATATCCCTATTCCCTTCAGTGGATGTCCTTTTATTTATTTTAAAAAGCTTTCTTTCCCTCGGTTGAGGTTTGCTTCAATAATAAACTAATCGTAAGTCTAATTGATACGATAAAGGTGTAACCTTATTTCACAAAAATAAATTTTGACCCGAGGAGGTAACCGGACACAGCCGGTGAAGTAGTGCTGGAAACGGGGTCTGTCAGTCAGAGAAAAATAAAGAAAGTGAGAGCCCAATCTTTCCCCTTTCTCTCTCTTTCACTCATTTGCTCTTCACTCCTTTCTCTCTCTAAAAATTTTCTAGAGGGGGAAAACTCAGTCTTTGATAGATCGAAAGAAGCCCAACATTCTCTCCTCATTCTCCGATCAACCCATTTTTAATTTTCCTTTGATTTTCCGGGAAACAATCAAACAAGATAAAAAGCTTTTTAAGACATATATAAATGATTGTGTCAGATTTTTTGAATTCTCCCCATGTGGAAGTCACCGAAGCGACACAGTTTCAAAAACCCCCCTTCACTTTTCTTTTGAGGTACAAACTTTCATAATTTCTCTCTCGTTTTTAAGAATGCAAAATGGAATCTTGTGTCGAGGCTCATTTTGATTTTTGTATGTGCTTCATTGAATATACTATTAATTATTAAAATTTAATTTTTTTAAGAAAATAAAAAATTTAGCCCCTTTTTTTATTGGGTGAATGCGGACGCTAGCATTGTTACTGATATATTTTTTTTTTGTAGGGTTTTTGAGCTGATTGAAGTTTGATAATGAGAGGAATGAGGGTTTTAGGGGTTTTTCAGAGTTGGGTTTTGAGGTTTGGAGAATGATGGTAGTTGTAGAAGCGTAAATTTGAGTAGTTTGAAGGTGCGCAGGTGAGATCTGTGTTGTGGAATGTCGTTCACTCGACATGGATAATTGGCTTTGTTAATGATAAAATGAGGGTTTTATTGAATTCTGTTAGTGGGTTTTGGATCGTATTGGTTATTTGTTGTGAAACTTTGGGAATTTGAGTGGCCCATCAGCTGAATTTAGTTGTTGGTTCTGTAATTTTGAGGATCGATTGGAGAAAACTGGAAAGTTTTGTCAGATTTTGAGGCCAACATATCTGAGATCTTTTGAACTTCGCATTTGATTAAAGTTATTGCATAATGTCGGGTGCTACGAGGGTGAGATCGATGAATGTGGCAGAATCAGACACCAGGCCGGTCCTAGGACCTGCTGGGAACAAAACGGGATCATTGAGTGCACGGAAACCTGCTTCAAAGCCATCAAGAAAGATTGAAAAATCACCTGTAGAGGTTAATGCAGCAGAGGAGAAGAAAACCCTTTCACCATCATCTAAAGCTGCTACTCCTCCTGCCTCTAAGTTGTCTCCTAAATCACATTCCCTTAGCGTTCCTTCAATTCTTCGCCGTCATGAGCAGTTATTTCAGTCTAATTTGTCACTGAATGCTTCATGTTCGTCTGATGCCTCTACGGATTCATTTCATAGTCGAGCATCTACTGGGAGGTTGACACGCTCAAATAGTGTAGGGAGTAGGAGGAAGCCATTTCCTTCGAAGCCTAGGAGTGTTGTTTCCGATGGTGGGCTGGATTCTCCTCCGCCTGATGGTTCACAGACCAAGAAAAGGTGTGCTTGGGTCACACCAAATACTGGTTCGTTCTTGCTTCCTTGATTTTAGAGTAGTTTGTTGTGTTTTCTATTATGGTGAAGTTGGTTGTGACAATGTGTTCTTCATAACACTCACTAGGACATTTGTTACTGTGCTTTCTGAATTCCAACACACCAAAATGATATTACTATTTGGGACAAACCTTATCACCTGTGCTATTTAATATCTTTGCTTGGTTTCTGGACTACTCAGCATAACATCTTCCTTATAGGTCATGCATTATTTAGTCACACAGACATTACTGCTTCATGCCTTTCATAATGGGCCCATTTATGACATTTGCTTGGATGCCTTTCTTAAGTGTTAAATGCTGACTGATTTTATTTGCTAAAATCAGATCCAAGTTATGCTGCTTTCCATGATGAAGAATGGGGAGTTCCAGTACATGATGACAAGTATGTAATCACTATTTTTGTTTACCACTCAACAGGTCTTCTGCTTCCTTTTAACAATGAGTTTGATCTAAACACTTCTCTGCACTTCTCTGCATGCAGGAAATTGTTTGAGCTTCTTGTACTTTCAGGTGCTTTGTCTGAACTCACATGGCCCGCTATCCTTAGCAAAAGACACATTTTTAGGTATTGGTTGTATGAAAATCCTATTCCTTTCATTCATTAACATACTCATTGCTGAAGCATATGCTATTATATTCGGCCTCTTAACCCGAAGTATATGTACCAATTTTAGGGATTTCTAGTTTTCTATCTTTTCACAATTGTCCCAATGCAGGGAAGTTTTTGTGGGCTTTGACCCTGTTGCTGTCTCAAAGTTGAATGAGAAAAAGTTACTAGTGGCAGGAAGTGCTGCAAGCTCTCTATTATCTGAACTTAAGTTGCGTGCTATTATTGAGAATGCACGGCAAATTTCCAAGGTAGATTTTCACTTTCACTATTGAGCAGCTAAAGGTGCAAATATACTGTGATCAGTAATTTTATTAAGAGTGTAGGGGATAATGAAACAAGATATTTGGGATGGGGTGGCATGCATGGTATGTGTTCATATATATATATATATATATATATGAGTATTCGATGTGAATTGATCAATTTAAAGTAAAATCATCTTACAGATGGTATCTCTGAGCATAATTTTCCATTTCTTGAAGTAGGATTATTTAATTCATTGATCACCTAATGCAGAAAACCTTTGCTTGGTCCAATATTCCCTTGTTCCTTTTCCCTTACTTTCTTTGGGGATCCTGTCAAATGTTTTTCCTTGGTTAGCCTGTTAGGTGACAAGTAGTTGAATGGTGGTTCTAATTCTCAACAATTAGTACAACTCTTATAGGATAAAGCATAATAATTACATCCATACGGTTTGATGTTAAGTTGTTTGTCTTATTTCAAGAGTTACTCATGGGACCTAATTATTCTGGCCCTTCCAAGATGCCAGCTTGCTTAGTTGGTAAGTCCCAAGTCATTCATCTGACTTGATGGCTTTCCAGTCATTAGCCACACTAACCTTTGTTACTGAAGTAAGTGCCGTAATTGCACAATCCATGGTTGCTATGTTTATGATTGCAACTAACTTTTTGCAGGTTTGGTGATGCCAGGTCATAGATGAGTTTGGCTCATTCAACAATTACATTTGGAGCTTTGTGAGCCACAAGCCTATAGTAAGCAGATTCCGATACCCTCGTCAAGTTCCAGTGAAAACTCCCAAAGCTGATGTAATCAGCAAAGATCTTGTTAGAAGGGGATTCCGGAGTGTGGGCCCAACTATCATATATTCGTTCATGCAGGTGGCGGGAGTAACGAACGACCATCTCACCAGTTGCTTCAGATTCCAGGAATGTATAAATGCAGCTGAAGTGAAAGAAGAAAATGGCATCGCTGATAACAATGAGGACAAGAAAACAGATGGAGCTATTTCCCAATTATCCATGGCTATTGATGCATTAAGTTTGTCTTCAGAATGAAACGCACAAGTTTTTTGTGGCAAGATGGAGCTAATGTTTCAGTCAAATATTGGCTGAAATTTACTGCAACTCTTTTACTTTTGGGTAGTAATGAAGGTGGATTTGTGTATAAAAATTTCTTGAATTCCTATGCGTCATGAATTTGTAGATTGTAGTTTACTAAATGTGAATTACATTAACTGGTGATTGTGATGAAAATGAGGCCCGTCAGAAATGGCCTTCCAAGCTGATGTACAATTTTTTGTACAGTTGAGAAAATTAGCAATTAGATTTATCCTTTCAAAACCAAACTCCTAACAACAAAAACAGAAACAAAAGTGTTGTTATTCCTTTCGTAGCTAGCAGAAACATGACCTCTCTGGACAGCTAAAACTACTGATCCAGTCCATTTTGCTTTAGTAGGTGACAATGATGGATTAGGGGGCACTACGTTTCTATGTTTCCAGAAGGATAGGGAAGGACAGCACATGTCGACACTTTCTATTTTTTTCATTACGCTGCTGGGCCAAAAATTCCCATCTAATATTCTAATTCCATTGTAGGGACCCCTTGTCTCTTTTGCAAGATATTATTAACCTATGCTTTCTTCTCTCTTGTATAATACTACCAAAATAAGAAAAACAGATGGAATATTGCGTGTAGCTAATGGGTTGTGTAGCTAGTGGGTTCGTCTCAGAAAGCTTTGCCTTTGCGGACCCCGAACTCAACAAGAAAATTTTACAAGTGTTGTTCTAGAGATGCAAGAACAGATTTCTGCCAAGTTTACTGAATAGTTGAAGCATTAGATTCTCAAATTCAATTTCTTGAATTGACTACTCTCATATTTCACTAGATGGGCAAAGTTCTTCCTGTCAGTGCCAGATCTTAAAAGCACTCTAAAGAAAAGGTGCTCAATGAACCAGAAATGTACTTTAGCACAGTCAAGTCAATTTAAAACTTGCAGTTCAAGCTATCTAGTAAAAAATCAGAGAGATTCACATGGGAAAATGCTTCACAAACTCTTGTCCCAAATCCTGGATTATAACTATCATTATAAAACTGCTCCTTGCCTAAAGAACAATCCCCAATTAAAGGCGGAGTCTATATTGTTTCCAGTACTATCACTAAGTCAAAGTACAATACCAACTATACAAGGCTCAGGAAAAGACTACATTGGAAATAAACACTAAAAAGATACAACCAGAGAAAAGAAAATCAAACCTGAGAAAGACAATTTTACAATTTTCTTGCATAAAAAAGCCCGCTAATAATCTTCCTATAATACCTAAAAATGGTGATGGTGTTCATTCAGCAAGGCTTTATTTCAAACCCGATGCTCAGAAGAGTTCGAGCAGATTCCATTGCCTTCTCACCTCCAAGATCCATGGCTGCACCAGCCAATTCACCTTCTGTTCTGACTGACCACTGCCTATAATACCTAAATAGTGATGGTATTCGTTCAGCAAGGCTTTATTTCAAACCCGATGCTCAGAAGAGTTCGAGCTGATTCCATTGCCTTCTCACCTCCAAGATCCATGGCTGCACCCGCCAATTCACCTTCGGTTCCAACTGACCACTGGGTTGAAGTTGTTTGGTTTTGAACTGCATCCGTTTTCTTCAACTGCAAATTGTTCATGGAAGCAGGAGCAGCAGCAGCCACTAAAGGAGCGCTTGGAGGGCCATGTCGCTTCTTAGGCACGGGCATGTCATGGTCATGTACTCCCTTGTATGTTATAATGACGGCACTTGTGTTATCTACAGCTGTCTCAATGTGCTTACGGACAGGGCATCCAGCAGAAGTGCATCTATAGTAGTTCCTGAAAATTTTATTGAAGCAATATATCAGAGGAAAAATGAAGTACAGTATCCATTTAAATAGAAGGTGGCAACTTGAATTACAAGAAAGAAAAAATGGTAAGGCACACAGCCATTCAACCAAGACAACTGTGTTAATTAATATTAGACAGGTTGACTGGTACGTGTGAACCCAAAGCAGTAAAGCAAATGCAATTGGGTGTCTTTCTAGAGAAAATTAGTAAAATGGTCTACGGCTGTCATGACCTTTGAGCAAAAGGCACAATCTTAACATGGTTTACAGCCATGGTAACTATAGTTTCTAACAATAACTTGTGGTTCCAACTGTTTTCACATCTCTTGCTGTTGGATTTTATTACAGGAGGAAACCATTAGGAACTATGAGGGCACAAGGCATAACATTTGTACTAGCAAGGTTGCTGGGATTACACACTGCCAGGAAAATTTTAAGATTTCATCTGCCAGGGAACTTTTAAGATTTTAACGAAGATCACAACATGATGACAATAAATGGCATTACTAGATGCATGATGACTTTCTCAAAAATGTCATACTAGATGCACAATGACTTCCTCAAAAATATCTAAATTATTGGATTTCAGAAACTGTCTACATTTGTTGAATTCTCTTACAAGGATGCTTCTTCTCATTGTCCTATAAATCCAACATTGGCCATAATCCACATGAATGTTGAATACCAAATGCTCTAGAGTAGGAGGCCTGTCTTTCAAAATAAAATGACACATGGTACTGCCATTAAGAGAATTAAAAATCCTTAGCAAGATCCAAATTGAACCTACGTGTCACATCAGAACTTCCCAAAAGAGCACTGCATGAGATAAGAACATTTTTCCTCTCTCATGTTTTGACAGACATATTTTGTTCTAAGATACCAATCACTATAATCAAAGTTATTTTAAGAATCATTTTCAGAATCAACATAAAAGAAAAAAGAGTTGGTAACTAAATAAACATTAACTACAGAGTAGCATAACCACACATAATGATTTACAAGGTTAGAAAACACCAATACTACAAAAGAAACAAAGGGACATCAAGGAAGAACCATGCACCTTGGATTCGGATTTCCCTTCACCATTTTCTGTCCATACTTGCGCCATCTGTATCCATCACCTGAAATCCCTACATCACCTGCCGCATGCACGACAAATTTAGGTTTTTTGCCTGGTTTTAAGAGAGGGCTTGAACTTGCTAGGTTGTCTTTCTTCACTCTGGTCATAGAAACAATTGAAGAACCATCAAAACCAGATTATCACAGATCTCATCTTCCCAAAATCGTATTAAAACAGTAACAAAAACTAATTCCAGAGGAAACTTGCCTTCGCTTTGGCTCTGGTTCACTCGCATGCTCCTCCTTAACTGAAACTTTGCCATCCCCAGCAAAGCTACTTAAGTTTGTCCGTTTTCTTTCAGGAACTAAATTTGTGTCTTGTACAGAATCCTTTGAAGATGTTGATGGATCTGAATCAATAAGCATCCTGAGGGGCTGTTCTGTAACGTTATTCCCTATAACGGGTCCAATAGATGATACGAGCCTACTTTCCCTCACACAGTTATTCTTTCTAGGTGGATCGTGACTGTGCATGCCTTTATTAACAATCTCTATAACATGACCTGAGTGATCAGAACATTCAATCTTTTTAGCACAACAATCAGAATATGTGCACTTGTAATAGCTTCGAGAACCTTTAGGACTCTTAACTTGTTTTTGACCATATTTCCGCCAATTGTAACCGTCAGAAACAGGTGTCTTAACAATATGAACAACAGATACATTTTTCGGCTCAGAAGAGTTTTGCAAGTTTGCTTCTGGCATAGATGCAGTATCAACCTTCACAAGTGACAGTTTTTGTCCTGTTAAAGTTGGACTTGGAGCAGATGAGATAGGTTCTGTAACCGAAGTAGGAGATAGCTCAGATAAGGATGTTGGACATATAGATGGCTGAAGTTGATACTGTGTCTGAGCTTCAGCATCCTGGACCGCTATACTTCCAGAACCTTCCTGGTGAGACACCTTGACCTGCTCCTGATAGGGATGAAACAGGAAATAGATTATGAAAAGAATACTAAGATAAGGGAAAAATAAATGCATAAGCAGCCAGATTGGTTTGTAAACATAGTTTAGGATTTTCACTTATATATATATACTTTACCTAACTTATTGAAGATGTATCTAAATCAATACTAAACATGGCATGTGGAGGATGATGAGTGTGCCTCTTGACCAATCCATGGCATGGCTTATGCAGTTATGACTCGGAGCCAACATTTATAATAACATTCAGCTTGCTCACAATAGGATGAGAGGTACAAAAAGTAGGTTTCTCCAAAAAAACACTAGTTAGCATATGCCCATTTTCTTTTCACACTGCCCAAATACATTGTGCCAACAAAGTAATAATGTTCTGAATTCCAAAAGAATATGAAAGCACAAGACAGAAGAATCCGGTACACAGAGTGACCAGGTACATACTCTAGCATGATTAAACTATCAAGATATGAGAATAGTTAAACCTTAAATATGGTTTCCATAATCCCAAGCCGGGGTTTAGTTAAACCCTAAACCGCAACCTCTAACGAGAACTAAAATAAACATTAAATTCTGCAGCCAGTACTTACCCCACTTCAAGTTTAACTATTTATTCTTCCATTTCCTGGAAAAACATGAAACTAATAAATTGAAACCATTTCTCAATGCAATATAAGCTACAAAGAATCCCACAAGCACCAACTAAACTATCTATTCAACCGAGCAAATCACCATCACAAAATAATTTATGCAATCAACTCAAAAAATAAACAACTCAGCTTCAGTTTCTCACCTTCAATTTAGTTCCTTCATTGGATTCCACTCCAAAATTCACTTGTAAACCTGCCAGATCATCCGTATCACTCTCAAAACGAAAATAAAAATGAAAAATAAAAAAAAATTAAAAAGTGAAAGAAAGAAAGAAAGAAAGAAACTACCTTTATACTGTTTATTGTTCTCGGGGAGACGCGGTTGGTGTAACTCAGTGAGTTGACTGGCTCCCTCATCTTCTTCCTCGTCATCTAATAATTCTTCATCCTCCTCTTCCTCTTCTTCTTCAAACTCGTCGTTTTGAGGATTTGCATGTCGTTTACGAGCTTCGAAGCTCTCGCTTTCAGCCATGCCCCAAAATCAAATCAAAATACTCTCTCTGTTTTCAGAGAGTAAAGTGAAGCAAAACGAACAGTTACGCCTTTTTTCGTTTTTCGACTTTATACTGTCTACAATGCTGAGACCGAAACTTAAAACGGAACAAAACAAAACTTTTCGGCTCAAATTGAACCGGTTGGCGGTTTGTTTCATAGACAGAGATTCTGCTCTGGAGCAATGACATTTGGATCCCTATATATATATATATATATAGTCTAAACTCGAAAAAAACTTAAGTTTTTTACTATTTTTCTCAATATTATAACAGTTAAATAATTTATTAACTGATTTATTAACAAGTTTTTAGTAGAACCTATTATTTTTCATGTATGAAAATAAATAAAAATAATATTTATTTGTTATTTTGATAAGATAAAGGGATCTGGATGTTATTAGCACATCTTGCTTTATATCGAATAGCGAGGGTGAGTAGTAGAGGAGGGCACATTTGTCTTTGACTTGAATTGACCTCAGCCTCAGCCCTCAGGTGGTTTATGACTTTACGTGTAACAAACGCCGTTTATGTCTCCGTTACATTAGTTAACGGGACGGGCCGTTTTGGGTATTCTTGACTTGACGATTTCTTTAACGCCGCACGTGGCCCTTTCTTACTTGGTAGTTTGACTCGGACATAAATTTTGTGTTGATTATTATTTAATTTTTATGCTTAGATTCTGATCAATTTAAATAAGAAAAGAATGTCTTTTTTTTTAATTTAATTTTATTGCTTTTGGACATATTTAAGTATATCATATTAATCAATTGACTTATAGTCTATTAATAACTAAAGTGTTTAAGAAAAATTTGAGGTCGTGACTAAAAAATTTATTATAAATAATTTATATAAATTTTCTCTCTTATAAAATATAAGGAGAGCAAATAAATTCTTTCAGTACTTGTGAGAATTATTTATTTAAACAAGTGTTTTATATAATTTAATATAATATTATACTCTTAAGATATTTATCTGTTGAATAACAGGTATAAATATTTAATATGTGAACAATAATTTAATCTATACCCAATATTAAAAAAAAAACCCTAGTATTTTTTTTTTTTGTATGGGATTCTTGCTCCCTTTGACATATTTATTTTTTAATATGATTCGATAAAAATATTAGGTTTAGAATAGATAAGGTTTAAATATTAATATTAATATCTATTTTTTTTTCTTGAGTACTTATTCATTTTTAGTATGCTGATATGTTTAACATCAGTAATATAAAAGAGGTATTATTATTTTTTACATGCATTTTTTCCTCTTTGAAGTACGAAGTTTCCTAGCCGAAATGAAAACTATAATTCATAAGTAAAGTGACAAATCATCTTCTCTGCGTGAAAAATAGATCAAAGTTGTTATAACTCATATATTTAAATTGTGTTTTTGCCATTAGTATACAAACTCTATGCCTTCTTTTTTCTCTCTCTCTTTTTTTTTAAAAGAATATATTACACCTCTTTTACGATTTGTCTATTATATATATATATATATATAGCGTCATAATCTAATAAACATGATTTTAGAAGAACGGAACTTCCAACAAAGTATAATAATATATGCTGTGTGTTCCTTAAGGAATACCGTGGGAAAGATTAAGAAATATACCATGTTCTTCTTCTTTCTATTTTTTTCCCCCCACTTTTCAAGTACATTTGACCAACTTAATGCACGCCAGTCTTTTTGTTGTATGCACAAAGACTTTTTGTCATACAAATATATTGTGTCTTATAAGATATGTAACCTTACACCTAAACCTGGATTTCAGCATGTTGTTTAAACGAGAGACTACTGGTGAGACTCATGAGAATTTCTTTGCGCATGACATTCAACATCTCATTATAAGTCTAAGTCTAAGGTATGAAAAAATTTAGAGTTTATTTATTTATTTAAAAAAATTAATATGTCAATAATAAATATACATAATAATTAATTATTTTATCTCTGACGTGACTTTCTTCTGAGAAAGAACGTGAATTTAAAACGTGTGGGTTGGTAACTTGGGAGTCAGGAGACGCTTTTTGCCAACACTGTTATAGTGTTCTTCCACTACCCTCCGGCTCCCGCAATAACTTAATTAAATAATTATATAATTTTTTACTCACACAATACACATTTTTTTTTTTGAAAAAGAAAAAGACGGCTGAGATCACAGCAAAGAAAATCAGATCATCATTCCCTATTTCAATTACGCGACATCATCATTCATCATGATGGTGCTCGCAGTCGCACCACCTACGATTATTCAACATCCCCAGTTGAAAAGACATTTGGGTCCCACCAGATTGAACTTTGGTTTTTAATCACATATAAAGCATGTATAAAAGTATAAAACCAAAAAATAACTGGAAAGTAGTAATTGGCTATTAAGAATTCCTCTAACGTTTTCTTTCAATTAATTCCAAAATTATTTTACGAAGGTGAACACAAGTAAGCAATAATAATAATTAATTACTATATATAACTTGATGTAAATTAAAGAGATTAATAATATAAAATCATCATAAACTTATATAATTAAAAAAATATTATTATTTTTAATTAATCTCCTGTCATCACACTAATTTATATTATATATATATATATATATATAACTCTATCTTTTGGGAATCGGGTGGCTTCGAGAGATAGAGGATTTAAAAACTGATTTGGGTTGCCCACCCCCCTACCCTTCATAAAAACAAAAATAAAAATAACAATAAATAAATAAAAGCACCCGGATACACAATTTGCATGGCCAGCAGAAACGGTGACGTGGGACCTCAGTTGATTTTTTTCTTCGGATTAGTGTTAGCTCTCCAAATTATTTTCATTTCTTTTGCCGTGGCTGCTGACTCTCTCACCGAAGATGCAACCTCTGCTTGAAGCAGGTTAGTTTTCATTTTTTTAGGGGAAAAAAAAATGAGTAAGCTCACTGTCACTTTTATTTAATGTTCGAAACTGTGAATATTTCAAAGCAAAAACGTTTTTTTCCCTGTTTGGTGTTGGGAAAATAAAAGAAATCAAGTTTATAAGGATATGTATATATTGGCAGCCAAGTCAAAATTGTTTTTGGGAGTTAAGTTTGTGAATTATGCAATTGTTGTAGTGAGAGTAATGAAATTTGTTGACTAATGGGCACTAGAATTATTGAATTGAGAGATTAATTTTTTTTGTAATCTATTTATTTTGTAGAATTTGGTTGACTGTTTTGAGTCCTTTTGTCAAAAAATTTGGGGAATCTTTCAGTTTGAGGATCTCTGTGAGAAGGGATTTACAGGTTTGTGAGATGGATTCTTACTATATTTGCTGACAGGAAGCTCGTTTGATTATGTTAATTATGTCGCGCGTTGCTCAGAGACGACTGATGATTGATTAGTTATTATTACCCTATTTGTCAATTCTCATTGTTGGACATGTGGTCAGCACAGTTTTCACCGTCCATATCTAGGTTTTGTGATGTGGATTTATGGTTAATTAGCTCTAATTTTATAGGAGATAACTTGTCTTTAAGTGCTTTTATGTGATATCATTTACCCTGCTTTAAAGCTCACTTAATTCGTAGGAAAATGCTTGCAGCTTTTTTTCAGTTGGACTCAATTTCTCAATTTTGTTAGATTATTGTTCAGCTGTTCATCAATCATATTAACTGAATGTAAACCGATTCGTAGTTCGATAATATTTACAAACTGAGAAAAGGTGTATGGCACCTACATTGATCTGCTTAAGATAAGAGTGTTGCAGATGTGTTTGACTAGAATGGACCAATCTCAATGCATACTTTTTTTTTAATGATTTTGATTTTTGGGTTGTTTTTTATTATTGTCTTATGAATACTGATATCCGATGTTAGGGGAAATAATGGACGAGGTGTCACCAATGCCTTCTGTTTCATTATGGGACCGAATTTCCAATTCAAAGACCTTTGCTTGGGAAGCATACAAAAGAAAACCAATCTCGCATTGGATTCTTCTAGTGTTGAGCAGTGCAGCAATGCTTGTAGCATTTCCTGCATCGAGCCTTCTATCTCGTGTCTATTATGCCAATGGGGGCACAAGCAAGTGGATCATTTCATGGGTTGCAGTTGCTGGGTGGCCTTTGACTGCTTTGATCTTATTGCCTGCATATTTTGTATTTAAAACGTTTCCCACTCCTCTTGACTTAAAACTCACTCTAGCTTATATTGTCCTGGGTTTTCTAAGTGCTGCAGATAATCTCATGTATGCATACGCATATGCCTATCTTCCGGCATCAACTGCTGCTCTTTTGGCATCATCATCACTAGTCTTTTCCACCCTATTTGGATATTTTCTAGTGAAGAATAAACTGAATGCTGCAATGATAAATGCTGTCGTGATAATAACAGCTGCTATGACCATAATTGCACTGGATTCAGAATCTGATAGATACGGCAACATTACTGACAGACAATACATCATGGGTTTTGTTTGGGATATCCTAGGATCTGCACTCCATGGTCTCATCTTTGCCCTTTCTGAGCTAGTTTTCGTGAACTTAGTAGGCAGGAGGTCCTTCCATGTTGTATTGGAGCAACAAGTCATGGTTTCTTTGTTTGCCTTTGCATTTACAACTATAGGAGTCGTCGTGAATAAGGATTTCCAAGGCATGAAATCCGAGGCCAAAACTTTCAAAGGTGGTGTAACTTCGTATTACCTGGTTCTCATATGGAGCGCAATTACTTTCCAGTTGGGGGTGTTAGGAGGCACTGCCGTGCTTTTTTTGGCTTCCACCGTGATGGCAGGCGTCCTCAATGCAGTAAGAGTACCCATCACAAGCATTGCCGCCGTTATATTGTTGCATGATCCAATGAGCGGATTCAAGATCCTGTCACTAATTGTTACTTTCTGGGGTTTTGGTTCCTACATCTATGGGAATTCTTCTAGGAGTAAAGATTCTTCTTGATGGCTTAATATCGGGATTTTGAAGATACTTTTCAAGACATTATATAAAAAGACTTGATAAACAATTATTTCGTTCAAACATGTATGCAACAACATTTCCCAGAGGAATTATAAATACTATGTTGTGTGTGTGGTATATCATTGAGCTTCATGTTTAGGGTATTTATTTATTCGACACCAAATTCACCTTTGCAAATAGCATACATAGCTTTCCAAACCAAGACCTTGTGCATTGAAAGCCAGCAAGCAGCACAAAGTAGCACGAAATGACAAAATAACCTTTGCTGTTTTATCACTCTTTCAGACACGCTACAGGTTTATCACAGAAGCTTTGGGCAACAAAACACATAAGCATCCAAAGCAAAACATTCTAAATTGAGATACGGAAACGTGGCTAAAGGATAAAGCAAAATCCCAAAATTAATTCTTGCAAACTCAAAACATAATAGACAAGGATTTAATAAAATAGTAATATATATATAAATCCAAGATGCCGTCAACATAAATTTCATTTAACAGTAGATTGATGATAACTGTTTTCTTTCCACTTCCTTTATCACAAGCACGAAGATATTTTAATACACAGCTAAAATACTATCTTTAATAGAAGTTTGTTGTGGACATGGATGGTAGATAATCTCCATGTTAGCAACATAAGAAAGAGTTCTCTTGCCATCAGCCAAAGCTAATGCCATAGCATTATAGTTAATTCTTAGGACCAATGTCCTTAAGGGCACAGATCTGCTCCTCTCCCATTGACGACATAACAGTCACCACAAGGTCTTTCCCTTCAGCAAACCCATCTTTAATCTACATGCAGTGAAAGAGTAAATATAAATTGCCAGGAAAGATATCAGATGAACAACTTATGAATGTAAAGCATCCTCCAAAAAGTTTCAAGCAACGCATACAGACACTTCACGACATACCTGGCTAAGCAGATTTTCATCGGTAGGAAGCCTCAGATCATCCTTGGTGTTTCCAGTTTCAGTTAAAAGGCTCACCTACAAAGCAATCAACGCCAATTAGTTAATAAGTTTGGCACGACCCATATTAGGGCAAGTGGTTAAGCAATATCTTCTTTGTTTTATTTATTTATGGGAAATTTTATTTGCAGAGCCTCTTGGGACATGTTTAATTCACATGAGCATTAAAGCAACAGTTCAAATTTTATAAGTCATTTTACACTCTTCCCATAAACAAATTTCATGTGCTGCAAAGTCAGGGATAATAATATCAAATCATAGTATGCTTACTGCTTTTCTACTAAATGTTACATTCCTTTTATAGTACAACTACATTGTTCATCCATGCAAACACAGAATCCAAATTGACTAATATATTGCACATATGACGAAAACAATATTTGCAAGTAAAATTGAAAGCAGCTTTAACAGGAAGAAAGGCATGAATTGAAATGTATGAGGATTATACAAAACTAAGGTGGTGACAAATGGATAAATTTAGGGCTCCAGGTCTGTACTAATAGAAGATAAAGCAGAGTAAACATTTCAAATTCATGAATCAACAAATGACAGTCTATCCTTTATGCCTTAAGTTGGTACCAAGTGATAGGATAACTTACAAAACCATCTTCGGAGATATCAATCAGCTGATAGTCAGTACGAGAAACATGGGGAACCTGTGAAAAACAATTGCAAATACATAGCAAGCCATCAACTTTTTGGTTTTAAAGAAAAATAAAAACTGTAAAATAACCCACAGAAAATATAAACAACAAAGAAAAGGATTTGCATTACATCACAATTGTGGGAGGAAGGCACAATATCTTCAAGCTTCTTCCCATTAAAAATATCAATTGCCACAAAGTGGCACTTGGCATGTCCATGCTTGCCAGTCTTTGAAGTGGAAACTTCAACAACCTGTTTGGAGTGAAGGGAAAAAGATTAGAACTTGAATACTTGGGGCTGTCAGGAAATTGTAGAACAGTACTATTAGAGACAATATAATCCAACAGAGTCAGGCAAAAGATAAAGAGGAACAATTTTATAATTACCATGCTATTCAAATAAAATGATTGCATAGCAACCCTTCTCTCAAAGAGACAAGGTCATTTTATCACATTTCTTTTGACACGTTTCTCTCAAACACCCTCATATACTACAATCAAATCATAAAAATATGTGATTTAAAAACACTACGTGTCATCATTAAGCTTCAAATTCACCCATATAAGCTGACAAACTACAATCGGAAGCTAGTATTTTGTAATTACACATGCTTTATAAAATCTAATCTACAAAATCAAACCGACAAAACAAATATAAGGATTCCATCAACATCCACAATTGAAACTCAAAGTTTCACAAGCAGAATTAGTCAATAAATTCACTAAATAACATATAAAATGAAAAAGAAAAAAAATCCCATTAACATATATATACAGCCAATTGTGATAAAAACAAAAACAACCCATCAAAGATCTGACCAAAAAACGAAAACCCAGATTCAAATTCATTACAAACAAAAGAAAAACCAAAACTTGACACAAAAAAAAAAGAGGCAGAAGAAGAAAAAAAGACCTTGCAAGGACGATTTTTTATGACAATATAACCATTCTTGCGGATGGTGCCAGCTTGCTGAGGGAAGGTCTTTGATGCACCGGCATCAGCCTTTGATTCGAAGTGGTGCTCCTCGTCCGACATGATTTTTCCTTTTTCTTCTCTTCTTCTTCTTCTTCTTCTTCTTCTTCTTCTTCGGTGTCTCCAAGTTCTGTCTGCGTTTGTGTCAATAAATTATTAAAAACGGAGTAGCAGACTTGTAGGACATACACATGCTTTTATTTGTTTAATTTATTTTTGTTCATGGATGGATAAATAACATTGACCTATATAAGACTTTCAATATACATAATTAAGGTCATATTTTTATGTCGTCTCATACAGGTCCTTGTGGCCTACACAACATGTTATCTCGTAATTTTCATGTCTACAGATATATTATAATTGGTCAAATTTTTAAAGTGAAAATAAAATATTTATAACAGAATGCAAATAAATAGCTTACATTTTATATGTTTGGGCTGTGATGAGCTAAATTATGTGATAATCTAATAAAAAAATAAAAATCCATGAGAAGAAAGTTTAATTATCTTTACCTCATGAAAGAGGAATAAAAATAGACGGATATTATTTATGTGAGCAGGGTCTGCGGTAAAATTAAAAACAATTGAGACTCATATGAGAAACACAAAACTATATTCTTATTTGTAATTTTATGGGGAAAATAGGGATCTAAATATTAATTTTAGTGTTTTTTTTTTTTTTTCAATTAGCAGAAACCTTGGAAGGTTGGTACTTATTTAACCATGGTTCAGGTATGATTGAATCCTGGCCGTTGGATACTATGTTTGAGTTTAGTTCCCATTTCATCTGGACTGCATAAATATGAAATAGAATTTTAATTATTTATCACGTGTTTTATTTTTAATAGTACATTATAAACAGTTATTTTGTAGTAAAATATCTTTATTTTTTAAAAATGTGAATGCTACTATTTATAAAAATATAGATTTTTAATATAGACTATCAATTTTCATGGTTCACATTGTTTGTCTAGTAAAGGTACCATTACAATATCCAAAAAAATAAAAGAAACGAATCCAATGCTCTAATAAAGGATGCATGGGATGGCCCCCGTTCAGTATCCATTATATTGGTTCTTATTCTTTGCAATGAAAATAATACATAAATTTTAATTTAGGATTTTAGATTTTTTTTTTAATTCAAAAAAGTTATTAAACATGTAATTTAATAGTGTAATACCTATGGTCAGATATTGGATTTATTAAAATAAAAATAAAATATTAAATCGTATAATTTAATAATATAATTATCGTATTTAATAATTTTTTTAAACTTTAATAAAATTTAAAATTCTATATTAGATCGACAATATATATATATATATATATATATATATATAGAGAGTGCTAATTCAGCGATGACATTCTTAAAATTATCAAATCCAACATTTTTATGTGACCATTTATAAGACCATTTAAGCTGCAAAGATTCGTGGCAATTTTATCGTTGTAAGTGCTCAGATATTGACTGGTGCTGTAGTTCAAGCACTTGCAAGTAAGTTTGGCTTTTGCTGACAATTTAGAATTATTTTAATTTTTTTTTTCAATGTATACAAAATATATAATTTTTAATATATTAATATATATATATTTTTCAATCTTTTAGTGTGCATCTCATTTGTTAGAGTAAAGATGGCTTTAAATATAAAATAATTATATTTTATAGAAAACTTATACTAACCTAAATAAATAATATTAAAATTTAAAGATTTTATTTATAAAGGACTGCATAAATCATAAAATAAAAGTATTGAAAGTGAATAATAATATGTATATTTAACAAGTAGTAACATGTATACTAAATAAAATAATATATATACTTAAATAATGTGCACTAACGAATAAGACAATTAAATTAGAACCATAAAATATTTTGATTAGAATTATAAAACTTTACCTAAATAAAAGCACATTTGAGATTGCTTTATTTGACACTCTAGTATCCCAAAAAGTGTTTACTTTTGAAAATAGATTATTTAGAAAGTTGATTCATTGTAATAAATAACTATTTGAATCGGTTTTTTAAATATAATTATTTCAAAATCTACTTATTTAAGATAAAATATCTAAAACATCCTCCTTAAACTATTTGAATTCCAAAATTACCCTCATATTTAAGCCAAAATCAAAACTCTCTCTTTCGACTCTCTGCATCTCTCTCGACTCTATGTATTTCACAATCCCTAACATAATTCTTCTCTCTCTTTTCTCTTGTTACTGCTCTCGCAAGGCTCCACTAATTCACAATATGCCCTTAAGGTAACAACTAATCTTCATCTCATTGTTTTTTAATTTATCAATTAATCTTTCATTATTTTTTTTTAATTTTAGTAATAACATATGTATTGAATAAAATAATAATATACATATTTAATTAATATGAACATACACGAATAAAACAATTAAGTTAGAACCTTAAAAATTTTGATTAGAATTATAAAATTTTACCTAAATAATAATATAACAATTAACCATTATTTTAAATAATTTATTTTTTAATAGTATCATCCCTATTTTTTAAAAAAAATTAATTAATTCTGTATTAATGTAGTATATAATTAATTATTTTGAAGTGACTATAAATTCACCTAACCCCTCAAATATCTTTGACCTGCTCCGGCATCTTTGGTGACTGGGAAAGTCTTAAATACTTCATTGCACGAGTAAAAACATCGCCGCAAATATTTGCGACAACTCGTGCATTAATATTATATAATATTTCTAAATGTACTCATGTAACTCCAGAACCACTGGCACTGTATTGGTGTGTGGAGTTTGTGGATGCTCCATATTCTTTTCAAATCACATGATGTGGCCCAAATAAATGAATAAGTTGTCCATAAAATTTAAGGCTAGCTATTACACATGCATTTGATTTCTATCCTAAAATTACAAAATTAAATAAATATGTGTCTAAATTAAGTACTTGGGATATTTTACATTACTGGTTTTGATTATGACTCTGGATGCAGCCTCAGTATCATTATGGAGTCTGGACCACTTTGCCTGTCAAATTGACATGCGCTTTTTTTTTTTTTTTTTGAAGTGGTGTTTTGTGTCAATTATTATTTATTACTATTGTTAAAAAATAATTTTAAGAAATTTTGCTTCAAGAAAATATTGCTATTGCACAGTGTTTGATCTTATGTCCTCTCTTCCTCCATACACACAAGTTAATTAGATGATTTCTGATTTGTTAAATATTGAACTTGTGGAAATTAATTAGTAAATTTGAGGGATGGGTGCCAAAAACATCGATCATAAAGTTTACTCAGTAAAATAGCAGCAATATCAAGCATGATTTCGGATGTTTGATTATAGGCTATATATATGTATATACATACACATGTGACAACATAAAATATTTAGTTATGCCACAAGTATGATTATTCCCACACAGGCGTTGATGTATACATATTTTAATTACAAAAATAAATCTTAATTAAATTAGTCAAAATAGATTACAGTGATCATATCCCAAAAGTTTAGCATTCAAATGATATTAGTCTGTCTGTCGATGAAGTAATTAATTAAACTTTGCTAATAATGGCCATAATCTTTTCTTCTTCTTGTTCTTCTTCTTTTTACCTAAGTCACGGACTTTTGGAGTTTTTTACTACGAGTCTATGATGATTGTGGTCGAAAACAATTATTCCCACTAATTATTCTTTTTGTTTAACATTAGTATTAAAAGAAGAAGAAGGGAAAAAAACAATTGTAAACGAGCTCATGATTAGGGATGGCAGAAATTCTGCGGAACAGAACTTTTAGAGATTTTCCTTGTTTGAGAATGATATGAAAATAATCTTACACTTAATTTTTGATTTAAAAAAAAAATGAGAATAATTTTTTATTTAATTATTATTTTAGAGAAGCGGCAGGGATGAGCTGAAATCTCATCCCCTCCTCAATTCTTATTTTCTCATTTTAATTTTTAATTAATTTTATTTTTTAGTATTATTAATGAATAAATTATAAAATATTAAATATTAGTATAAATAATAAATATTAAAATATTTATATAAATATACTATGAAACTTTCAGACTTAGTTAAAAATATTAATTTTAGTATATACATTCATTTCATTTATTTTATTATTGATATGAATTTTTTTTTTATTATAGTATTTTGAATATTGACAAATATAATTATGGTGATAATTTGTATTTTATATTATAATTTTTGCAACATATTTATATTAATGTAAGATATTTTATGAAACTCTACTTTTATTTTAATATAATTAAATTAAATTCAAAAACTAAAAATATATCGATTATTCATGAATTTATTCGGAGAACGGAGCCTTCAGCAATCTCTTATTATTAGTCAGAGATAGAACGAAAATCTCCTTAAGCATTTATAAAAGGGATAGAAAAGAGATAAAAACTTACACAAAATATTAAAGATGAGTATGAAAATATCAGTCCCTTCCTCTTCCCTCCTCTCCTCTCCCCTTTATTTTCCATTGCCATCCCTACTCATGGTGTCAGAAACTGAGTGGCTTTAGTAAAGATGGCAAAAAAAGGCTCAGTCATAATTTTGGTCTGATTAGCATGACCCGTATTTTTCGAGCTTGGGCCCAAATTTAAGGGCTAAAATATAGTCTCGGACTTATACATATCAAGTCCGTTTTAATTCGTGTCAGAGCTCGGGCCTTATATAGCCCCGTCCCGCTGATTTTAAAAAAAATTAAACGTACGCCCATAAATATTGGAGTATTTTTTTTTCATTTTATGTTGGATTATGAATTGTTATTTTTAAACTAATGAACTTATTGTTTAAATTGTGTAATTAAATTATGTTTTTTATTTATTTGTTAAATAAATGAATTATTTAGTTAGATTATTGAATTAAATTATGTTTTTATTTGAATTAGATCTAATTTTTATTTATGTTTAATTATTTATATAATTTATGATAAAAGTGTTGATTAGAATAATTTTTATATTTATGTTATTTTAATAAGATTTTAAAGTTTTTAAATATTAATATATTACGAGATTTTAAATTGAAATTATTTAAATATTAAAAAAAATTAATCGGGCCTAAATAAAGCCTGAGCCCTTCCCTGACTTTATTAAGGTCGGGTCAAGTTTGACCCTAATTTTAAACATTCGAACTTTTATAGAGCTTGGACCTATATTTATCAGGTCATACTAAGTTATATTATATGTAACTTATGTAAAATTATGTGGACTCTATTAAATTGTTATAATTTTTTCTATAATTTTACATGAGTTATAAATTACATATAATAAACTCATGTTTATATTGTCGGACCCGAGCTTTACTAAATCCTGAACCGATTCGTTGACATCCCTATGATTTAGTAGAAACTTCTGCATCGTAGAATATTGACGTCAGAAAAGAATAATAGTCCTACATATATCCTCGATATTCAAACACAAAACATGCTTGACAGCAAATCAATATTTAAGCCACCAACTTTGAAAATTATCATGAATGAGAACAGACCTTTGCTAAATTGCTAGTTATGTTATTATTCAGGTCACTATCAGCTAATGATGAGATAAGCATGTGCACATCTTCATGAACATGTTCATAGTGTTAATTTTTCTATGTAGGCATGCATTATATACATAATTCTTACTAAGTCATATTGATTTATTATTATAACAAGATTCTATTTCTCTCCCTCCGACTTCACAATCGTTGTTCGTTATCAGAATATTTTTTCCATATTTGGTGTTATCACTGTAAGGACTTGCTTGTCTCAAAGATTATATTATACAATCATGCATACGGCAATCAATCAAATTTTTAATAACATAAAACGTTATATTTATAACATTAATTGATTGTACAGTAATACATTTGCATTTATGCACGTCATCAGTTCAATATTACCAATATAACGCTTTACATATGTTACAAATAAATGACTTGGTAACATATTTATTTTATTGCCACAAGAGACGTAGGACGGATATAGCACATTGTCCGTATGTCCATTTAATACAGTCATATCATAAACAAATTTAGAGTACATGACATGATTTTACTAGATGGGCATGTTCCAACTATCCTACCAAGGCCTCGTAAGTACCAATTTAATTAGTCTTTAATGTCAATAAAGGTACACTAATTCTCTTTGTAGAAGATTAAAAAGAGAAAAAGAAAATGGACAGGATATAGCTCCACATATATAGAAAAGCATAGCCCTTAGTAACAAGCACTTGCCACATTTCCTTCCTGCAAATAATCAAACAAACAACATTGATCCATCAATGGTCCTGCTGCAATGGTCCATGATCATGCAAAGTTATGGCACCCTAGGATTCTTCTAATCCATAGCACATTTGCCCGCAGATATACTGTTTTACAAGAATTCATACAAAAGCATACAGGGTTGGAGATCACGGCACAAGCTCTTCAACTGAGAGACAGGTCTTAGGTAGGATAAGTTTAATACACTCATCTAATAAAAATCAGGACAAGTGCTTTAAATTTTCTATTCTTAATCCTAACTGCTTCCAAATGAATGTAAATGAAAGCACGCGTTTAAGACTAACTACACCAGTTAAGACTTTTGCTCTCATATCTAATCAGTAAATACAATGCATGAATGGAATACACTTATAAAGTTCCATTTCATTACTCTGGTGTAAGCTGAAGCTGCATATCTTTCATTTGCCTTGTATTTGCATGAAAGAAAGAACCAGATTACTCCCAAGAGAAGTCAGAAGATGGAAATTGCTAGGAAAATATTCCATCTCTCAAGTTTGTAGGATCAAACTTCTGTATATATATAAATTAAACTTTTATGCCACCACCAACGGAGAGATACAAAGAAATACATCAAACCCCAAATTAAAAAAAAAAAAAAACCATAAACTACTGTACATTCACTCCATGGCAGCATAGAACGATCTGATAACAGGAAATGAAAACATTAGGGGAAAAAAAAATAAATTAAAACATCAGAATACAACTTTTATGCAGTCTTACACTGTTCTTCATTGTCAAGTTGTCAACTCAACATCTTTAAGAAGGCCAACTATTTGCTGCATGCTTGGACGCTTCAAAGGAAGGTTGGCTGTGCACAGATATCCAATCTTCAGAGCTTCTTCCATTTGTTTTTCAGGCCCCGTATCACGAATCTTTGGATCAATAGCTCTTGATCCTTGGTTATTTCTTACCAATCCCCTAACCCAGCTTACTAAATTTCCTTCTTTCTCCTCCGGATAATCATCGCCAAATGGTTTTTTTCCTGTAATTAGCTCCAACAGAACCACACCATAGCAATATACATCAGACTTTGGCGTTGGGGAGTTGCAGTCAGCCTGAGCAAATTCTGGGGGTATGTATCCTGGTGACCCACGAGCAATTTCTTCATCTAAACCATTTCCAAATATCTTAGCCAATCCGAAATCAGATAATCTAGGCTCCAAATTCATATCCAGATAAACACTGCTAGCTTTAATATCCCTGTGAATTATTGGTGGCGAGCATCCATGATGAAGAAATGCCAGTGCTCGTGCAGTGCCGAGTGCTATTTTATGTCGGAATCTCCAAGTTGTTAATAACCCTTCAGAACCTACATTTTGTACACCATTAGTACCATCTTCTTCCCATGTATCTGTGCTCCAATCCTCTGTAGTTTGAACCCCAAGCGGCAAATCATGAAGCAAATTTTGCAGGTTCCCATTTTCCATGTAGTCATAAATAGCAATCCTTTGATCCCCAGCTATACAGTATCCAGTCAATGGAACAAGATTTGGGTGTTTGATTCGACCAAGATACTCCAGCTCTCTTGCAGCTTCTTGATCTGTTAATGTTGATCCATGGACCAAAACTTTCACAGCCACATGAATTCCACCAGGTAGAAATCCTCTGTACACGGGCCCAAATTTCCCTTCAGCCAAAAGTGTGCCTCGATCAAAATTTGACGTTGCAGATAAGAGGTCTGCAAATGTGATATTCAACAATGGTTTCTCAAAAATTACTACTTGGACAGAATTTGCATGCTTAACATCAGCTACCCAAGTAGTTGAATCTGTCTGGAACGAAAAGGGGCCTGAAACATTTTGCTCTTCTTTATATGAGGTTTGCTTTACAACCCACCTTTTGGGTTTCCTTCTACAACCAAAGGCTAGAAACAGCAAGCCGGCAAGCAAGCAGATCATCGAGAGAGTTAAAGCCAAAGCAAGCTTGAGCCCTTTGTGATTCGCTGATTTTCTTTTGAAGAAGGAAGGATTTGCGGCAATCGGGCAGTCATCTGATGATCCAAAGAAGGCTGTTTGTAGGATTTCAGGCGATAACTCAGAAGCACAAAGGGTTAAGTTGTTGTAAGAGAAGTTGAATCTTTCCATCCGAGGAAGTTTTTCCAATAGAGATACAGGAATTTCCCCACTCAAATTGTTGTGTGACATATCCATGATCCCAAGGTTTTTGGCACTCAGTGCAGGAATTTGGCCAGTAAGATGGTTCATGGAAAGATCAAGTGTATGCAAACTAGTCAACTGTAAGATTTCTCCAGGAATATAGCCAATGAGACTAGTTCTGGACAAATTGAGAAATTCTAGACCCAAAAGCATCCCAATTTGAGGAAATTCCTGCCTGGTAAATCTATTGTAAGCTAAACTAAGGTGTTTAAGATTCTGAGCTTGACTCAAGTTAAGGAAAATCTCTCCACTAAGCTGATTCTCAGATAAGTCTAAATAAACTAAATGAGACCAGTTGTAACTAGAATTGAATTGTACCTGAGAGATGTGCCCTTGAAACTGATTCCTCCGCAAGTCAATCACCTCCAATGACCCCAAAAATACACCCATTACAGAGCCCTGAAACAAATTCTTTGAAATGTTAAGGCTAGTAATGGATTTCAACCCTGCGAAATCGGTATCCCGGCCATTAAACCCATTTCCGGCAAGATTCAAGCTTTTGAGCTTGGGAAATGCAGCCCCAAACCCATCGGGCAAAGAGCCATTCAGCTGGTTCATGGAAAGATCAACTGTAACCAAAGATTGACAATTCAGTAGTCCTGGTGGAATGCTCCATTGAAACATGTTGCCATCAAGTTTAAGAACTCTAAGACTAACAAGAGAGCTTATAGCTGCAGGGATTTCTCCAGAAAAATTGTTATTAGAGAGATCAAATACCTCAAGCAAGCCAAAATTGCCAATGTTGCTAGGAAGCGAACCAGAAATCTGATTGTATGAGAGATTAAGACTCTTGAGCGAGCCTAAACTCCACAAATCAGAAGGCAAAGCAGTGATATTGTTATTGCTAAGATCTAAAGATTGAAGCTTGCTTAGTTTCCCAATGGTTGTATCAGGAACGGAACCAGAAAGGCCTGAATTGGAGGCTAAGAAATTGGTTACACGCTCTTTATTGGAATCACAAACAACACCTTGCCATGAGCAAAAAGGAGCAGAAAAGTAAGAAGCTTGAAAAGATTTTGAGCTCATTTTATTTAAGAAATCAGCTAAAAAGAAGCCATCTGTATTGGGTTGTTGGCAAACTAAAGGCTTGAAGCACAGTGAAAGAAGCAAAATAGAACCGAAAAAACCAAAACCCATTTGTGAGCAAGGCTTAAAATTAAGAAATAAGGAGTGAAAAAAAAAAAGAACTTGAACCCAAAAACCTCTTCAGAAAATACTTTCAATCTTCTGCAACTCCATTAAAGCTAAAACCACCAAGGTTTCAAGATTACTTTTTGCCTAAAAACGAAACGAAAGCTCATAGAAAAAAACCAAATGAAAGAAACCACTTTTCATGCCAAATGGGGACCGGAATGCCCAGAAACCAACAAACGTGACTGTCTTTTCTAATTCTTATTGGAAGAAAAGAATACCAAATGGGTTTTATAAAGACTACAAGTATGAAACAACAAAGCTTATGAGTTTTTTTGGGGTGCTTCAAAGAGAGAACATGACCAGAACTTGACTGGCTTTGGAGTTGTTGTGACTTGTAGGAAAGCCAACAAAACAAAACAAGCCCAAGTGAAGAAGCTCTTTTGGTTTATGTACAGAACATGAAAACCTCTAAGGAATTTTTATTTTTATTTTTAGATTTGGTTTCTTCAAGTATTAAATAAAGAAGTGCTTAAGAAAAAGTGCCTTGGCGCGAGAGAGAGAGAGAGAGAGAGAGGGTATACCGGGAAGCCAAGATGACAGTCATGGGTAGTCAGAAGTTGGCTTCATAAATGTGAAGAGAGTGAATACTGAATAAATATTGAATTGAATAGAGAATACCAATATCAATTTGGGTTGTTGAATAATTAACGGTGCTTGGTGGTGTGAATTCAATGATTCTTCATCAAGTGTTGATCAATTTTTCTTTTCTAATTCTCATTGGAAGTTATTTTCATTGCTTTCCCTGCTAATATAATAATATAGCAAGCAATTGCCTTTTGTGTTTCCCGTGCTGTTGTGCTAAGGAAAAAGGTGAATTTTTCTTTTTTTTTTTCTCTTAAAAAAAGGTGCTTTTGTTTTATGGCAAAAGTTGAGTCTCTTTCAAAACTGCAGAATAAAAATTGATGATTTCGTGCTACTGTATACTTTTCTTGTGCTCTGGATTGATGATATGGTTGAGAAAAACAAGTTTCATTTTTCATATTTTCCCACCAAAATTTAACTTATTTTTTTTCTCATATATATTTTCTTCCATATATCCCATTTCCCACATTGATTCACAATTCAAAAAATTTTTTTTTTTTTTATGTAAACCTTGTATGGAATATTGAAGAAAATAAAGTTAAAAAATAGGCTGCGATGAATATCACATAACATACCAACTATTTCCTCTTTTTAATATATTACTAATTATATCGTGATTCATTCATAAATTAAATGCTTATAAGATACCAGCTATCAATTATCACATCAATTAATAAATAATTATCCATTTAAATTTTAATTATTCTGAGTGGATTAGATAGGTAGCTCAAGTGGGCAGTTATTTTTTTATTTTTTATTTTTTAAACCCTAGAAAAAAAGGTTTTTCCCACTCAATATTTCTTTTTCTCCAATAGAGCATCAATGAAGTAAAATTAATTGTTTTCTCCTCGTTTTATGCTCCAGTAACAACATATTGTTGTAATAAATATGCATTAAATGCCCTTAATTTTGCATTTCTAATTAAACACATATTTTATAAAAAATTTGAGATTTACCTTGATTAGCCATGAATCCAAGCTTAAAACACGTTATGGAGCTTTTGTGGATTGCCAAGATATTGATCCAAGTACTGCAAAACTGCTGCCTTCAAAACATGCTACATATTTAAGTGTAGCCTCAAAACATGCTGCATATTCTGCCTCCATTGTTGAAGAAGTTATAAGTGTCTGCTTGACACTCTTCCATGATACAGCTCCTCCTGCCATCATAAAAATATAAGCAGATGTAGATTTCTTATCTTCCAGACAGCCTGCTAAATCAGCATTAGAATATCCAACTATATTTAAGTAGTCAGATTGCTGATATGTCAATGCAAGATCTTTAGTAGCAAAAGGGCGTAATTTATGAATGCAGTCCATAAATTATGTTATGGCCCAAATATTCTCTAAATATTATTTGTGTCCTATATAATTTGGGTAATTATATTATTTAATTTTTTTTTACAGTAAGGGCCAAATGTTTTGTTATTATAAACAGTGGCTATAATTCTGAAAATTCTTCATTTAAGTCCAAAATTTTCATTAATTTTGGCAATTTTTCAGAATTTCAATTATAAAATAATCCATCATTGTTGTATATTATGGGCATGGCATTCATACATTTTATTGAGGTATATTAAATATTTTGGTAAAAGCTTTAATTATGGTTTATAAAGCTTATTTAGTCTCAATTTTAGTTATTGTATGAAATATTCTGCATGGCAAAACTTCAATTTATAGTGATTGAGTATCTACCTGTCGTAGAACCAATCATGATAAATTATTTGGTGTTTTACTATTAATTGTCCATTTATCATTATTGATTATGGATTGTGTGATGGATTATTGTTGCTATAACCAAGATCCATACGGGTGATGATATTGCCCTGTCGGTAAATCATTACTTGGTAGGATGCTTGGGTAGGTAAAGAGATTTGTTTGGTATTTTCTACTGAGTGACTTAATTACCCTATCGGTAATAGGTCAATGTTGGTGTTATATTCAACTTGTCTGCTTTATCTGTGGGTAGAGCACTCCTTTCTTGTTAAAGGATATCTAACATATTGTGTTATTAAGGGAGAATTGTAAAATGAGAAATCATTGTTTATGGCATGATTTTGTTTTCACATGCCTATTAATACTTATTGTTGATTTCTCAGCTCTAGATATTATTTCTTTTCTCCAAGTTGCCTCCATTGGATGTGGCATAATTTGTCCCTATAGATATTCTTTCTTTTCTTTAGAAGCTCAGTACACAATGCCTGGGACTCCTGAACAGAATGGAATTGCAGAAAGAAGAAATCGTACCCTTCTTGACATAGTGCAATGCATGTTGAGCAACTCCACCTTACCAGATTTTTTGTGGGGTGAAGCCTTGAAAACTGCTGCTTATATTTTGAATCAGGTACCCAGTAGGTCAGTGCCCAAAACTCTTTATCAATTATGGTCAGGAAAGAAGCCTAGTCTTCGTCACTTTCATGTCTGGGGATGCAGAGCAGAAGTGAGGCCTTATAATCCACAATCAAGGAAACTTGATCCGAATACTATTAGTGGCCATTTTATTGGCTATTGTATAGGCTCAAGGGGTTCTAGGTTTTATTGTCCTTCCCATACTACCAGAATCATTGAGTCTGATCGTGCCATTTATTTTGAGAATGATCAGAATAGTGGGAGTACTGAGCCTCACAATCTCACATTAAGAGAAGAACTTGTGGTTTTGTCTGTCCCATCTTATCCAGCTTCTGCAATGGGATTACCACGTATTGATGTTCATTCTCTTAATTTTGAACCTCATCATGTTTTAGAGCCTACGGCTGTGGATGATTATGTCACTGATGAGCGATTGAGAAGATCCGAGAGGGTCAGGAGACCTGCAATTTCTGATGATTATGTGGTTTACTTGCAGGAACATGATATTGATGGTCATTTATCATCTGATCCTGTTACCTTTCAGGAAGCCATCAGTTGTACAGAATCTTCATCTTGGACACATGCCATGCAGGATGAGATGGCATCCATGTATCACAATGAGGTTTGGGACTTAGTTGAATTACCAGATGGATGCAGGCCAATTGGAGAAAAGAAAGAATATTATTAATAGTACTCACCACCTATTAATTCTTTGCAGACTTCCAGTGTTCAAAACCAGGATTGCTCAAGTATCTTCCATGTACACCCACTGCAAAAGTAATGTCAGGACGTGTACAAACTTGAGCATACATCAAGCTACCCACAACTGATGCATATGGGACTGTTTGCATTCTATCTTTTAAGTTATTATTATTTCTTAAAAGGGTTGATGAAAAGGTAATTTAATATCTCATATTGGTTCTGGTTTGTATTATATATTTCCACTTAAATGAGATTTTGTATTACTCATATTTTGTTATTATGCATGCATATTGTTCTATAACACTGATATACCATATATTGTGTACACATTTGGTTGAATATGGCATTATCTATATCGTGAGGATATTGTAGTCCGAGACATTTAGTTTAGTCTCATTATGGACATTTTGAACTGAAGCATTTTGGCTTGGCTTCAGTGTGCTTTCTTGAGACATTTGGTTTCAGTCTCATTATGATTATAAAAGCACTGCTTCCTTGAAACATTTTGGCACTAGTCTCCTTATGATAAAATGGAAGCTCGCTTCTTGAGACATTGTGATCTAGTCTCATATGGTTATATAGAAGCGATGGTCTATGAGACATTTTGGTTTCGTCTCATTTTGCTAGACATGTGGACCTTATGGAAATAGGCATATTGATCACATTTCCATGCTATTTTCATTATTATACTTGTATACTACTACTTAGTCACGTGTTTATAGGTATCTTGTTGTGTGGTGTATCCTGTCGGTGCACACATTATTTGATACTTGTGACACATTTTGGACTTATTGATGTTTGGGTGATTGCTCACATTTGACTTTTTGCTATAGTTGCATATTGATTAATTTGGTTGTTTTCAAAAATATTTGATTTTAACACTATCATTAGAATGAATTATGCTGTCCAAGTGGGAGATTGTTAAATTTATTTCTCACATATTGTGGACTAGCATAAATCATTTTAATTGTTTTATACTTTACCGAATTAATACGTGACTATTGTCATATATTAAGGAGCAATCTTAACAGACTCATGTATTAAGTGATCAAATATTGTGTTAATGAGTCTGATTTTGTCATACCCTATATGGTAGTATATTATGAACAAGTATAACCGTTAATTGTATTATTATAGCTCATAATGGGATGGGCAATTTTGTACTAACACGTGAGGGGTCCCTGCACTCAGCCACAGTATATAAGTGACTTCAGCCCATTGGGAGTTAACTGTTGGTGTTATATTAAAAACCAGTTTTGAATACCTTCTGAATTACCCTGGTTTTGAACAGTAGCTACAGTAAATTTGGACAGTAGTCACTTATATACGTTATATTGATTAAATATAGCAGAGTTAATAATTACTCTGTTGGAGTTAACTGTTGCAAAAACTGGAGAATGAGTGCAGTGCACCTCTCTCTCTCGTTTCTCTCCCGATTTCACTGTTTATATACACAGTATATTTAAGCAATTTTGATATGAGGTGAAGGCAGCAGCTTTACAACACTTTGATCAATTTCTTGGCAACCCATACAAGTTCCATAACGTGTTTGAAGCAACATATTAAAAACCAGTAATTAAATATAGTACTATAGGGACTCAAATGATAATTTTACTGCACTTCATCTCCTTCCTCGCGATGAAGCTACAGTAGCTACAGTTGCATTTTCTTGAACAACCCGATTTTGGCCACCAAAAAACATGAAAAAATTATATTTTGATTCCTTAAACATCACCCATGAATTATTCAATGACCTTTTGTTCAAATATGCTCGGAATCAAAAAATCCGAAAATAAAGAAAAATTCCATGGGTGAGTCAAAGCTTGATTCATCCCCAAAATGGTCATGGTTCAATAAGAAATGCATAACCATGGGCTCTGATACCAATTGTTGTAATAAATATGCATTAAATGCCCTTAATCTTGCATTTCCAATTAAACACATATTTTAGGAAAAATTTGATTACCTTGATTAGCCATGAATCCAAGCTTAAAACACGTTATGGAGCTTGTATGGATTGCCAAGATATTGATCCAAGTGCTGCAAAGCTGCTGCCTTCACCTCAGATCGAAATTGCTTAAATGTATTGTGTAGATAAACAGTAAAGTCGGGAGAGAAAAGAGAGAGAGAGGTGCACTGCACTCATTCCCCAGATTTTTCAACAGTTAACTTCCAATGGGCTGAAGTCACTTATATACTGTGGCTGAGTGCAGGGACTCCTCATGTGTTAATACAAAATTGCCCATCCCATTACGAGCTATAATAATACAATATAAGGTTATACTTGTCCATACTATACTACCATATAGGGTATGACAAAATCAGATTCATTAACACAATATTTGATCACTTAATACATGAATCTGTTAAGATTGCTCCTTAATATTTGACAGTAGTCACGTATTAATTCGGTAAAACATAAAATAATTAAAATAATTTATACTAGTCTACAATATGTGAGAAATAAATTTAACACATATATGATGGGACAATCCAATATACGGAGAAAGGAATCATAATTCTGATCATTGTAATTTTTTAATTAGATTATTTACTTACGGCAAGTAATATATACGTAAATCAAACTCCTCACCAACTAATTAACATCGCAATGGATCAATACAAATATAATAATTGTTTAATATACATGACTTACAAAGCAAAAAGAAAGACCCATAGAAGTCTCTCTCATATTTGCCTCATCATGTCAATTAACCTAGACAAATCAAATCTAGTTGTGAAAAGGAGGATCATACAAGTTCATATGGAAATTTTGTTGGCATAATAATTCTTTAGATTTGGGCCAATCCAATCTAAAATGGGTTTGAAAATTGAGCTGATTCAGACCCCACATACCCCCTTGTTTACGTTCTTCCTCAATACTACTGTTAATATAATGATTAATCTTCTAACAATTTTTCTTATTAAAAAATGATTTGCTAGTTTGGAAACGTCTTATAGGATTAACACTTGCAAGTTGTGTGTGGATTCTACGTGAAATATCTCCAACACCCTTTTATAAACTCAAAATATTATCCTGCAAAATGCTCAGTGTCAATTTAATGTGTATAAAATGCGAAAAATTTTCACCCATAATGTGCATCTCAAGTGTGAATTAATCATGGACATCAAACGTTATGTCACCGGCTGGAAGCCAGTATATAATGACTCAAGAATTATGTCATAATTTTACCTATTGACAGTGAGCTTTGAAAGTTTGCAAAAAGTCATAAAATGTTAGTGTATTTGATTGAGGAGAAAATGGTCATTGCACGTTGTCCTCCATGAATATGATCATTGATCAATGTAGTGAGGAGTGCAATTGAGCATGCCAAGATCCGACAGAAAAAGAAAGTGAGGGAGGGAGGGAGGGAGAGGCAATCTTAATTATTTGCATTGATTGCGCAAGTAGAGTAACTATGAATCAACCGACATCATTAATAATAAATTATTATCCCCCAATAATTAAAATTAAAAAAAATAATTATATCATATATACATGTGTCATACCACGTACTCATGCCAGCTTATGCTTCAATGCAAATTCGTCCAAAGAAAAATAATATATATACATATATTTCTCTTTAAGAGAAATCAATTGATCAGATTGAAGCCCATGAACATGATCGATATCAGGTTTTTTTTTTTTTAATTATAAAGAGTTTATGTAGTTTCTTTTTCATTGGGGGTATATCATATTATAAATATTTTTCCATGTATAGAGCCGATGGTCGATACATGATTTGCATCTTAACAAAAGTTTGTTTTCCAAGATTATCAAGAAAATTATTTTAAATATATATTTTTGTAATCCTGTGCTCGAGAAAGCATCTCTAGTTTCTTATAATTTTTGTTTTTGTGTCTATCCTCGCTACAAAAATCAATTATATGATCACAATTATATATAGAAATTTATGAAGTGGAATTGATTGAGGATTTGAGGTTAACAAAGGTAATGAAATTTTTTTTTAAAAAAATCTGTTACTTCGTGTTTGGGTAAAATATCAGACAGGCCCCTAAAAGCCCTTCCTGGTTTATGGGGTAAATATCAGACAAACCCCTCGAAGCCCTTCCAGCTCAAGCAAGACTCACGATGGTAACCTAGCCCGAGCAACCCCTCGGTCAAAGCCGGTCAAGGTCGAGAGCTCCTTGCTCGCTCGAGGTCATCCTTCCGGTCAAGGCCGGTCGAGGTCGAGAGCTCCTTGCCTGCTCGAGGTCATCCTTCTGGTCAAAGCTGGTCAAGGTCGAGAGCTCCTTGCCTGCTCGAGGTCATCCTTCTGGTAAAGCTGGTGTCAAGGTCGAGAGCTCCTTGCCTGCTCGAGGACATCCTTCTGGTCAAAGGCAGGTCAAAGCTGGTCAAGGTCGAAAGCTCCTTGCCTACTCGAGGACATCCTTCCGGTCAAAGCTGGTCAAGGTCGAGAGCTAAGCACTCCATCACCAGCTCGAGGTCGTCCTCCAGGTCAAAACTGGTCAAGGTCGAGGGCCGAGCACATCTCTCCTGCTCGCAGAGATCCACGAGCACGCTGGACAAGACCCGGCATCATTTGCCAACCCCGACCGGTTTTACGTGAGTGCGGTCCGGAGACCACTGCTCGAAGAAGACAGTGGAGCAGGACGAGGGGCAATCCCGCTCGAGCTTGTCGCGAGCGGAAGGATCGGTCATTGTTTGAATCCGCGAGCGGAAGGTTCGAGACGTTCCTGCCGAGCTGTTTGGAGAGCACTTGTTGGAAGGTTCGAGGAACTGCTGAGGCACGCGGGAAAAAGTGCATCAACACTTCGAATCTCCACTTAATTTGATGCTAATCATAAGATATGGAAAGAGTTGCATATTGAGGAGTAATTAATGTTCTAAGCAAGTAGAATTAACGCGATTATGCACTTGAGACAATTATGTTAATACATCGAGCAATGTGGCTCCAAAATATCACCCCCAAAAAAAAAAAAAAATTGTTATCCAAATATCCCAAAATTGTGCTATATGCTATTTATTGAATTTATTTTGAAGTCTATATGCAAAAAGAAAGTTTCCAAATTACGGGACACCACAAAAGCAAATTTCACATCTTTATGACAAATACACACACACATAATAATGATAATAATAATAAAAAGAGTTTTTTTGTTGGCCCTAATATTGTAGACCTTCAAACAACAATCATTTGTTTATATAGTATGACTTATTTAATAATTATAAATATTTATTTAATATTACAAGCTCTTTTCATAGCTCTTGTTATTATTTAGTTATTTCTTTAATAAAACTTTTGAGATTTAAAATTATTTTTTTTCTACAAGCAAAAATTCAAATTTTAGACTTTTAGAAATAGAAGTTAGAGATTTTTTTTTTTTTTAAAGTTTAATGGTCTAAAATGCCTATTATTTATGTTATATTTCTATTTCATTCATTTTATAATATATCTTTACAAGTTGTCTATTGAAATTATTTTATAATTTTTATTAAAAACTCTTATTCACAACCAAACTAATTGCTTTTTTGAATAAAAACTCAATTTAAATAAATTCTATTTAAAAAATAATACCAAACAAAATCTAAAAAATTTGGATAAAAGATTTCAAAATCATATAAAATATTATCTTATCTTGAATGTTTGGGTTTTGATATGAACGAGGTTAATTTTAGATTCCTTGATTAAATTGAGTTCGAGCCTTGTGCGCTCTATCCAGTTGTAACCCATTATTCCAAGTACTTGTTCATCGTTAATTTCATAGCAAATATAAATGCATCTATGCATACATGCTTATATGTATATAATTTTCTTAAGTGAAGTACACAATAAAATATAAAGAAATGTATTTTTTAGTATATTAAAAATTATTATTTTTTATCTGTATTAAAATAAATATATCTTCATTAAAGAATTATTATTATTATTATTATTATTATATTTCTCTTTTTTAATTCTTGATGATTAATTTTCAATCCATTGTCAATAGTTACAGCGGGTGTTTTGAAAAATGTAAGATAACAATTATCACATCATAGGCATATTAGGCAGTTGCATCAGCACACCTCAAGAGTGGAGTGGAGACGTGCTCTGGGTCAGGGTCAAACCTGTGCTGAATGATTATAAAATAGCAAGTTGATTCATTCGAATTTACACTTCTAGCAAATTTTCATTCGAATTTACACTTCTAGCAAATTTTGAATAGTAATCGTAATTTTAAAGTTATAATATTAAAATATTTAATAAATATTAATTATTATTTAAAAATATATTTATTATATATCATTAATTTTTATTTTATAATTATAATTTTTTTTTACAACATCTACGACGCTTTAAATCCTTTGATTATATAAAACTTGTATAGCAATTTGATTATATAAAACTTGTATAGCTAAAAGTCGAGATTGCAGCCAGAAACAAGTCTCAGCCGTTCAGCCAGTGGAATCATAAAAGAGAGAGATGCTGCTACTATCATCAGCTTTGCTGATGTGGTGCGTACGAGATTATTAGTTGATTCATCGTGAATTTTTTTATGGTGGGATAACTCCTCATGTTTATTATAGAATAACAAGTATTTATCACATTCATTGTCTATTAAATAATAAAAAAACGACCCATAATATTAAAATTCAAATATTAGGTTCTTTAATATTATGGTTTTATATGTAGTGAGTCACTCAGGGCCAGACAAGAAAACCAGTTATTACATTTGCAAATACATCAAAAGCAACAATAAAATAAATTGGGGTGGGGGAGAGGGTGGTGTGGTGTGGTTGGTGGATGTTTAGGGCTCCTGGCTCTTAAGCTTGTATAATTAATTAATCATGTACTTTCCCTATGAACAGGAAGCAGTTACATTTTGCGTACACATTAAGCTCTTGGCTCATACAGTTCCCCAAATTAGAAAGAGAAGGGGAAAAAAAAAATTTCAGAAAAAGCTTATTCCCAGGTTCCTCTCCCAAATCTCACTAGGACAGAAGAAAAATTTCTAAAATTTTGGAATTTTTTTTTCTCCCCAAGGCTTCTGTAAATACAGAAACAATCACTACATATCATATAAGAGTGGTCTCACCGGTCAAAATTACTCATGTTGGCGTGTCAGGGCATGAAACTGATTTCTTCATATCCTGAATGGTTGGTCTGCTGCAGAACTGGCATTGCTCAGCTTTGCCTTCTCCAGTCGTGCCTTCTTAGCTGCAATTTCTTGGAAGGGATTTGGCCCACCAAAGTTGTATTTATTCTGCCTTAGCTTCTTCCTCTTGCCACGATCATATTCTTCGTCCCTGAAGAATTTAAAAGATGGAAAAGCCAGATTAAAACTACATAATGCAAATGGCAAGCCATATACCACCAATGTTTCTATAGTAAAAATTGTATCTAATAAGAATGTAAGCAGCAATACGTGGGACACTAAATACTCACCAGTCATCTAGAACATAGCCAATTCTGTCACTCACTGTACCATTAGATTCTACATTTTGAGGATGCAAGTCGATCCCATCCCACCGTGCAACTGTAATAAGCAAAGTAAGACAAAAGGATGACATTAAGTCAAGTCAAAGAAAGATAAAATAAAATATTTAAAAGTTACAGTAGACATGCCAACCATATGGTCTAACTGAATCGGAGATTATTTTCCTAAACAAAATTTGGGCTGTACAGAACATAGAAAACTTAATACTCTTCCCAGGTAAAAACTATTAACTTCCTTGCTGCTAACTCATATGTAAAGAATGAGCACAATGAAGAAGAAAGCCAGTCAAACTAATGTTGATCATTAAACAGAAGACATAAAATCAAGCTCAACTCTTTTTTATGTCATTATAAAGTTTAGCACTCAAAGTTTATGCTTGTAGGTAAGGGATCAACAATAATATTCAAGCTCCAAAATGTTCAATCAGTTCACATTTTTGCAGCTTAGATGACATTTTTTTCCATGTCACCATACATATGAGCTCATTTAACATGCATACAGCATGTAGCAAAGCATTGCATGTCCAGATGTAATATATATGATCAACTGGAAACAGGAGAAAGTATACTCACTAGTTGTCTCCTCCAGACCTCGGGTAAGCATACTCATCCCTTCTAGCAGTGCATCTTTTCTGCCATCTTTTGAAGCACCAAGTTCTATTGCATCCCGCTGGTTTGCTTCCAAGACAGAATCAGAATGCTTTGGTAATTGCTCGTCTGTTGCCAACACAGCACCATTCTGATTATTTCTCTTTCTCAACTCTCCATCTATACCATTGATCGAGGAATCACCATTCAAAGTTTTGACATTCTTTGGAGCATTACCATTAGCTGGCTTCTTTCTGGAATGAGAGGAACTTCTAGAAATTCTATCAGTATTATCAGAGTTTGATGGCCCAACAGATGATGAAGAACAATCTTTCTCAGACAAGAGTTCTTTGCTGAAATTTTTGGCGTCCAATGTGCGACGCTTGCTCTTTTTGTGCTTCTTCAAGCGCAGGCCCAAGGATGTCCTGAAAAATTTTAAGCCAATAGCCATGTTCTTAATCTGACACTTAGGAAGCTTCTTCAATTTCCTTTTGGGTCCGCAATCAGAAGGCTTAACAGGTAAAGATTCATCTTTCAACACGGGGGCGGCTGACAATTCTACTGATCCAAGCCCCGTTGCTTGACAATTATCTTCAGCCTTCTCATTTGGTGAATTACAAGCAACGCCGTTATTATAATTGTCTCCAACCTGGGAATAAAAAGAGAAACGATTCAATACCAAACAGGTTTTATAAAAACATATCAAGGTAACGCAAATATGTAAAAAAACTCACCTGTTTTCCAGATCTTGGCTCATTTGGTAATTTTATGATGTCACTTTTCTTCAACCATTTATCAATGGAATCCCCAGAAAGAGGCATATTTGAATTTCCCTTCAGTTTCTTATCGTTGGAATCATTTGAAACAAGATTAATCTGGAGGCATACATAGACTTACAAATTAGAAATAAGGCTTCAAATTCCACCCAATGCAGGCAACAGGACACAAAATCCATGCTGAAGATGAAACATTCGATTACCTTTTGTGAGGACTCATTAAAAAGCTTACTAGCAAAGGTTTGGGTCCCATTGCAATAGGGCAATGTGGTCAGTGAGATTTCTAAATCATACTTAGAATTCCCATTCTCTTTGGAGTAATTTTCATAGGCAGTGGCAACAGTAGCATTATTCTCAGTGTTGTGAGGGATGCCATTACTGATAGCGGATGGCACTGATGGCTGTGAGCTCTTCCCTTGATCTGCATTTGGATTAGAAAGCCTTTCCGATGGATTCTTCGGTACTGGTGCTCTTGCAGAGGGCTCTGACAAAGTGTCTTTTTTTGGCACTGAGCGTTCTACTAATACCTGAGCAGGTTCAACAGATACTTGCTTCAAATGAGTTTCCTTTGACAACCCACCATTTACTGCAGGCTTATGCCTTGCAGCTGCATCAGCACCATGCCCTCCATTCTGAGTTGGACAACTTTGTGGGTGATCCTTTGGTGGTTGGCTCACAATAGAACATGTTTTATTTCCATTGACATTAGCTTTCGAATTTTCTTTCTGAACAACATCAATGGGTTTTCTCGGAACAATATTCTTTCTATCACGAACATAAAACAGCATGTAAGCCTTCTGTTCTAGAACGGACCGCTCATTAACTTGAACAACCTGTTAAATGAAATTATGGTAATCAATCCACAATTTCACACCCTAGAAGACTGAAGAAGAACACGAGACAGCAAAGAATCATGCACCCACATTTTCAGTAATAACCCTACTGAAAGGAAGTTTTAAAGTGAACTCAATTATTCTAAATGGTAACCTAATCTTTTGAGGGGATGGCTTAAAAGTATAGAAAATGTTTAAAATAAGTTCTTTGTTCAAGTAACAAATCATTTTTACACATTAAACAATCTTCATTTAACCCAACATCTTTCACTGTTCTGTTCCTTTCACAAAAGATGCAGAGAGGATGAAGGAGCGGGTGTTCTTTCCATCAAAGTGGAATCATAGTCTTCATCACTACCAGAACTAAAAATAAAAAAGAAGAGCATGAACCAGCATTTCAAAACTAAAAATGAAAGAGGGAGACCACCAATACCCGGTTGTCATCGAGGGAGTACCACATGCCACTGGATGTACGAACAAAGCAGTAATAGTGGCCGGAATGGGTGCTCCAACCATGGTGCACCAGAACACCATAAAGAGTATACTTCAAATCTCCTTCCTGCAAGCAAAAGAAATATCAAAATGATCAGAAATGTGATTTCATATAACAAAAATATTTACAAATCAAAGCAACAAACCAAAATACAACTAGACGACTCAAAATTCAAACCCCGGAGGGTGGAACTTGTGTGAACCATAAGTACACATGCAAGGTTGTCTTTTGTCATTGGTGTTATACCACTACCGATTGGTGAAAACCACTTCTTAAGAGTTTTAACACTTTTGTTTTCCTTCTGCCACCACCTTGGTATAAAGTTTTCCACTATTTCTTCCCAGTGTAATTAAAATTTTCAGATTCTATTCCATATCATTTTCCAATCTACTACGCAACCACAATTGTCAACTGACATTGTGAAATCGGAGAAGAAAAAATAACATGAGATATAAACCAAACAATCAAAATAATTTGAAATAGAAAGCAAATGCCATAGATTCCTGAATATGTATTGAAGTTAATTCATTTTTGATAGCCAAGAATTTCAAATTATACACATAAATAACAGCCAACAATAATAAAAAGTGCACTCACATAGGATCCACTGACAAAAGGTTTCATGTCTAATGTAGAACCAAACTGAACTTTCTTGTCAATCTTCTGTCCAGGATCATGTGCACGAAACCTTTTTAAGTGTATGGCGAGCACATAAGGTGCCTTGTATACTGTGAGCTGCTTGAGAGCCCTAACTTTCTGCTTGCATCGTTGACAATGATACTCCTTCTCCCCACCATCTAACAGTTCGGCAGCAGTGAAGTTGTTGAGGGCTTTGAGGACAGAATCTGCCTTAGCTATTTCAAGACTTAAATCTAGAAAGGGATCAAATTTGTTGGAACAGTAAGAGCATTGCGTGCATTTGACCTGCATAATAAAAAAGAATCCACTTTTTTGATAAGAATCAACAAGAATCCACTTAAGATAATAACAGATAAAATTTAACTTTCCTGATGCTTCCTACAACTAAATTATGGCCCAGTTGTATGCCACCTAGAAGCAAGAATATTTTACCTGACTGCGTAAACGACCACCAAAGATCTTGTGTACCAAACTCTTCTCATAGGCATTTGCAGATTCACTTGGCACTCCTGAAGGTAAGCAGCATTTATGCATTGATTCCAGCAAGTTTACCATGTACTCATGTGCATCCTCTTGTCGAGAATTTCGGAAGTTTCGAGATATGCCTATTTACTTGTCAAGGACTTCAAATTCTAGGATGCACATACCAGGACAATGGCTTACCGAAATTAGTAAAAACCAATTATCAAACTGAAATCATGCATACTCATCAGAAACCAACAAATCGAAAAGATATCATTTCCCAAAATAACAAACATAAATTATTTAAAAAAAAAAGAAAAAAGAAAACTGAAACAGCAACCTCATCAACATCCACTTTCAAAACAGAACTTATGTAAACACATCAACATCCTAAACCAAAAAATGGGAAAAACCCAAAAAAGAACACAATTTTTTTTTTTTAAAAAAAAAAAGAAAACTGAAAAGTAACCTCATTCTTGTCCAATGAAAAAGGTAAGAAAATAGTCTAGAAAAAACATTAAAAAAATAATCTACAAACTGGCAAAGAGAATTGTTCTTTTCCCCAAAAAGAAATGCACAACAAGAAAACTAAAGTATCAACTTATCAACATACAAAAGAAAAAAGAGAAAAATTCATTCAAAGAATTGACAAAAAAGAAAACATTTAAAAAAATTAGTAACAATAAGATATCATCATGAAAAATATGTAAGGATACAGCGCAAGTTTAAGACAAGATCCTTGGGTGCTAATATTCTTCCAGGAGCTTGTAGAGCACGGCTAACATGTTTCTGGATGGCACATAAGGCGCAGAACCCAGCGATATGACCTTTATAAATCAATGAAAGAGGATCAGAAAAGAATAATTACATCATTCCACAATTAGTGCATAGGATAAGTAAAGGCACAATAAAATAAAAATAAATGACCAAATCAGAATGACTATATATCCAAAAGGAGATTTTTTTTTTTAAAAAAAAGAGATTTAAAAATAAATAAATAAATAATTTATCCTAATGGCAACCAAAACCTATTCCGACCCATGTGTGTGGGGTTCAAACCCCAGATCTCTTGTTTTCAACCCAAGAGATTTTACCAGCTAAACTAGTTGGCACCCACAAAAAGAGGAAGTCCAATTGCTATCTTATATATCACAATCATCTAAACCTTCTTTTATTCTAATTGATTGTATCAATAAATCAAAAGCTTACTCATTGTAATAGGTCATAAACAATCAAACCGAACTATTCCTATATGTTCAAACACCGAGTTCAATGACTACATTATCATATAAACCTTCTTCATACACTTAATTGTTTGTATCTACAAAGAAAATCTTTCTCATTGAGACATTACAAAACACCGAACCTTTTAAGTCCTTGAAGAGTATTGAGCTACAAAACATCCATAAGAGCTCGATACCAAATCTAAATGCGTTCTCAAGACACAAACATAACAAATTCAAATGCACCTATACATACAATTTTGATGAAAAAATGCATGTCTGTATAATTTTATTGGGCATATTGAGAAAAGTAATAGATGAAAGGAGGTGGAGCAGAAGAAAGCTACTCACAAGAACTTTGATGTTTGCCACTCTGTAAGTATGCTGCTAGAGGCTCTGTATATGTCAGACACTGCAACACTGAATTGAGAAAACAAGTATTTCCAAGATTTTCAAGACCAGCACCCTGTAAATCATGCATGCCATCATCACAGTTAACTTTCAGATAACTTCAGCGTAAATTCAAGGTCCTATGATCAAATAACTATAACTTAAAACTTGACACTATCTTCATAAACAATTTGGACAAGTTTCAACCAAAAATACAGCAGAATAAAATCCCAAAAGGATATCTTCAGAAAGAACACGGTATTCAAAAAAGTATTGCAGCTTGCATAAGTAAAGAGATCAACTAAGTACAGTAATAATCAAGATCATTAGGAACTTTCATCCATTGAGTGTTTAACAAACAAAATTAGACAAAATATAAACCAAACAGAGTTTAACACGTCCTAAACATCAAAATTTCAAACTAAACAAACGAAAACAGAAAAAAAGATATCAATAAATATGCACACTGAATAACAGAGACAAAGCACCAGTTCCAGCGGAAGGAAAATACAAGCTTTATGGAGCTAACAACTCACAATTCTACGAAACGTGGTCCCAAAGCTGAGTTCAGGATCCAACCCATTGTCCCAAAGCTCTGAGCAGTCCACTTTCTTCGCCACCTGATGACCCGACCCGGCCTTTGTGTGATCCGAATTACTGCTGGGGTTTAGCGTCTCGAGCTTGAAATCTCCACCGTCGCCACCGCCATTACTGAACCCAGAAAAGGGCTTTCTCGCTGGATGAAACTCGATCCTCCTTTGCAACGACATCGTGAAGGATCCCACCCCAGAATCTGAAATCGTCTCGACTTTCACCTCGGTCATCAAATTCTCCATTTATCTTATTTTTGAATGAAAAAAATATTCAACTTTTATGATCGAAACTAACGAATTTGGAACAAATAGATATAACCACGAGTTCGGATTTATTTTGAGGTGATTGGTAAAGGCTAAAGCAGAGCGCTGTTTCGGCTTCTGCGAAAGAGAGGGACAAGTAGAGTAGGAGAGGGACTATTAATTAAACCCTACAAGAGACCTACTTTTGTCATTTCATATTCTGCGCGTGCAATTAATTTCTCTTCTTCACTAGGCTCGACTCGACTAATTTAATTATAATTAGACAAAAAAAATTGTCTTTATTTGAGCGTGCAGTCCGGACGACAAAATCTCAATTTTGATTTATAATAAATAATAAGGGTAGCTTTACATATTTCAAATTTTTTAATTTAATATAATACGGTTAAATATATTATTTTAAATAATTATTTATAAAACAATTTTAAAATATATAATATTATTAAAATAAAAATAAAATATTGAGCAGTAATGACGCATTATTTTTTATATATAAAAAAAAAAAAAAATAATAATTTGTATGTGATTATACCGCTCTCGTTTATTTTCTATCTTTTTAAGTTGTTTTTGCTGTTGTATTATCATCTTTTTAGGTTAATATCGTAAACGTTTCAAAATGGTATATATTTGAATGTGACTTAAAAATTGTACAGCATAATATTGCTCATCTCAATTTATCTTGGAATAACATTCAAAGACATAAATGAAATGAGTTAGATTGTATAGCATAGTGATGTGCGAATGATGAGAATAGAGCATCATGAGATAATCAAGAAACAAATGGAAATAAAGTTAATTAGTGCTCTCATTAGACCCATTGTATAATAGGAAACACATGGGACCATGACGACCAAATCAAAACCCTAAGCTTGAAAAGAAATTTAATTAAGCTTCAGCAAAAGAAATCAACACACGGGACAAGAATTTTCCTTTGACAGCCACTGAGAAACACAAATTCCATGAAATATATGCTTGCAAGCGGCGCTTACAACCTCCATGCCATCCGAAATCTCCTCGAGACAAATCTGACAGGATTTATTCTCCAACATTTCATCTCCCCGAACCACGAACATCTCCAGTCCAGGTTCAGGTTTCACTTCAACTAAACCAACAGGTTCATCACACACAATCGGTCGTGTTGGGATTTTGTTCCGAACGCCTAGAGAGCGTTTCAAAACATCTACCAGAGCTATCAGGTCAGGACTGTACTTCAATGCCGGATCAGTCTTCCCCTCTTCCAGATATCAGGTTCACAATCACTGTGGCATTCATCAGGTACGTGATGATAATAATACCCAGGATCAAGAATCAAACAATCCCAGATTAACATTCTGGGTATTATTATCATTATCCGCTGGAGCAAATTCGACAAGCCTTTTGAGTGAACATCTATAACAGCATCATATATATCTATGGTAACAATTGGGAAATTTAAATAAAAGAAAATTTGAATTAAAAAAGGTGAACTCCAGACGAAAATTTCCTCCCCCAGGTGTCAAAGTACGTAATTGGCAATATATTTAAGTTAGAAAGCATCTTTCATAGCTTATCGGATTTGAGTTTAGAAAGAATTAAGATCCTCTTATACCTTAATAGAAATATATTTATTTTTTGACTGTTTGGATTAAGATGCATTATTGGATGTGGTTCCTTACCCCGAGGCCGATTAGGTTTTTTTTGGTCAAGTCGTGTTAAGAAACCCCAGTACAATAACTGTTAGTACTAATAAAGATGAATTTGACAACTTTTATTTATAAATGACGTTTGTTAATGTTATGAAATCGGTACTTGTTTGCATGCAAGCCAATTTATGCAACGTTGCTACTGATATTTTGTATTTTCTAAGTCCCGCCCAAAAATAAAAGAGCAGAGCTATTAGCATCTGTAAAATGTTCTTATAAAGCCCCCGTATCGTAAATTTATATTTTAAACTTTAATTAAGCTGACGGTTCATCTTTCTTTCTCTTAACTCTAATTGAGTTTTTATTTTTGTTATATATATATATATAATTTATTGTTACGGTGAATTTTTTTTTCTTATTCCCATTGCAATTTAGTAAACACAACATGATAGTTTAAAAGAAAAATGAATTAAATCTATCAATCTTTTCTTATAAGAGAAAACATTTCTTTTGTTCTTTTTTCTTTCTCTTATACCGAAATTACTACGAAAGAAGTGAAGGATATAGGGACATTAGTGAAATAAAAATGGTTGTCATTAACAGCAAATAGTATTCAATTGATATTTTAGTGGGTGTATTTCAATTTCAAAGAAGGTTTTTATGAGAACCAATGACTAGACTCAAACAAAAAGCTTCACACTGTCTGATGAAGGCCTCTGCATCCTCATTATGGTCCAGCCCATAATATGCCGCCCCACGCCATGAAAGCAGTGCTTCCATTCATGGACTCTCGCTTGGTAATTGGTAATTGGTAATTGGCATGCCGCAGTGAAGGCCTTGACTGGGATTTTGATGAACCACCGTTGACAAGTTCTCTTTCCCCCCGAATGGAGGAGGTTAATAGCGCTATTAATTGGAAGCTGAGGCTGGTAGTGGGAGAGAGCCAGGCAGTCCAAGAACAGACTGTTTCTTCTTTCTTTACTTGTTATAATAATAAACTCACACGTACATTTTTTATAAACCATATAAAACAGTATATATAGCATAGCAAATTTAACTTAATTGATATTAATCAGAAATAAAAAGTTAAAATGTAATTAATAAAATAAAATAAAAATTCAAATAAACTCTGTGAGTGGGACCCACTCTCAAATGAAAGAAAAGCAGAAAACAGAAATACCGGCAACGCAAGCAAGCAAGCAGCTATATATTAAAGAGCCAAAAACAGAAAACACAGTTGGGCTGCATGTAAGCAGCTATAACTAACGTGCAAAAATCATCTCTCTCTCGATCTTTCTTCAAGAATGGAGCAAGAACCTGAAGCTCATGATCAAGATGGCATCGTCATGCAACCCCTAGCGGCAGCGCCATGGGTGACAACTGCTCCCGCCGGCATCCGGTTTGTGCCGACGGAATTTGAGCTCGTTGACCAATATCTTGCTAACAAGTTCTTGAACTTCCAGGTGCCACCAGACACCGTACGAGAACTTGACATCTACGCCTATCATCCGGACGAGTTACCGGGGTTGGCTCACAACACCAGGTCGGGTCAAGTCCTCTACTTCTTTACTCCCTTGAAACGCCTTGGCGGTGGTAACGTCAATGCTCATCGAAAAGCTCGCAATGGCTCCTGGGAACTGACTCAAACTTATCGAGGGTTGTATAAAACTTCCGCTTATGAAAATGGCGTGATTCGCCGTCATTTGAAATTCATTGGAAATGAGGGGTTCAAATGTAATTTCCTGATGAAGGAGTATGTGATGGATGTTACCCGCACAAATGCTGCTGATCCAGTTATTGCCCTCTGCATCATTCATCCTCCTCGAGCAGGTAATCAATGGCACTCAGCTTCTTCTTCTTCTCCCTTTTTTTTTCTTTTTAACTTAAATCACATATATGTAACATGTTTTTCGATTGAGAAAATTCTGTTAACTCCCCGTTTAATTAAACTGTTAGAGGGGCAAATGAGCAACTTCATTCAAGAATATGTAGAGGGTTTTTTCGTCATCACGAAGGAAAAATATATTATTATTATAATTTTCTTTTTCTTTTTTCATCTTTTCTCCAAATTTTTTTCTAATTATTTCTCTCAGATTTTCTTAATGAATCTGCAGTGAATCAAAATGGATTTCCAGAAATATCATCTTATGCTATCACTAGTTTTGGTGGAGGTGAGATTATTATTATTATTACGATCTTTATAAATAACAGTCAATTAACATATTAAAATATCTACCAAATCTACAATAGTTAGGGTATGTTTAGGATTGAGGTTTAATAACTGTAGCTTTTAAGATATAACACTAATGTGTTTGGTAAATACTAATTGCTATAACTTAGAAGGTATGTTAATATGATTTTTCACTTGTATGATGAAAAATTTATTATGTCTTTAATAATTTTATTAAAATTATTATTTAAAAATTATATTTACTATATATTGTTAACTTTTATTTTATAATTATAATTTTTTTTTCACAGCAACGATAACTTTTAAACTTCAGCATCTCAATCTCAAACATACACTTTAACATTTTCATTATTATGTGCTTTTATATGTCTTATTAAAGTCACTAGTTTATTTCCTTCTTATTAAATACTATTTGAACAATGGAGTATGAGGGTCCCAACAGTATAAATAAAATTCGATTGTATAATTTATCTTATTTTGTCCCAAAAAAAAAATTCTAGTAAACAGGTTTCATGTTTTATTTTAAGATACAATTTTTTTTTTGTAAGAGAATTTTTGAGACACAATGTTAACTATTAGTATAATATCAGTTTCTTTTATATATTCACACACATCTTAGTCTGAATAATATGTTTTTTTCTCTCTTCTATGTAGACTATTTACCTGCATTTAAGAAGCCGAAAGGGGATGAGGCAGGCCCTGCAGGGAGGAATGAGCAACCAGAACGTGAAGAGAACGAACAACCTGTTGCTGCGGATCCATGAGGCTGATGCAGGGAAGGCATAAATGTTTCTATGAAGCTGTTACTAATTTCTTTCGGTTTATTGCCTTGATTTTGAATTGAATACAACTGCGAAGCTGTTGTTAAAGTTTGGAAAACATTCTTTTTGTATTTTGACTTTTATAAGTGCTGGTTTGAAAGCCAAGCCTCCGGAATCACCTTGATCCACGGTTATGCCGAGGACTTTTCTAGATGAGCTGCTATGAAAATATGAGGCTTCTATTATATATGCTCACTCACTTTCTGCTTTTCTAGATATAGCCAGCCCAGCTTGGTTATCTGAAAGAACTTAACATGCATGTATGCGCGCACACGCTTATTAGATGACTAAAGAACTTTTATTGGCTTCTAAGCTTGTTATGGACCTGGACTAAGGGCTAGGCACTCCAGGAAAATAGAACATATTTGATAGTTTAAAATTGTCAAATAAAGTTATATTTAATGACAATAAAAAGTGTGAAGTATTCCTCCTCAAATATCCTTATTTGACGTTTATTAAAACTGCCAATTACCTTTGTCATTTAAAAAGAATCAAAGGTTAATGACAATAAAAAATTGTCAAATATATATGATGGTCAATAATGGTCATCTAAAATATGAGTTGCTCAAAATTGTCAATTACATATGACTACTAAAAATGATCACATATCACACTTTTCTCCCCCCTTAAAGCTACAAAAATGGTGCCCCTGACTTGGCTCGGACGCTAGATATATCACAAATGGAAGGAATCTCAAAATTTTCAATTCCATACAACTCAATATACAAGCAAACAAAACTGAAATCTTTAACATTAAGTCATACATGTATGGACTGTGAGCTTTTGAAACTATTCATTATCTAAATTCAGTCTAAAACTTAAAATTAAATCAGTACCCATCCATCATTTTCAACCCCTAAAAATAAAGTCAGCACAAGCCTGTAACTGTTTGTTGTGAGTGCTCTTGGATTCTAGCTATCGAAGCTTCAGTGATCCACTGCACCCCTTATTAGCCATTCTTAAGCAGTAACCTCAAAACAATCAAACTAGGTCACATGGAATGAGAATGAAAGCCAAAATTATAATGTTTTACTGTCAAGTTCCCCCATCCTCTTAAGATCAACTTGAGCACGATCTGATGTTTCTTTCAAGGCCAATGAAATAGGTAGAAAAATTGGCAGCAAAATATGTAAGATAAATTGGTAGCAGGGGTTAAGAACTGCAGAGCAGAACTAAAAGAAGCAACAATAATAAGCCTTTAACTGGAGTACAAGAAATCATTAAAAAATGATGAAAAATTGCACTTCATCATTCCACATCAAAAGAGATTACATAAACAATTTGCACATCCTTCTCACATAATCACAATTTAAAACTTGTTTTCCAATTTTCTCATTCACTCATGAGTTTCTGAATCACCTACAGATTTCTAGCATCAATAACAGATAATTATCGGATAGCACAAAAAGTAGATACTGGATGCCAATCTATTCAAACTCCTCTCTTCAGTTCATATCTACCATCAATAACACTTTGAAAGGACAGTTCAGGTAAGCAAAATAAATTCAGAAATACTTACATTAGTCAGTTCTTTGCGAGCATCTTGTAGCTCATTGTAACTTTTATGCTCTTTTATGATTAGAGTCTGGTTCAATGCTGCTAGATCTTCAATCTCTCCTTCCTTTTCTCTCAAATCTTTAATCACTTTTTTTCCATATTTTGCCAAGTCTCTGTATCACCATCATCGGTCATGAGCTTCATCACATTTGACGTCCCTCTTAGTCTCTCAATTTCCAGTTCCAGTGCTTGTATTGCATCCAGTTGAATTATTTCGTTATGAAGATCCTCCTTCAGCATCTGTATGAGATTGAAAGCAGCAATGATATTCATCTATTGTCTGGTTATGGATGCATTGTGGTTATGTCCAAAGCAATAAAAAAAAATACAAACCTTGCCATTAGCCTTCTGTTGTTCCAGCGCACAAGAGATTCGGGCAAGCGCATATCAAAAGCCTATATTCATGTTCATGTACCTACCAATCTGAGTATGTTACATCCTAAACAGAACATTTTTTGTTTCTTTCCAACTGCAAAAATCAAATTGACCTTCTTCAAAGCTTAATTACATTAACCTAGCCACAACTTCTGAAATTGTTAAATCATTGATTGAACGTATCTCCAACAATGGCATAGTAGATTAATTTCTTTCATCTTCATCAACTTGTTTTGAGAAATTAAAGCAGGCTACATGGGAACATCATATCTGTGGACTGTGGTTTGACTTTTCAGCATTGAAGACACTTCCAGCACGGAGCGTTTGGGTTCTCCTGAAAACATAGCAAAGCTATTTGCATGCGTTTCATCAATTTACACGACGAATAAGCATCGTCTAGTGATGGACCCACGAACTCCATGCCTTTGGCATCTTTCCACAGTTCATGTGCCTGAAATGACAAATTATCATTATTCAGTGTAAATGTGTAATCCAAATGCAAAAAAAGTTAATCACTAACTAAGAGTTATGTTATTGAAGAAACTAACATATTGGCTTAAATTTTCATCATGAGATCATACAAAACGGAAACCCTTTTGCCATTTGCGATTTGTAGAAGTAGTACACCAAAACTAGATGTGAACATCCGATTTAGTGGAATATTCGGCTGTTCTAGCATATTCAGGAGGAATACAGCCACTGCATTCAATAATCACACATGATGACTAATAGAAGTAGAACAAATCATAACTTGAATTTAGAGGAAGTATCAAGCATGCTTTCTGTCTACCAACAATGTTTCCTGTGTTAGCTTCAAGAATATCTTTTCCAAATATTTTTGGCCATACCAAAATCTGATATGTTAGCCTTCATATATATTTTCGTCCAATAAAACATTAATTGTTTTCAAGTCAGTGAATTCTCTGATAGTCAATTCTGCCAGTTCAGAATTTTCATGATGGTCAGCCGAAACCCCTCCATAAACTGTTTATTTACCGAACGATCCGGTCATTTCTTTCTCATGCGTGTCTTTATACCAGCCGTTGATTTCTCTCCTACAAATCCAATGATTATACAAACAATGGACAAAGGCCGGGCGGGGTACGTAATCCGATGGTAACGTAGGTGCAGCCTTGAATAAATACCTTGGAATTTTGATTTTAAAACATTGAATTAATTAGCCAAAATATAGAAATTGTGATTGTGAGTTACGTATATCATCATCCTTTATTGTCCAAAGGACATATTTTCGACGCGATGAGACATGTAGGAATCGCTAATTCAAAAGGCTAACACATGGCGTCCGGTATTAGATTAGTGCAATCAATTAAAAGTTTGACCATAATATCTTGCAAGAAATTTCAAATTAAAAATGCCACATGGACCTCAGTGCTTTTGCCACGCCACATTGGACAAGCAGTTGGACTTACGTAAGCTCTGAAGTCTAAAATGTGCGTCATGCGAGACAAAGGTACTTACTATTCCCCGTATAAACATGTATGGTGCTACCGTAATGTTTATTGTTTGGTGGTGGAAATTTAAAATGTGTCAGCGTTAAAAAATCTTGTCTTGTAAAAATAAAATATATATTTATTATTTTTAATTTTAATTTTTACTCATGTAATTTATTTAATTTATAATAAATAAAATAATAAAATAAAAATATATTTAAAAATAAGAAAAATATTATAAATTTATGCTGTCAGGAATGTTATTAACTATTAATAAAATAACAGAAAAATAAATGATATATATTGAATATAATAAGAGAGAAATTGGATGAAAAAAAATGTAAACAATAGATATAAACAGTCCGGTATTCAAAGAACATATATCTTAATATAAAATCTATTCGATCAACTGCTCTTGCGTTTACATTTAAGAAATTAATATATATAGATAAGTTAAAGATAAACTACAGAAAGAGCTAGACTTAAGCTTACCCTATTTATTTTGCCTTAACCGTGAGCTATATCTAGAGCTGTGACCTTTATTCTTTCTATATTTTGTGCACAGATAGTCCCTATGCTCCCCATGCACGCGAAGCTGCCATGCCAAAAAAAAAAAAAATCAATTAAAATGAAAAAAATATTTGTGTAAACTCTAAAATCCAAATGAAAATGGACTTAAAATATATATATATATATATATATATATATATATATATATTGAATATAATAAGAGAGAAATTGGATGAAAAAAAATGTAAACAATAGATATAAACAGTCCGTATTTAAAGAACATATATCTTAATATAAAATTTATTCGATCAACTGATCTTGCGTTTACATTTAAGAAATTAATATATCCTATAAGATAAGTTAAAGATAAACTACAGAAAGAGCAAGATTTAAACTTGCCCTATTTATTTTGCCTTAACCGTGAGCCATATCTAGAGCTGTGACCTTTATTCTTTCTATATTCTGTGCACAGATAGTCCCTATGCTCCCCATGCACGCGAAGCTGCCATGCCAAAAAAAAAAAAAATCAATTAAAATGAAAAAAATATTTGTGTAAACTCTAAAATCCAAATGAAAATGGACTTAAAAAATATATATATATATATATAATGCAAATCATTTTTGTTTAAAGGAGGAGGCTCCCTTACAACAACTTTAAGGTGCGGCCCCTCAAATGAACAAGTGTCCTGCTGTGGACTTTAAGTGGGACTCACAGCCTTGTTTCAAATAATGACAATCATAATAGTGTACTATTCCTAAAGCAGACGTACGTCAATTTATAGTGGAAAAGTATAGCTAAACAACAACATTTAATTAGCCTAATAGATCTGCCTAACTTAGGAAATGTAAATATCTGCAATAGAAAATTAAATGTGTTTTCTTATACAATTTCAAAAGAAAAACAAAACAAAACAAAACAAAAACAAATGATGTAAATAATTGAATTTGTACAAACCTTCCCGAGAAAGTATCCAATTATCATCTTGGGAAATTTGCCAAGCAGAATAACCAAGAAGTCCCTTATCTTTGGCATATTTAACCTTAGTGCTAACACACTGCCGTCTGCGTATCATCATACCCGATCCAAGTAGTCCCCGAGTAGCAATAATCTGAAACAACAGTAGCATTGAACACTTTGGTTGCACTCGTTGACATTATAAATTGCCTGATCTCATTGTATCCCATCCTCCCTCCATTCACAACTCCACTTGTTGGAGCCCAGAAGCCATGATTATTAGCATTTGCAAGCTGCAACGAATAGCCAAAAAACGGAAAGCCTAGCACTATTTTCTTGGGAGACAAGCCAGACTGAATCCAGGCCCTGATTCCTGAGTCACCACTAACTTGGCTCCTGTCAGGACTGAACAACGCAGCCGGCGGTCCGGTGATTGTTGAACCGGTTCGATCATCAGAATAATTGAAGTCGTAAGCCATCACGTTGATCCAATCCAAGCTGTTTGATATTGCACTAGTAGGGTTACTCAACCCAAAATAGTTTGCCGAGTAAGTAACCGCGGCGGTGAGGAGCAACGCAGGCTTCCCGGAGGATCTTGCCTCTAAGGCCACGGCTGAACGCCATTCATTGAGAAGGGTTCCGAAGTTTGACATTTGTGTGGCGTTCCTCGGGTATTCCCAGTCAATGTCCAGACCGTGGAAATTTAGAGACCTGGCGAGTTTTATAGAAGAGTCGATGAATGACTTGCGGGAAGCTGCCTGGCTAGCCATTGTTATAAATGATTCTGTTGTTGTTGCATTTCCGCCACCGATTGACAAAAGGGCTTTGACTGCAGGGTTTTTTTGCTGGACAGTTGTTGTGAAGGATGAGAATCTGGCTTGGTTTTCGGATGAGACGGTTACTTGGTAGTTTTGAGCATTGAGATCAGCAAAAGCACAGAAAAGGTGAGTGAAAAGAGTGGAATCGATGTCGGCCGCCGGAAAATTGGTGTCGTAGAGCCAGTAAGCTGCTTTGACAGCATTTTGGCCCGCAGAGCAGTGTAGCTGGAGAAGGAGGAGGATGCAAGAAAGCAAAACAGGAAGGCTTTTGGGTGCCATATTTAAAGAGAGTGGTAAATACTTCTGCTCTTCAATTGTGCTTGGAAGCACTTGATATAAAGCTATTGCGGGTGTGCGCGCGTGTCAAATTTTCAAACTAAGAGATATACATAAAAGTATGACCGATCTTAATTTATTATTATTTTATTAAAAGAAAAAGAAGAAATTATAATTTTCTAGAACCGCAAATTGTGGCGATTGATGATCTATAGAAGACATGTCAAATGAATTTTGTCATAGTATTTTTGTCCAAATATTTGTTTAGGCAATGCAATCTTATTGATTGAAGGTCTGTTGGTATCGTGTCGTAATGTAGTACCATGACATTACTTGACCGAGTTAAATTTATCTGCTGCCACAAAATATACACGGATGCAGAACAACTTCTTTTTATATCACTTGCGTTCTTTTTTTTTTTTTTAAGCCAAAATTAATTTTTAAATTCCCCAACCTCTTAGGTATTTAAATTTAAAAAACATCGGTCAATTTTTAAAAATCCAACACGTTATATGTTCACTCTTATAGTTTTTATTGAAGGGTAAACATAATAAAATTAAAGAATTAGAGAATATAAATCTCAAGATAAAAAACACTTTCTTATCAATTAGACGATTAAAGTGTTTTTATCCTTTATTTTGATTTTTCTCAAATTGATCTAACATATTTTTTCTCAAATTTATCTAACAAATTGAGAAATTTAAAAAAGGTTGAAGAACATTGGGACTAAAAAAAATTACTTTTGTGAATTTAGGTATGGTTAATATCCTTCTCCCCAAAAAAGGGTTAATATAAACAATTTGAATAAATTCTTCACGAACTCATTACCATTAATTTATGTAAAATTAAAAAAAAAAAAAAAAGTAAATCTTAATTTGTAACTGAGCTTTTATGAATCATTGCGTGCCATAATGGAGACCAGCCAACCAATCCAAATTACATGAATAAGAATTTTTTTTAAAAAATAATAATAATTCATGCTAGAGCTCAACTCAAGCTGCTCAACGACCCAATTGTAGGACCCACCGTTACTTGGGCTTAATTTATGGGAATCCAACGGCACCAGAAGCATTCGACGTGCAAATCAAGATTAAGATTCAAGCGAAGCGAGGCGACTCACCAAAAGTCAAAGTCAAACGCGGGAAATCCATACGGAAATAGAGAATAGAAGTGGGGGATGTTAAGCGAGTTGAGTCACGCGCAAACACTCAGCTTCTTCTCCGATTCCTACCTTCGCCTTTCCACTTCGCCCAAAACCGCTCGTTTAGCTTCCGCCATGTCAGCTTCCGCCGTCCGAATCGCCATCGTCGGAGACGTCGTGAGTTTCCTTCTTTCTCTAACGGATATAATTCAAAATTTTCATTTTTTTAAAATATAATTATCGTTTTTCTGAAGCATGACGATTGGGCTTTACAAGAAGACTCGAAAGCACTTCAGCTACTGAAGGTATTTTCACCTATCTATTTTTATCTTTTTATTTATTTTTCCAAATTTTTTGTCAATGTTTTTTTACTTACTATTATTGTTGGCATTTCTAATTTGTAACGAAAAGGAAACATTTTTGCCATCAAATTTCAGAACTGTCTATGAGAATATGTGATTTTGATACCAAAAATAGCTAATTTGATTGATGGTAAAAAATAAATATAATTGGCGGTCTTAAAAGAGCTGGCGGTTTCAATTGGCATATTGAATTATATGTTATTTTTCCATTTTAAGCTTACCTCAACATTTTCAATTAATCTTTTCATAGACATGTCTAATTGAGTCTTTTGTGGAAATGCAGCCGGACTTGGTGCTATTTACAGGCATGTTCACTTCTCTGTTTTTGTTCATTAACCGGATTTTGCTGGGTGCCTGCATTTTCTTTTTCTTTTTCTTTTTTCTGATGGCTTCATTCTCTTTGCACCAATACCAATGGGTGATCTAAGCATATGTTTGGGATTGAGTGCTGCTGAATGAATTCACTTGCCATCAACTATAAGTTGCAGAGTGGTTGGTAAATGTTAGCTACCATGAGATTGAGTGTCTACCGAACACTTTAATTTTTGTGCTTTCAAAGTTAAGCACACTGTTATAAAAAAATGCAAGAAGTAAGGACAAACACTTATGGAAAACGTTTCCATTTCAGATAAAATTTTTTGGTCTGCCGGTGGAGATTTCTTACACGCTTGAACTTGTCCCTTTAAAAGAAAAGGCCATGTTTGGTTAATTGTCTTATGCGCCCATGTAATGGGCCTAGTTATAGACAAAATAATTTTTTGTTTATTTTTTCCTTTTTAGTAAAACTATATTTTCTCGTTATTTGATTTGTTTTCTCTTCCCCCCTTTGTGATTCATTTAGGTGATTTTGGTAATGAGAATGTTGAATTAGTTCAAAGTGTAGCTGAACTTGAATTTCCTAAAGCAGTTATTTTGGGAAATCATGATTCCTGGAAGACTCAGGAGTTTTCTGGAAAGTAAGTTAAAAGTTTTTTTGGTCTGTCATAAGAAAATGCTTCACTTACATTGTTGTAAGTTAATTCTTCTTCTTAAACTTCCGTGGACTTGAAACATTTTAAATTCAGTAATGTGTTTGGTAGCTTCTCATTTTTTTTTTTCTGAGTTCCAGGAAACAATTTGCTGTAAGAAATTCTTAGGAGAATTATTATCTAAAATATCCTTTATCTAAATGTCAGGAAGAAGGATGGTGTCCAACTTCAGCTTGAATGGTGAGCTTAAGACTGTCAAGTTTTGTTAATTGGTTACTTATAGTTTTATTAGAATCTCTCTTTTCTTTTTTATACGTTTTAAATATTCCTTCAAATCTATGATTCTTTTCTCACATTTGTGACTGAGATTACACTAAAATACATGTAAATGCATCTGCCCTCACTCTGCTCTGTTACAAACCTCCTTCCACCCCCCCTTCCTCCCCCAAAAAAAAAATTTCCTGGAAAAACAAATTTTACCAGAAAACTTTTGAGTATGCCATAGATTTGGCATGTTGTTAAATGAGAGTAAAAGCTTAGATTTGGCATGTTGTTGAATGAGAGAAAAAGCTTGTCTGAATGGTAGCTCGTTGCTTGAACTGCTTGAAAATTTGGCCAGAAACAATTATGGGTCTCATCAATAGGGGCTGTATCACAGGAAAATGTTACATCTTAAAGAATACTTGTTTTTGTTCTCTTTTCATGCAGCCTTTTCTGTTATTGGTTTATCATAAGAGATGCAAGTGTGTGGACTTTAGCATGTTGCATGCCATATATGAAACTCTTGAAACGTTTAAGCTATTTAATTGGTAATGACAATAATTTTGGTCATAATTAGTCTTGGGGAGGAACATGTAGCTTATCGGCGTCTGGACTTTCCTACTTCAAAACTCAGCATTGTTGGTGGACGCCCATTTTCAAGTGGAGGGCAGCAGATATTTCGTAAAAGGCTTCTATCTGCAAGGTTTGTAATGCACGAGGAGTCTTACTGCTAAGCATATCCATTCTTTTGACCTCATTTTCATTCACCAATTTGGCACTTTCATGTATACTTATAAAAATAAGAAAGGTACTTCCATCTGATAACTCTCCAGATTCCACTTGGATCTTTTCAGGTTGTATGTTGAATTGTAAATATTTTTAAATTCCATAATGCCTCTTTTCTCCTTATGTTAAAAAAAGTCTCGTTTAGCTTTTGCTTCAATAACGTGATTTCTTGGATTTATAATTATAAAGCAATTAACATTTGTATCATCGATCCAATCACCTTATTTGAATTGATATTATATACGCGAATAGGTCGTGTAATAAGTTTTGGGATCTGATCAAAGGTAGGGCAACAACTTGTGTGATGCTGCTGTGAGATTCATTGATACGGAGTCTTCTTGTTCTAGTTATTTTGAAATATTTTTGCCACTTACCAAATTTGAATATTCTTTTAGATATGGTGTCCAAGATATGGATGAAAGTGCCAAGAGGATCTATAAGGCTGCATTGGATACACCAGATGATCATTTGGTTATACTTCTTGCACATAATGGACCCACGGGTATATTGTCTGGCTAAACATTTTTTGATTCATCTGTTAGGTAAATTGAGCTCTTACCATTGAAAAATATTGAAACCTACAGGTCTTGGTTCTGAACTGAATGATATATGTGGAAAAGATTGGGGGTTTGGAGGCGGTGATCATGGAGATCCAGGTAATTTTCTTAGGGTCTCTCATGGGTACATTATTCTCTGTCTAGTAACATCTATGCCATATCAAGGCCAAAATAGGTGGCCCTCTGACCGCGGATTTGACTATATCAGTAATCATATTGTTCTACCTTGTAAAACAATGCCATTATTTTGTTTGGGTTTGTGGCTTGTTGTGATTGGCACCTAATAGAACTGATTTAGACCAATTTGGAAAGGAGACAAACTATACCCTATATAACTTGCATTTTATTCATCTACTCTAGAATGGAATAATGTTGTCACTTTTCAACCTACCGTGTTTACAAGAGCATCTTCTGGTACAGATCTTGCACAAGCCATATCCCTTTTAAAAGAGACTACTAAACTCTGTATCCCACTGGTTGTGTTCGGTCACATGCATAAAGAGCTAGCATATGGAAATGGTCTACGAAAAATGATTGTGATTGGAGCTGACAGCACCGTATATCTCAATGGGGCCATTGTTCCAAGAGTAAAGAGACTAATTGATGAACAAGGAACTGGCAGTAGCTTCGTGAATAACAAAACCTCACTTTCCAGACCTGATTCAAAAGGCACAATTCGAGCCTTCACTGTAGTTGAAATCTTGGATGGAAGAATAGATAAAATTGCAGAAATATGGATTATTGTTGTTGGAGACACCGCCACATTACAAGAGGAGCATATATTATTCAAATATAGCGTCTAGGTTTTACCATGACTTAGGTTTAGTTGAAAAGAAAAGGGTTTAGTTTGAGTCACTTTGTAATATTGCCACTTCAAAGTGCTTCTAGACTGAATACAGACTTTTTAGCACAATCTATGAGATGTAATGTTTACCCAGTAGTAATACAAAATTCCTTCTACACTCATTTTACCAATTTTTAACAGATATAGAACCAACCGAGCCTAAGAATTTCTGCTTGTTCCCTGTCTATTGCTGCAGCTTATTTATAGTGAGAAAGCTGGTGTTTTGCTGAAGGCAAATATATATATATATATCTAAGCTTGAACTTGTTGAAAAATTTTGTTGATGATTTAGTGGCTGACTATGCTTTTATTAGGTGATTGAAACCCTTTTCAAACTGTTTCGAAGCCAATAAACAATTAATTAATTTTTTTTTTTTTTGGGTGGTATGAAAAGGTAATGTTTCACATGAAAGTGATGATTCATTTCCTAGATTTCTTCAATCAGATAATTGCACAAAGGAAGTCATGGTTCAACAATCACCCTCGTGTTATTTTAATTCAGTGGACTCCTTTCTTTTCTCTTGTCATAATTATTAGTTTAGACCTTTGTTTGTAATGGTTGCCTTTAGTCATCTTTAAGTCATTAACTTTTCTTCTTTCACGAGGGCACCAACTTCCAAGCAATCCATGGGCTTTTTGACCTAGTCTTTTTTGCCTTTGGACTGAAGTTTACTCCCACCATTGAAATGCTAAAAATAATAATAAAATAGAAAATGAGATTGTCAATTTTTCTATTCAAATTAATTAATATATATCATTTATTTTTTATTATTTTCATAATAAATAATAGTTTCCAACATCATAATTTTATGATATTATTTTAATTTTAAAATATATTTTTATTCATATTTTTTATTAGTTAAATAAAGAATATAAATAAAAATTAAAGTAAAAAATTTTTAAATATTAAAATAATAATAATAATAATAATAATGTTGGTGTAAATAAAAAAATTAATAATAAGATATTTGTTTTTAATTTTTGTAATTTTTAAATTTTTTATTAGAATAAATTTATATATATATATATATATATATATTATTTTAAAGATAAAATGTCAAACAAAGATCTATTTATCCTCATTTTTTAAAAAATTTTATTTATGTCAAGAATGTTATTAATTATTAGAAAAATAATAATAGATAAATAGTATATATATATATATATTAATTTCAATAGAAAAACAGAAAACATCCCAATAATAAATCATCCAAACCTCACATTTCCTTTTAAGCTAGTAGTTTTGAAGTCAATTTGTGCCGGCTTAGCATTAGTCACAGAAATCTGAGCAGCGATGACATTGGTAGCAAGTTTCTTAAAATCATTGATTCATTTATTATTAATATGCAAGTGTCAATTTTTCCATTTTAAACCTTGAACGTTAATTTGCAGAACAGGAAGGGACATTGATGATTGAGAACTTCATCATCTACAATTGGAGAAACATCATCTTTATTGAATTGGGTTAGTGATCATTTATTAGGTCCCCAACTCTTCATTCAGATCCCCTGCTTTTAATGCACAAGAGGTCCCCCCCAGCCCCACTTTGTCTGAGTAATTTTCCTCATCACCTATTACCACCATCATCAATCTTGTTTTTACCATATCTTATTCTTAACAGTTAACCCCATCTAGTGTCTCAATTTCTTGTAGAAAACAGTTACAAGCAAGTTGCATTAAAAGCCAGCAATAGGTGAGGTAAAAGTAACAAGACGAATTACAGAGACAATATCAATAAAATGGTCAAAGTTAATGAAAGAACGTTACACGAAGGCCCAAAGTGACCAAACTTCGCACGAACTGTTTTTCCTTGTTTAGTAATAAAATTTGCTGAGACAAAACACGGCAAAAGGAAAGAATGTCTGACTGTGATTCTGAATTCCGAGTTTCTTTGTTTTTGACTCCTATCCTGAGAAATCCCCAGCAGCCTTTGACTGAATCTCTCAGCCCCCCATCCGACCACCTTTTTTTCTTTTTTTTTTGGGTAGCCACCATTATTGATTTTTTTTTTCTTTATATTATTGTTTTACTAATAGTTGTTAGCCACTAGTTATCGAACTTAAATAAGTTTTAATCTCAATTCTCAAGGACACACTTGATTTGAGGAAAGAATGACACATTTGATTTGAATAAAGAGAACATCCCCCCCATTTGGCCATTTATATTTGCTAATGCTATGCCTCAAATGTCAATACTACCCCTCAGCAAATTATCCTCATAACGATATCCCGCATATGCATGCATCCATACGTATAAGAAGGTAAACTTTATTTGTATTTATGCTATTTTTATCCAAGATCTGCTTTATTTACTTTGAAAGAAACCCACTTATAGAGTCCATGTCAAATGAAATCGTCCATTCACATATATATTATGAATTTTATCAAGTCTTTTTCATGTTTTGCATGGTGAAATTCTTTAATAAATTATTTTATTTAGTTGTAATTAAAAAAAAATGAAGAAAGAATTAAGGAGTGAAGGGACAATTGAGACTTTTTTTCGTACAAGGTGGTGTCACATCTGGTTAAATAAAATAAAATAAAAAATTAGAAGGCTGTACAGATAGATAGATCATCATGTTCACGTCTTCATTTTTTTTCTGTTTCCAAAAGATTAAAACAAAAACAAAAAAGCAGTTTCTATTTTTATTCCATTGGCTCATTGTTTCATCTTCTTCCACTTCCAGCTCACCCGCTTAGATCGGATCCATTCTTTCCCTAACCTTTAATATCTTCCTCCTCAACTTGCATTACCTTTTCATCATCCCCAGTTTTTTTTTTAAAAAAAAAATCAATCAAAATTCACCATACCCACTAACACATTAGCAAAGAAAACAAAAACTAGCATATATAGATATATGAAGAGAAAAGATTGAAGCTTTTCTCATAAACTAGCATATATCTTTCTCTGTCTAAATTGAAGCTTTTTTCTCCCTCTGTGTGTATTTGCATGTTGTGTTGTAGCAGATAAATGAAATTGTTTTCACTGTTTCCATTATTATAATTGTGTTGTGTTGGTGAATATATAAAAATAAAAAGAGTGAGCAATAAATAATATGGGAATTGTAACGTCAAGTGTGGCAGCCAAGTTTGCATTTTTTCCACCAGACCCACCAACTTATGATGTGAGCAGAGAAGAAGATGGGAGGCTTGTGTTCTCAGGAGTCACAGCTGATAGGAACATGGATTGTCATTTGTTGGAAACTAAAAATGGCAACAAAATTGTTGCTACGTTTTGGAAACACCCTTTTGCCAGGTTCACTTTGTTGTATTCTCATGGTAATGCTGCTGATTTAGGACAGATGCTCGAGCTTTTCATTGAGCTTAGAGCTCACCTAAGAGTCAATATTATGAGGTACCTTTTTCTTCTTTCTTTCTCGTTTTTTTTCCCCCCCTCAAATTTTTTAATTCCTGTTTTCAGCTTCTTGGTGAGTTTTGCTTCTTCTGTTGTTGCTAATTTCATCATTTGCTGTTGGCAGTTTTTGTTGTCAATTGGTTAATTAGATACTTGATTTTTTTCTTTCTTTCTTTTTGCTTTGGGATATTTGTTATTTTGTTTGATTATGTGTTTCTCATTTTAATTTCTCTCGTCTCTTTTTCTTTGCATATTTTTTAATCATTTTATTTTTCACGGGGAATACTAATAATTTAGACCCAAGTTGTGATAGGTAATCGGTTAATTAAATGCTGCCGGCAACATAACCTTTTCCAGATTTTTTTTCTTTGTTATTTCAAGTTTTTGACTCACCAAAAAAGAATAATAAAAAAGTTTGATATAGCAGTGTAGTTGAAACTTGAAGAAGGATAATGGCTTAGAAATATAACCACCCCACCTCTCTTCTTTTTTTTCGGTCTGAATTTGTTTGATTCAATTTGTGGTCAATAATTGAATTGAATATAACACGCATACTGGTATCTTAATAATTCACACGCACCTTTTCCTTATTTTTGTTATGTGTAATCATTTCACCAATGAGCATACAGCAGGATTACTCAACTTTTTTTCTTTCTTTCTTTTGTTTCCTGCTATTTTGCAGTTATGATTATTCAGGATATGGAGCATCCAATGGGAAGGTAAAATATATATGTATATTGTTGATTTTCAAATCTAATATAGCTTTACTTTAACTCCTGGCTTCCCCTTGCATATTTTTCTCATGGGTGGTTATTTTTGTATTGTAACAGCCTTCTGAATTCAATACATATTACGACATAGAGGCTGTGTACAATTGTTTGAAAAGAAAATATAATGTAAAGCAGGAGGAGCTGATTTTATATGGCCAATCTGTTGGAAGTGGGCCCACACTGCACTTGGCTTGTCGTTTACAGAAGTTGAGAGCTGTCGTTCTGCATAGCGCTATCCTTTCAGGCATAAGGGTCTTGTATCCTGTGAAAATGACATTGTGGTTTGACATATACAAAGTAAGTTTAACTTGCATGTATCGTTATGCAACTTGTTCTGCTGCAAGCTTATTTTTCTGGTTTTGTATTTGAGATGCTCCATTCATATTTTACAGAATATAGACAAAATTCGACATGTCAATTGCCCTGTTCTGGTTATACATGTAAGCATTCTTCTTTCCTTAACCATCTGGACTAGTTTCTTGCATAGTTGACTGTTGATATGGCAGATGCCAATTACATTTTATTTCTTGTCAGTCTTAAATGCAATTTAATTTCATTCGTAGACACATATTTGCAAATCATCTAATTGTTTCTTCACACTGATGATTTCACTTTTTGTCTGATCAATGTCAATCAATGCTTATGGATCTAGATCTGTTAGTTCTAAGCCATTAGTGACAAAAGCACTTCTGTTGATCAAACATGTGCAGGGAACAAATGATGACATTGTTGATTTGTCACATGGGAAGCGTTTGTGGGAATTATCGAAGGAAAAATATGATCCCTTATGGGTCAAAGGTGGGGGGCACTGTAACCTCGAAACATATCCGGAATACATTAAACACTTGCGCAAGTTCATAAATGCGATGGAGAAACTGTCCATCACAAAACCGGCAAATAAACAGCTCACTTCTACCTCAAGTATTACAGAAGTTAAACACAATAAGTGCTTGAGATTTGGGAAAAGATAGCTGTGGATAAGTAGGGAATCAAGACAGTTAACTTCTTTGCAAGGTCAGGCCATCTCCAGGAATATGTTTGTTGGCCAAGCTTGGTATATATTCCTTGGCAACAGATAGGAACTGTAGAAACCCTGTTTGATCCAGATGTTCTTCAGATTACTAATGCTGAGATAGGGAGCTCATGCGATCATCTTTACCATTTGTGTGGTGATGTGTTGTGTCGATAATCCAACTGGATGTGTGCTGCTTGATCTGTATTTGCACATGCAACATACCAAAGTTAGTTCATGTAAAAACTGTCAGCAGTGTTAGAAAAGAAAAAGAATGCGTGGGTTACTTTCGTTTACTTGCATCCTGGGCAAATTAGCTTATCCTGCTTCCTTCACCGTGATTGATGTATGATAAAACACATCGCCTTTCTTTGTGCATTTTTCATCTTCCCCTCAACCGCAGCATGTTCTTATTTTCTCCGTTGGTGGTATGACACATATTTTAGACTTGTTAGCATTCAAAATTAGCTATGAACTGAATTTTTGAAGGTCGGCCAAAGCGAATCCAAACTAATTTACAAGAGTAGGAAAAGGCACTTCAAGGAGCCTTCAAAAACTGTGGATCGCCCGAATTCAACGAATACAAGGCCCATATTATAAGTCAGTATTTTCACTCACAATAAAGCGAATTTGTTTTGCATACGAAGAAAAGAGACTTGACTATATAATAATACCAGTTTGATGTATTTACTAGAGTTAATTATACATCCCAAATTAGCAATAAAGGTCTCAAGTAAAGATAAGGATGAAGTTGCTGATCACTTTAAATCATTGTTAAATGAAAATGGTAACTGCAGAATATACAACTATACAAAAAGCTTAAATTAAACACGAAAGTAAAAGGCTTTTTAATGGTTTTCATGTGTAGTGTTCTGTAATCTGTAGCCCTCGCCAGCTTTGCCTCTTTTGAGGAAGACAAATTATCAGTCAGAATTGACTACTTTTGTTTCATGATCTTCACATGGCTTATAAGCATGAAAAGCATAACTCCTTAACAACTTTAGAGCACTTAATATACAATAATAATACAAAGCGAATATCCCAATTCTTTTCCACAATATTTTTTTCTATTCCTTGCATATTACTCTATTGGGCTTGGCCACGCGTCGCCCAATATACACAACACACTAGATTTAGGGATGGACCTGATGATCTCATGAAAGGTCCTAAGTACAGCTTAAAATTAAGGGGAAAAATTAATAATAAAAGATTGTGAGAGAGGCATTATTATCACAGTGGTTCCCTGGAACGATATATGGTTCTATGATTGAATTAATAGAAAATATCTATATGAATTAATCATTGCAAACAAACGCTAATTATTTCCCGTTTGAAAAGTAAGGCCAATGATATTATAGTTGATTGGTTTAATCCATTAACCTTTTTCTATGATAATTTACTCTTCACACACAATTGTTGAAAGCCTTGGAGAAATCTTTTCTTGATGATGTTACATGACATGTTGCCACGGTGGTGGTACGGTATCACGCAATTTATCATTTTGTGACTCTACAGTCAGATTATCCAGTGGCTGACCTGAAAGTATAAAATTTTACTTAATAAAGACAATAAAACATCTATTTTTTAAGGATGTCACTTCTATTACTTTACCAGTGCATTTATCGTTTGGTAATCTCAATAAATTAAAATAAGTTATTTATTTTAACCGAAGCAATCCAAATTAGAATGAGTTATATTCGTATTTGTGTGTTTATTTTATCTAATAATCAAAATATATTATTATAAATTGTTAAAATATCTTCAATTAATTATTGTTCTTGTTATTATTATTATTATTTATTATAATAGTAACAATAATAATAAATATTAAAAATATTTTAATAAGTAAAAAGATGTAGATGACCTGTCATTTTTTTTATTTAAATAAAAAAATGACATATCATTCCTAGAATAAGAAAATTAATAACATGTCCTACTTATAATTTTACAACCGACATGCATGACTAGTATGCATTAGCTCATACAACAGATGACTCGTCGTTTATATTTAGATAGCAAACGACAAGTAATTATATGTATAAACATAAAGATGGCTTGACATCTTATTATTTTATTGACAAACAACTCATCATCTAATTAATTATAATAACAATAAATCATCATCATTATGATTATTAACAACAATTACAAGAATAAGAATAATAACAATAACAATAATATAATAATACTTTAACTGAGAAAAAAAGTAGAATTATGAAATTTGGTTGGGATAAAATGGGGAGTTCATGAAAAGAGAACTTGATTTCTAATTTTTCATGAATATCAATCATTTTTATTTTGAATTTCGATTCGCCAATCCTATAAATATACACATTATGAATATATTGGCAAATCTTTTTCTAATTCAATTGAAAATGCCTTAGAAGAAATTTCGTAGATAAAATTGGTGAAGTATTGTTAGGGATTCAACTCAAGTGTTTTTAAAATTGTAGGAAAGCTAAAGTATTGTCTATCATAAAGAAAAACTTTGTGGTATGTTACCACAGTGGCAGCGGCAGCGTAGGCGGGGGGGCCTTCACATGTATGAGCTTATTATAAAAAAGAAACAAAAATAAAATAAATAAAGTGAAGGTGAGAAATATATATGAGATGAAAATTAAATATGTATATAATTTTTCAATTTTAAACGATCCTAGACTAAATGATTATTTTCACATCTATATATAATTACATAGATAATGCTAAATATCATAACATTTATATAACATTCATTCATTAGATGGTAGTTAAATAATTTATAAATTATAAAACTTATCATTTAATAGATGAGTGGTACATGATATTAAAATTCAAATTATAATTCATATGTTAGAATCAATAATATTATTGTAATTTTATATTTGAAGATATTGTTGGAACGATGCAAAAACATTTATTTGTAGAAACACTTTTAATAAATAAATAAACGTGGGTTCCCTTTGGAGGAAGATAAAAACATGGGAAATAAGAAAGTTGTGGACGTGAACACATATTAAAAACATGGAAAATATAAGTAGAAGCTTCGTATTATGCATTAATTAATTACACAATATGCCAGTCAATTTATATATATATATATATTCTATTTAGAGATAATGAGAACAGCAGGACTTGTTCGCACGTAGCTTAACTAGGGAAATTTTTTTATGCTAATTGATACAAGACCTAAAATTAAGCACTTGTATCGAAATAATATATATGTATATATAAGAAACTAAGATGATGAAAATTCGAGGTTAAGATATGCAATTTAAAAATGTTGAACAAGTTTTGGAGTGAATGATATATATACAAGTTAAACGATAAATGGCATGTTTGGTTTTTCATTTGAGGGTAAAAAAAAAAAAAAAGGAAACAATTTTAAATTTAACTTGAGTTTTATTAATTATACTTATATTTTTAAAAAGATAAGAGATGAATAAAATTGAAATCAATTATTTAATTTCTTATCTCTCACAAGATTTAAACTTGAATAACTAATAAAATAGAACTATTTAAAATCACTTGTCAAACCTCTGATCATTGATCAAAATCTAACTTGAATGACTTTCACCGTCTAAAACGTAAATTATATCAATATAAAAATCGTTCAATATTATCGATTGAGATATTTGTGATCATCGTGGTGGAAGGCAACCTTTATTGAATATTGATTAATGGCTAAAGCCTAAAAGTCGACGAAAGCATGTTATTTTATAGGAAAAATTATATTAATTTAAAATAGTATTTGACTATTTCCGTAGCCTAGCTGAATAAAATAAAATAAAATAAAATCTTTTTGTTTTGAGTGAGATTTGAATCATGATCATCCCACGAATCCTTAGAGGTTCAACCTTAGTGCACCTTCAAGATTTGGATTGTAGGAAAATAGCATTGCACAATCGAAACCCTTTGCCTATTCATAATTTAAAACGACCTAGCACTTGAGTTTCATATATTTTAGTACTTGGAGTTGCCGAGCACAATTAGTATAAATATAATTCCCGAAAAAGAAACAAAATAATAATTTTTTTTTGTTAGATTATAGATGGCATCCTATTACTATAACGTGAAGAAATTTCTTACATTCTCTTATTTTCTAAAGAATGAGTAATTGTGTTTTTATTACAAATTAATCGTTGTTACACATACTAAATGTATTGTAAATGTTCGCATAATGAAGATCCATAAAAGTCAACTAGATCAAAATATTTGAGAATACGCGTAAGTAAACGAGAATTTATTATTATTATTATTAAGTAGTTTTAAATATTTTAATATATAAATATTAATTTAAATTTCAATTAATATAATATTTACTTATTAAATTATAATTAAATAATTTTATTAATTATAAATTTTATCATTTAATAAATGAATGATATATAATATTAAAATTTAAATATTAAAATATTAATATTATTAATTATTATTTAACCATCATTTTAATTGATGGGTTCTAGAATCACGCATTAATTTTTATTTTTTTAAAAATAATATTTGAATTTTGAAATCACAAAGGTCAAATGTACTAATAATATCCATCAAAACCATCGATCCAGTAGTACTACGCCGCAGCAGCAGCATGGGTTCACTGTTGTTGGGCTTTATTTATGGGAAACGCACGAGTCACGAACTCACATGCCACCTGTCATTATGGTCCCCACCCACACCCCTAGTTCCCGAGATTGTCGTCGTACATCGTAGGGTCTATCAGTCTTTGATTATCTTGCGACCGACGCGTCGTTTTCGCTGAACGGCTGCATTTCTTTCTGTGTCAGGAGTCTCATATCTGTAGGTCCCACCGAATGCTTCTAACCAATCAGAATTCGAAACGTGTCCGTCGAATCTGGAAGCGCTCAGTGTGCCCCTGAAACTGAATGAGAGAAGTGGCACTTTTTTTACGGAGAAGCTTACCCAATATAGGGTACAGATTTTCCCACTCTCTATTTTGGGAAGTGACTTACACGATCTCTTTGCCCACATTTCGAAACATATTTTGTTTTTTTTTACCCTAATTTCTATTATTATCATACCGTGTAATATATTTGTGGGTATTTTTATTCTTGTTAACAGCCGAAGAAAAAAAAAATGTTTTGAATTGAAATCGGTATGAATAGTTTTCTTCAAAATAAAAGAAATACTTAGTTTCTTAGCTATGAACAATTTAATTTAAAAATAATATAAAATGATTTGAGTGATTTTATAAATGAAATCGTACTATACTCTATTAAAAAAAGAATTACAATAACTAAAAGAATAATAAAGATTATTTTAATTTTTTATTTAAATAAAAATTCAAAGGAATGTGACTTTTATTTTATTTTTATATTTAAAAACTATTTCCTATCATATATCAGATATATAAGTATAATTATTGAAAACAACCCTCAAATTTGAAACTCAAGATTTTGGATACATTTGACACATTAGCAAAAGTTAACACAATTAAAAATAAATCAAAAATATTTTTGATGCATTGATTGATTTCTTTGACTAAGAAAATTATTTTTATTATATTATTAACTTGTTTAATACAAACATTTAAATATTTTTGTTTTATTTTGTACCTCTTTAGAAAAATATAATATTTTTTTTATATCATTTCTTCATACACTATCACATTCAACGCCTTTTCAAGTGCAACAAAAATTAAATCAAACATTTTGTCTTTTTATCATAAATCATCAAAGGAATTCTAAATTTTCAAAATAATTAATAAATTAAACTTTATGTTTGTCGTGTTGCATTGATCAAACGCTTCTTATTTGACAACCAAGATAAGAAATGAGTGCCATGATATGAAAGTTACTATTTTTTTGAGTCTTTCTAAGTTATAATTTATGTAATTTATAATCAATATAAAAATCATACGAATTCTAATGTCTGTTACTATTTTTTTACATATTTTTATATATACTATAAATTAAAATCAATTGTAATTTAGCAATTATCTTTTTTCTTTAATAACTCTCAAAGTTATAGTAATTGGTCTAAGAGAAGGACAATGCCACATTAGCATCCGGAATAAGTATATTTTGATGCGACATGTACCAGAGGATAAAATTGTAGGCTACAGGCCATTACAATTAATAAACGTTTCGTTAATTTTTTTTTTTTTTTTTTTACAAGGAATAACCATGATTAAAGCGATGCCGGTGCCATAAAAATTTGATTGTGTTGAAAATAACAGATTGGAGATTTTAAATTATGTTCACATGGATAGCAGAGAAATTGATTGTCATGCTAAATAAAAAGAAATCATGATTAAAGAAATAATTGTTCTTTCAATTTAGCAAACAATAATTAACAAATAATAATGAGTACTTTCTTTGTTCAAAATTTACCAAAACAATTTCACTATAAAACATAAAACCTCTAAATGTTGCAATTTTGAATCTTTAAAATGACAATGTTGGACTTAACAAAACGATGAATGCACTTGAAATCGAAACACATAATTGTCTTTCCCTAGCCATTTATTAATTAAGACAAGTAAGTCTCAAATTAAGGGAACGATCAAATTCAATCTAAGGAATTTTCGCTGGCGGATGTCAAAATAACTTCCCAAAAATTGAAAAATAATTGGTAATGTAATTACCCATTTAAGACCTAATAAATATTCAAATCTTTTTACATATTTTCACCTTAATTTATCTCAACGTTTCCGCGGTTTGACTACAATACCCTTCATGCACATATCTCTTAATTCAATTTAAAATTTAAATTAATTTAAACTAATTCTCTGACATTTACTAATCCTAGTTTCATCACCTACAATTTTTAGATAGAAGACACATTTTCGTAGATACTCCAACAAAAATCCCATCATCATCAACATTTGGACCCCGAGTTAGTGGAAAATTATGTTTGGGTCAACGGTGGGCGATCAAGTAGACAGAGAAGAATCAAACCATATGCGAAATGGACGGTTGAGATGATAGGGTGTAGTACTAATGTGTGTCATTAAATATAGACTAGCGTAGTTGTAAGGTCTCCTATTTTGCCATTTCCATATATTGAGAGAAGAGTAAGCAAGTTGGAAAATTTGTATTGAAATAAGAAAAAAAAAGAAAAAAAAGGGAAAAACAGAGCTTTTTACTACAATACTAATTAACAGAAGCAACAAACAAGACGCTTCGATTGGGGTTGTGTTAGAAAAGGAAGAAAAAGCCAAAGACAGAACACACAGTAGAGAGAGAGAGAACAGAAAACAAGAACAATTTGAGTACTTTCTTAAAAACAAATATAGATTTCTGTTTTGTTGTTGGGGGTGAAAGTTGAAAAACACTCTCTCAACTCTGTTTCTGAACATCACCATCATTGCTCATTTGTACAGCTTTCACTCAGTTTCTTCTTTTGATTCTCTCTTATTCAACCTTTCTTTTTTCAGTTTTTATTTTTCTAATGTCTTTCCATCTGAGTTTTGTGTAAAAGCCTCAAAGAACAAGGCTTGATAAATTTTGAGCACTCTTAAATCGAACTGTTTCTTCTCGAGTGATCTTTGCTTTCGGCTCTGTTTTTTCTTCTGGGATTTTTAAATTGTTTAATTCATAATGACTGCTGAGGAAAAAAGGGGTTCTGCGAGTGGTGAAGATGCGGCTATAGACAAGTTTCCAATTGGTATGCGAGTGCTTGCCGTTGATGACGACCCAACTTGCCTTAAAGTTTTGGAAAATTTCCTGCGTGCGTGCCAATATGAAGGTTTGTTCTTATTCTTGTTATGTTTGGTTGTTTGTGTTTTTTTCGTCTGAGTTCTGTAAAACACGGCGTTTTTCGGATTGTTGTTTATTGAATATTTAATTATTTTTCTGTATGTGTTAATTCAATTTTTTGGATGGATACTCTGTTTTTTACTTTTCTGTTTAGTCGGTTGTAATTTTTTTTTTTTAAAATTTTCGTAGTGTTCATTGTTTCAATTCCTATTTCAATGATACTGGTAATTCAGGTTTTTGTGAAATATTTGAAAAATTGCATTTATGGGGTTTTGATTGTAGTTCAATTTTTTTAGTTTTATCGATTTAATTGGCTGTTGAAAACCATTAGACTCTGTTCATCACATGTGATTGTGTTTTTGACTTTTGGTTAATAAGGTACATTTGGATTGATCTGCTTTAATGGTGGTGTGTAAATTTTCTCTGAAAACTTATTCAAATTTGGCATTTATTGATTTTTTGCAGTTACAGTAACCAGTCAGGCTGTCACAGCACTGAAAATGTTGCGGGAAAACAGAAACAATTTTGATTTGGTTATCAGCGATGTTCATATGCCAGACATGGATGGCTTTAAGCTTCTTGAACTTGTGGGTCTTGAGATGGACCTACCTGTCATAAGTAAGCATAAAAGCTTTTTGTCAATTCATCACGTTTATTGATCTTTGCTTTTCTTTTCATATTGATCTCAATTTGTTTAAATTAATTTCTTTTAGTTGTTAGTTTTAGGTGGTTAATACAGGAGACTGATTATATTTTAATTTTGTGTTTGCCCTTGAAATTTTGGTTCAGTGTTGTCAGCATATGGCGATACCAAGCTTGTGATGAAGGGCATTACTCATGGAGCTTGTGATTACCTGTTGAAACCTGTTCGGATTGAAGAGCTGAAGAACATATGGCAACATGTAATCAGGAAGAAGAAAGTTGAACCCAAGGACCAAAACAATTGGCTTAACCAAGAGAATTTTCGTGTTGGAGCCGGAGAAGGTGGACAAGGTGCAATGTCTACTGGTAATTCTGATCAAAATGGAAAATCCAATAGGAAAAGGAAGGATCAAGATGGAGATGAGGATGAAGATGGTGATGATGATGGGCGCGAAAATGAGGACTCAACAACCCAGAAGAAGCCTCGGGTTGTTTGGACCCCTGAGTTGCATAGAAAGTTTGTTGGAGCTGTTAATCAGTTGGGTGTTGACAGTAAGTGTTCTATTACCATGAAGTAGTATATTATTTTTCTTATATCCGAATTCTCATCCTTCAGATATTCTCAATTTTCTTTTCCTTTTTGATTTTTCATCCTACGCAGAGGCTGTCCCGAAGAAAATTCTTGACCTGATGAATGTTGAAGGGCTTACAAGAGAAAATGTGGCAAGCCATCTGCAGGCACTGATGTTTGCTTTTCATTATTCGTTTTCAGATTCTCTTTTACAATGCTTCACCTTGTTGTACGCTTGTACTTGTGGGCTTTTGTAAACTTTATAGAATTTACCAATGCCCTCCTCAACTTTTTTCTTCTTTTGTGTTGCAGAAATTTAGGCTTTACCTGAAAAGACTTAGTAATGAAACACCGCAAGCTGGCATGGTTGCTCCATCAGGGAGTAAAGATTCCTCTTATTTACATATTGGTGCACTGGATGGATTTGGGGATTTGCGCTCATTGAACAGTCCAGGAAGGCTTTCAAGTTCTGCACTATCATCATCATCATATGTACCGGGCAGCATGTTTGGTAGGCTGAACTCTACTGCTGGTTTAAGCATGCATGGAATTGCTGCTTGTGGCATGATACAACCAGGCCATTCCCAATCCTTCAACACGTCTTTCAATACTATTGGGAAGATCCAGCAAGCAATGTTACCTGCAAACCAAATTTCAAATTTGTTTCAAGGGGTCCAGACGTCATTAGAGCTCAACCAGCTGCCACAAAGCAAGTCCACTATCCACATTGGAGATTTTAATCACATTAATAGTCCAACAGTGTTTGCAGCTGCCCCTGGCTTCACAGATGCCAGAATGGCTGTTGGTAGCTCAAGCAGCTCTGTATCTACTTCCTCGAGCAACATTATGATGTTGCAAGCAAACCCGCATCAGGCTCAGAGGAGGGATGCTTATGGAAATCAATCTTCTCTCAGTGTGGCGTCATTGAATGAGGAATCTTTTGATGTTGGAGTCCGTGATTCTTCAAAGTTTCTCGATAATAGTAGATCTAATGAAAGCTGGCAGGATGCAGTTCAATTATCATCAAATTCATTGCCATTGAGTGAACCTTTTATTCATGATCAAATTCCTCCTAATAACTTAAGGAGCACTTTATCTTCAACCAGCTGTATGGATATTTCTTCTTCCATAGCAACTTCTTCACATTTGGAGGATTCCAGGGGAGACTTGTCTTGCCAGCCTGGCCTGATTGGTAATGTAATTCAGAATTACACATCGAAGCAGCAGTGGTTGGAACATAAACAGGATTACAACCAGAACTTAAATAATCCATTCAGCAATGTAAACTCTCTACTTTCTGGCAATTGCACTATGGGTCCCTTTAGCCAGAGCATGGACCAAAGCAATTCTCCTTGCGTTGCTCAGTACACTGGTGGTCCATTAAGTACAAAGTTGAGGTCAAATGATGACTTCCTCTTGGAGCAAAGCAAGTCCCAGGATGGTTTCATTCAAAATAACTATGATCCCATGGATGACATGATGAGTGGGATTCTTAAACGAGTAAGTTAGACATCATGTTTGCTTATACATGTTCTCTTTTGGCACCTTAAATATTAAGGGTGAAAAAGCTTATACATGTTTTATCTATATCTTTAACGAAATCTCTAAATGAGGTGGTGTATGCAATGCAGGATTCAAATGAAACAATTTTAATGGATGGAGAGCTAGGATATGATGCTTACTCCCTCAGCTCATGCATGTGAAATTTGATAATCCCAGGGGTGACAACAACACAAGTAATAAAAGATTAGTCCTTACCAGAAGCTTGTAATTATGTAATTCATTACGCTTCACGTATTATCTTCATCATTTCTATTTTCCGTTCATTGTTGCCACATTCAATTTCTGGTTGCACTTGACAACAGTTTGGTCCTTCCCTTTTCATTCTTTCGCTCGTTCTCGTTCATTCTTACGGCAGAATATTGGCTGGAGAAATTTTCACCACCTTCATTTTTTTGTTTCTTTTACTTTCTTTCATTATCAAATGAATATAATATTAATGAGAATTTCTTAGCTGGTGTCCGCCACCTTTCTGACTTTCTGTTGCCTTACATATGAAGGGGTGGCCAGCATTGTAAAATAATGAAGTCAGTTCTGTGGATTCTTAATAAGAGAAAATTATATACAAATCTTAGAATGTGGAGAACGTGTTCTGCAAGATTTCAACTAACAATCTGATCTGTTGTTAATGCATGAAGACAAGGCAAAGTCAAATCATATATTCATTTTTGTACAGCAGGAATTGCTGGATGTGTTCTAGAACCACGCAGTATCTGTTTCAACAACCTGGCAACGACATAAAAATTGCGTTAATTTTGCCACACTCTTTTTTCAGCAATGTAGGAGTGAATATTAAGAAAGGGAGAAATATCACGTCATTCATACGTTCATTCAATGCAATCGTGCATTATATCCATGCGTGTTAATTGTTAAAGATGAGGACTTAGGCATTAGAACAGCATCGAAAGTAAAAGGAGGAAATTAGTTTGGATTTCCCGGCTGGAAACAGTCTATCTGGCTGTAGAGCATCTGCCAGGCTGTAGCTGTAGCAAATTGTGGTGGGAGCAAAGGCCCTTTAACACCAACTTGGCGATGTTATTTTGCTTGCATCTGGAGCCCATTTTTGCTGTTTTATCTGCAATTCTTGAAGCATTTCTGATTACAGGTGGTCACTATTTCCACAACTAAAAGCTCAAGCGAAAATTGTTTTTAATTCAATCTTTAGTTAAAAACTTAAGCTCTTAGGTCAAGCAATTCCATTAACATGGCATCAGATCCAAACTCTTGCGTCAAACTCCCGTGTCTCATTCTATTTCAATGAAAACAAGATAAAAGAAGAGGATAGAGCAAAGACACTTGGAACAAACACGATGGTACCAGCCTATATATGACACATAATATTCTTTCATTTTTCTTGCCTTTCCTTTTATTGGAAAATGTAGGAAAATAGAACTCAATTATAAATTTTTCCTTTACCGTAAGGGTTATATTTTCATACATACAATATCTTCTCGACAATTAAAATGAAGCATTAGTGAAATCAAGGGCATCACAAAATGCTATCTGATAAAAAGTTGTTAAAGTTTAAGCAATGGACTCATTCTAGCTCAACAAGCTGAGCTCTCCTTTCAGCAGCTCTCTTTCTTACAAATATCCCCCATCTCAATGCAGCTTTAAGCTTCAGCCATCCCACAACAGCCTTACCAGACCCTCGGCTGAGATCCTGCGTGTATGTCTGATCCATTGGAGGCTCATATTGAATGCCATAAGAATAACAAGCTTCATGAGAATGATCATAACCCGGTGTCATTCCCATACTCAATGTTTTTAGCAGTCTCTGCATGTCATCATTCTCTAACATCTCGGAACTCCTAACTCGGATTTCCTCAGCCAAAAAGTCTTCCAATCCATGCCCATTCCTTGGCCTAGACCAATCTCCCGGAAAATAAGGAACCGCAACTGCAGCATTTCCAACCGACATGTGATCAAAGCTGCCTGATAACGCTGCTTGTGGATTATTTAGTGTCATCAGTGAAGTCTGATCAGACCTCACAAATGGAAATTCAATTAGCTGAGTGACTGGAGCGTGTTGGTGGTTTCCAGATTGGCATTGTGAACTTGGCTCAGACGAGATACACTGCTGTCTGCTCTGAGTTGTTGAGATACTGTGACCTGTGTCATAGTTGCTGGAAACTGTTGGTGCAGTTGATGATTTGATTGCCTTCTTAGTATTATTAGTCAGTGAGTTCAGGAATTTGCCATCATATTCTACAACTTGATGCCAATTATCATATGCTCTCCTCACCAAGGAATCAACAGATATCTGGATGCAAATACATGCTCATGTAAGTAACTATCAGGAAGTGTTTTAATCGTCAATAATGTGCATATCCATAGACAGTAGTTAAGCTAACAAGATAAATAATCATATCAATAAAAATTTGCAAAATTTTTGTAAAAGATGATAATGCCATTATCATTTTTCAGTAATGAAGAATGTCTCACCTTCTGGCTGTGAGTAAGCGATTCCAAGGAGACGAACTGCCCATCATCAATGAGGCCTCGAAGCTCATAAATATTGTTGAAGACAACACCAGTAATGTGAGTTCCATCTGTGTAGTAAACATAAAGCTTCCCACCCAAGACACACGTCTTCGCATGCTCCACTGTGTTCTCCCACATCCTATTGGACATGCCACTCCCAAGTATCTATATTGTGAAATCAAAGAAAAATGAAGAACAATAACTACTGGAAAGAGTTCGAAATAAAAGAAGGAAAAGTTCCCATGACTGCGCTGTTCGTGCATGAGGGAATGAACCAAAATCCAAATAAAGTTACTTACATTTCTTAATGTCTGTGGATCTCTAACTAGAATTCGGAGAAAATCTTCAACAGTTACAATATCAGCCTTCACCAACTTTTTGTGCAGTGCTCCATCTTTTGCTATCCTGTCTAATCTCCAGACTTCATCATGTAAGGCAGGTGGGTAATGTTTCTTGTACACTGCAAATTACAGAAATAATTTTGACTTCAATGACTCATCAGCGAGAAAGAGAAAAGGAAAACAAAAATCATACCAAGAAAATCTTAGTCATTGACTAAAAAGCAGCCGTTTAGTCTAACAAACATAAAGTATCTACAAGGGAAAACTCACATTCTCCCCTATGATCTTTGACTGCAAAACCCTCAGTTTTAGCCTCACGAATACGAATCCCTTCACAGTATGCAGAGGAAACCTTCAAACCAAGCCTGAACTTTCTACTCCTTATCCAGCTTGAGTTGTCAGTGAAAGAAAGATCGCCAAGTGTTCCAACCCCTTCCTTGAGGGTCAACTGCAAATCCCCTGTCAGAATTGGTCTTTTTCCCTCACGCTCCTTCACTTCATGGCTTTCAAAGTGCTCTTTAGTCCAATCATCATCCTCTTCCTCATTGAAGTCACCTTCAAGCACAACAACATTCAGCTTGGCAGATGATTCTGGTCCTGTTTGGACAACACCTCCTGTGTTCATGTCTATCAATACAACATGGATAGCTGCTCCTTGATCTCCCTCAACCTTTCCCCCCGTAAAAAGGTGAGGTGGCATCCTTGTTTTAAAATGAAGTTGCAAATTTTTTTCTCCTGCTCCCTGGATCCTTGGGGGGGAAGACCTGCCATGCATAGAGAGAGAATCAGTGAGCTAATCGTATTGAGAAATGTCCTCCATCAAGAACTAGTCCCATTAGAAAACCAGAATGTCATGTTACTAGGATTTTATGTTACAGGTGGTCACCAAATGTAAATCTTCATTGTCTTAACATTAAGCAAGAACTAGAAACAGACCTAGCAGCAAGTTTAGAATGACCAAACTTTGTCAAAGCACGCTCCACTTCTTCGCTAACCTGATAGGAAAGGAATTCACAACAGTCAATAGACAGCAAAACTATATTACTGGGAAAAAATGTTTCATTAATATATATGAACTGGCACTCAGCAAAGTGGCATATGCTGTGTAGCATCAAGAATCCTAGAAGAGAATGATCAATAAAATTTTTCGTGCAAACTATCATGCACAGCTATGCAAATTCATTCATTATAAATAAGTTTTTGACTCACAATTCTGCGGAGAAGAGGCTCCAAAGATGAGCAAAGTCTTTGCAAACTGTCCACCTTCAAAGCTTCCACAATCACACTGTATAAGTACGAATTTAAGTGTTAGTAAAAGCTTGCAAGCAAAGCCTCAATTTCATTAAACTAGGCTGGCTGGCATATCTGCACGTCAATTTCAATAACTATTGAACAATGCAACCAAATCAGAGAGCATTATGAATGCTTTTCATTTTTGTCTTAAGTGATGAATTACCCAAAAAGAAAAAAACATGCCATTATCAAATACTCATATTGCATCTGAAGTGTACTAACAGGTGCTTCATGTAATTGAGACCCATCAAAAACAGATCACCACCTACTCAATATGTCATCTCAATGTTGCAAAAGTTAATTCTGATGTACATTAGATACCAGATTCTATCACCAAATGCTATGTCTACTAGATTTAGCCAAGAAATTAACCCATTTTACATCATTAATATCCAGTTTGATTCCTAATTGCTAAATCAAATTTCATTTTCATACAACTATCAAGCAACCAAAAATACAAACAACATTTCTAAAACTTATCAATAAGAATCAAACGCAAGAAGTCCATTAACAGAAAGCAAAAAAATTCAATTAAAAAGGTCATAAAACAAACCCTGCCAAAGCGGGCAATTTCGATTTTTTGGATCCGGGCATGCCATCAGTTTCATCTTCAACACCCTGCTCATACCCTCTCTTCTTGTTCCTTGAACTTTCCATTTATAGAAACTTAACTAAACCCTCACCACCTTTCCAAATTTAGAAACAAAAAAACTCCCGTAAAGATCCGTACATAAACGACAATACAAAATCTTCAGAACCAACCCGTTTTCCAGTTTTACTAAAAGGGAAGAACAAAACAAAACTATTTTTATGACATTTACGGAACTGGGTTCTGAGTTGTAGGATAAAAAATGAAACAAAACTAGTAGTTGAAGCAGTGAAGATAAGGGCTGCTCAGCTGCATTGCATATGCGTTGGATCTAAATATATTGTTTTTTTAATGTTTTCTGATGTTAATAAAAAATAGAAGATTAAAGATTCTTGCATAGATTAATACTAAGAAAGAAAAACAGCTGTGTTTTGAGAGTGTGCATGAATGTTGAAAGTTGAAACCGCGTTATGTGGTTTTCTTGCCTCACTTGGTACGCACCGGCTGCTTGCATTTGACTCTTTTTTGTTTTTTTGTTTTTTTTTTTACTTTCTTTTTCTTTAATTTTTGGAGGAAGTCAAATGTGGAGATGGTGCGAGTCCGTTCCGCTGGCCAACTGAAACGACTCTGCTCATGGTTCAGGGAAAAAATCCGGAGTAATGCATGTCTTAATTTTTTTTTATGATAAATAATTATTTTAAATAACGTGAATATTCATTAATTAATTGATATTTTTTTATAAAATTAAAATTAATTAATTATATTATTTTATTGATTAATTAATAGATATTATGTTATTTTAAATAAAAAATTTAATAAATACGTACAACTATTAAAAAATTTAAAGTGTTCTCATAGTATTATTATTATTATTAATTATTTATCATATGTACATACTTTCACATTTTATATACAAACATGACAAATAACAAATTTTATATACATACATGACACGTTATCCACATTGGATATCAACTTTTATTACAATGGTTGGTGCATACCCCATAAATGACAGTTTTGGCTCGTTTGGATGGTGAGAAAAATCAAGAAAATTTTGATAGGAAAATATTTTAATGGATTTTAATGGCTCGTCACAACACTTGTTCACTTCATTCCTGCTCAAAATTATGAGGCAGAGGCATTAGTAGATAAAAATATAATGTATCAAAAAATAAAAGCATACTTGGAGATCATATGAAATAGTAAATGGTGGTGGGAGGAGTCCACAAAATGTCGATTACAAAAGGAAATTATTGGATAAAATTTTTGGAAATAATACTACAAATGGAGAGAGCAATGAAAAACAAGACAATCCAAAGCAAGAGACAGTAACTCTCCCCTTACTAGGCAACTAAAGCAAATCTTTTGCTTGCTTGCTTGCCTGCCTGCTTGCCACGTATTTTAAGTGTTTGAACAATTCACTAATTTGAGTATGAAAGTTGATCAATTATACAGACAACTATTCTCCTTCCCATCCCATTTGACGGGCTCGCCGCTCCCACAAGGAAGTTACTTTCCTCTCCTTGATCAGCAAGGCCTCAGCCCGTTCTCTGGCCCCTTCGCAGGTTTCTGTAGCAGCATTGCATTTTTCTGCCTCCTTTTGGTACTGGGAAGCCACCCTTTTTGCTTCACCAAAGGTTATGTTCATATGGCGCATGTGCTCTTCAGCAACAGCTTCTTGCAGCTTCAACTCCTCTGTCAGAAGATCGACAAACTGCTTCTCCATCTCCTGCTTGATGTCAGGGTCATTGCTTCCACAATCTGGATATCACCACAATTAGAGTCCAATTAACAAGAAAAACTAAAAGCTAGGAATCTGTGCGATAAAAAGGGAAAGCTGACAAAAGAATGAGCTAAAAGGCTTTTGGCAGCGAAGTATATTTTCTGAAGCAACCATTTTATCAAACTTCTACATTTCCACTTAACTAGCATCTGCCCGAAAAAGAAAGATAAACCTTTGCCCTTCATACTGTTCTTAGGATCCGAAGGCCCAAACTTGCAGATAGATATCTCATAATTTATTTAGTATAGTCAGTTAAGAGCAAATGCATGAGTTGATCAATCTAATACCAATATGTGAATTATGAAGAAAAGAATTAAGAGATCAAACATTAATTAAAAAAAAAAAAAAAACTATGTTTCCTGTATACTGAGATAAGAGTACATAATTTATGAGCTAAGTAACGGGTTACTTTGCAAAATGCAATCTACTAGCCTGATACATAGTTTATGTTTATGAGCTAAGTAACACGTTACCCTGCAAAATGCAATCTACTAGCCAGATACATAGTTTATGAGCTAAGTAACACGTTACCCTGCAAAATGCAATCTACTAGCCTGATACATAATTTATGAACTAAGTACTGTGTTACCCTGTAAAATGCAATCTATTAACCTGATGATAGGTGGAATGAATGCAATAAACACTAGGAGTCAAGAAAACCCAACAAAGCATTCGAATTTGAGTAAAATAAGAAAGACAACCAAATAACTCAACGTTATTCCTTGGGATCTTCTGTTACATTGAGAATATAAAGATGAACATAAAGGCATAAAAGCAAGAAGTTCTTCACCAAATTAAGCTAGGAGAGTGAGCTCTAACCTGTGACTGAGAGATTGGCTAGCCCTGCAGGAAATAAGAAAAGCCAAAAGGTAACATCAGCATCTATGTAGAGATTTTGAAATTTCAATTACCAATAAATGTGGATGTTAGAAACAAGGCCTATATAATAAACAGGGGGGTAGAAAACTTGGAGATGTCAACTGGAATTAAGGAATTTGTACGATATTTCAAAAGCTAACAGCCACAGGCGGCAAAGCAACCAACTCTTTCATATTGATTATCAACTTCAGAGACCCACTTCCAATAATAAAAGTGTACACTACAAAATTTTCTCTTCAGAAAATCTTTTCTTTAATTGAAATCATAGTTCACAAAAACTTCACAATTTCTCTTTCAGTGGTTTTGGGGCGATCAACTGTCGAATGAATAGAATTTATTGGATTTAAATGCTGAAGCATTGGCCAAAATAGCATTCCTAGATTTTCATTCCAATTAAAACACGATGAAAATAAAATATTAAGGTAGTCCTCAAGCAAGAAAAATTGAAGTATCATCCTGATGAAATGAATACCTAATTATTTTTGCTTGGATCACATTTAAAGAAGACCGATTAAGACTATAATACAATCACATCACTGGTAACCAAGGAGATTGAGAGTCAAACCAAGAATCACCGATAACAGCTGATCAGAACCTCAAAATTGATGACACAAGTAACCTTAATTATACCATAAAAGAATGGAAAATAAATCTGACTTGAATTAGGATTTCTTCCCCATTCAATTACAACTATTCCATCATACACAAAGCTCAGACTTCAAAATTAGCAACAACTGTAGATCAAAACCTCCAGCTAATTTTTCACTCTAATCAGCATTTAACCAAACAAAATCAGAACTTGACAAAGACCCAGATAGCAAAAAATGAGCTATACCAACAAATCAAAATCTCAACTTGCAAGAACTCCTCCAATTCACCATAATCCACATACAATCAAACAAAATCAAAAGTTGAAAGCAAACCCACAAACAGAAATCATTAAAACCTGCCGCTGAGTATAAGCCATAAACAGTAGATCAAAGATATCAACTTGATGAAATAGGTACTCCTCAAATTCACTCTAATCAGCATATAATCAATCAAACTCATGACTTGAAAACAACCCTCAAGCAGAAATCACGAAAGCAAAACTTACCAGGCGCAATCTTGAGAAGGGAAACAGGAGGAGGGCAATCGCAATTACAAGGAGGACAAGAGGATTTGTTACCACCTAAACTAATACCCTTCTTAAATCTCCAAAACAGAGCTGGTCCACACACAGCTAAAGCTGAAACTACAGCAAATATTACAAGACAGTACCTCACACAAGTGCCTGATCTCCTAGACATCTTACACGCGACACGCACAATCTATCCTGTCTGTGTGTGTGTCTGTGCTCTGAGATGCAATAGAAGAGAGACAGGGGGGATCTAATGTGGATGCTTTGATTGGTGGGGCTTTCAGTATGGATTGAATAAATGAATCTACATTTAACAGTTTTATGTGAAAACTTCAACAGTTTTTATGTGAATGACTTTTACCCTTTTGTATGCAAAGCAGTCAGTTGTTTTCGAGTATTGCATTGGATTTGTACAAAGATGATGTTCTATAATGTGAAAAAAAATTGTATCGCAATCAAAGATCGCACCAGACGTCCAACAAATAATTTCTATTTATTTTGTTATTGAAGGACACAAGGTCCATGATACTTGGAGCTCTAACATTGCCCGTCATTGGCTTAAGAGAACACATTTAGTTAATTTTTTCTTTATTGCAAATGGACTTCAGATAAGGACTTCAAAAGAGTAACTGAAAAATAAATAGTTAAATAGTTAAATAAGAGTTAGCAATGAATTATATTGTAAATTTACTTTTTACAATGTTATATAATGTAACACCATTTCTTTCGTTACAAATTTACACTATACAATTTTAGTTGCCATATTCACAATGCTTGTATAAAAAAAAAAAAAAAAAGTAATCATTATTGCAATAATGGGTTGATGTTGAACATTAGGGTCCAGCTACTTTGCCTAAGAGGTTTCTAACCACAAGACGTTTGTATTCTAGCGAAACTACTATTAGATACTAAGTCAACAGATCCAACGGTTCTCATCTGAAATGGAAAAAGGCTGTAATTCATAGGTTTATCGACAAAAATAGCATTTCTTTCCATAAATCGGGTTGATTCGGCAGTAAACGTTACTTGGGTCGGGTCTCGTCATTACACAATTTCAATTTTGGAGTTCCGGATATAACATTTGAGATGCTAAATTTGTGAACTAGACAGCATGGAGGATACGAGGGAGAAACGCTAAGGCAAGTTCTCGAGTGTCTAGGCTTCTGTGGCTCCTTGAAACTTTTTACCTCAACGTAGATTGCATTTCTTCTTGTATAAGGCGATAGTGTTTAAGTTTAGATCAACTAAATGGATTTCCTAAAATCTAAGCACTAAGTTGTAGCATAATTTTATATGGTAAAAAAATGTAGGCACTAATTACTTACAGCTCTTGCTTTCCTAAAAATTTGGATAAATATTGTCTTGAAATTGAACTAAATATTATTGAAACTTATCTTTTGGAACTCGCATTGAATGTGTTTGGATGATAGGAAATTGTAATTCAATTGATTGGTGTGGTATCGGAAAATCTCTTGAAATTAAACTAATTGATTTGTCCGTGATTAAGTGCTTTGTGTTCCATGAAATTTGATAACCAGATTATAGCTCAGAAATTAGTTTAGGAAGCGACTGTTTAATCTTTTTGAATCAAAACTTTGTTTGAAGCGGTTTCTACAAAATATGTACATTGTTTGTTTAGAGTACAGTGATTCGATAATAAACCAAAAAGCATACTTCTTATTGGTGGGTTACTTACTACTATACTCACCCCACTATAGTGCCCACAATAAATTTAGTGTCTTGGATATGTACAAAGATGAAGTTATATATGTGAAAAAGTACTGACAACCCATAAATTTCAAACCTTTCTGGTTTTCAATTTCGGACGCATTGGTCGTCCTAGCAAACTGGAGGGAGCAAAATGATTCGTTGGGGGAGATTCTAAAACTTTGATGTTTGTCAATATCTTGCCCCATCCTGATTCCGTCAACGAATCATTTTGCTCCCTCCGGTTTCTAAGACGATCAATGCATCGAAATAAAAATCTCAAAGGTTTGAAATTTACGAGGTTGTCGATGCTTTCACATACTAATCGTCTTTGCTGGATCGAGACACTAAGTGATTGTGAGCACTATGGTGAGGTGATAGTGATAGTAACCCGCGATAAAGTATGCTCTTCGCTACAGTCGAGATCAGCGTGCTCTAAGCAGGCAATGTACATATTTGTGAAGCCGCTCGATCAGGTTCTGGTTCAAAGATAAGCGATCAGCTCAAGCAATTACGAGCTATCTGGTTATCAAGTCATGGAACATAAGCGCAATCGCGGACAAAGCGATGGTTTGGTTACGAGATTTTCGATACTACGCAATCGATTGATTACAGTTTCCAGCGTCGAACACGTCGATCGCGGTTCAGACAAGTTCAATAATGTTGGTTCGATTCGAGACAATGTTTGTCAAATTCTGAAGCGGGGCGTAAGTGATAGTGCCTACGTTGTACCATATAAAGTATACCACAACAGTGCCTGGATCTGGAAATCCGTTGAGTCGATCTAAACATCAAAGTCTTAGAATCTCCCCAAGATACGCCTGTTCACAAAACAAAACACAAGTTAGAAAGACAAAATGAAACACAAGTTCGAAAGACATTGATTCTAACATAAAAATTATATGAGAATTAAAAACATGGATAACACAAGGTCAAAGTTGTTTGGAATCCGTCTTGCCTAGAGAAGATGCGTTAGCTTTGAATTCCTATATGAAATATGCTCCTACTTCCTTCGCAGGGCAATCATAACGTCACTCAACAATGTCAAGCTTTTATTTATGGCCCGTGTGATCGTAAAAACAATATGAATAACATAAATAGAAAACACACAGAAATTCCAAAGGCTTAAGACATTTTATGTAAAAAATACCTGAGATTCAGTCATACGGTCAGCAGTTGCTCCAGTTGATAATGCTCGCTGTGATCCAGCAAGATCGATGAGGTTTAAGACTCCCTCCACATGTTATTCAATTGCCTAGCAAAGCAAGAGAAGAATTGTCAACAAAAAATAAATAAAAAATAAAAAATAAAAAAATAACTGTAGTGTAAGAATATGTACATCGTTATCTCCAAATATTCGTAATATGAAGACAAAATGGCTTCTTGATGAAGAAGCATCTATCAGAGTCGGCCATTCTTGGATTGCACGTACCATCTCTTCATCAACTTGTATACCCTGTGTACTTACAACGAATCCTAAAAACACAAGCTTATCAGTGCAAAAGGTACATTTTTTCAAATTAGCAAATAAGTTTTCTTTCCTTACAGAGCTAGTAAAGCAAAAAATATATAAGAAAGTTTCAATCATTTTACTATGTTCTCAGATAATAGAAAAAAAAATCTAATAAAGCATTTACCTGTTCTGTGTCGCCTCCCTTAAAAGAGCTGAAATCTCAGATATATTACAGACATTAACAATGGTAAGGTCGCTGACATGAATGTCTCCTTTTGCATCATGTTTAATTTCACAGTACTTTCCAGTACGTGTCAAATCTGGGCCGCAGCTTGACTTGTTGACAGCAAATCACGTATAGTTTCATTATAAATCTCCAACACTGAGGCTTATAATTTGTAGAAATTGAAGTTAAAAGTTTAAAAAACACTTATTAAACCAAAAAATTATAAACCAACTGATAGCGTGTACCTTCATTGTGTAATGTCAGCCCTGTGCTAAAAGAGACTGTGTGGCTTCAAATATTTGCTCCAGCGAGCGTGGAATCAGCCCTTTGTGTTCCTCGACTTCTGGGTCACCGATCATGGCATATGTCTTACCAGAACCCGTCTGCCCACAAGCAAATATGCAGACCTGCATAGAGAATACATGACAGAAAATTAAAGTCCGAGTTATAAATTCATGTGACAAGTAAATTTCAATTTCTATTTCCATGCAATTTCAAACAAGACTCAAGCAAATTTTGATAACACGAAATTATCACCTTATATCCGTCGAGGGCACTTTGTATCAATTGTGATATCTCTACAAAGATATCCCGCTGAGAAGCCTCATGACTGAAAACTTTATCAAATGTAAAGGAATGCTCCTGCCCTGTTGATGTAGGATAAGAAATGAGTTAAAAAAATTAAATGTTTTAATTCAAAATTAATTGAAAAAAAAAACTAATATCAAATACCATTTCTCATCAAAATGATGCCCCTTCCTTTAGATTTTAGAGCTGACCAACTTAGATTGAAAGTCTTAAACAACTTAAGACCACAAAAAATAAGCAGTAGTGCAGTGTAAAAATTGGTGATCAGCGTTGTCTGAAGCATTTTTACAAACAACACACCACTCTGGAAGTAGTGCCATATTGGGTCTTATTTTTTGAACCATTTCATTTGTGTTGAATTTTTTATGAGCAACGGACCAAACCATTATCTTCACCTCAGTAGGCACTTTAGCTTTCCAAATCAGTTGCGAAGGAGAGAATGAGGGAGCATTTGGGTTATCAATGAGACTAAAAAAGTAAGATTTAGGCAAGGCATGCACACTAAGACACAAGTATCCAACAGAAGAAGAACCATAAAGACCTTCAAATGATTCTAACAACAAAGAAGGTTAAGAAAATAAGTACCTTGACTTCAGCTTCAGAATAGAGCTCTCTCAGATCTTTCATAATTGAATCCAAGTACAACTCTCCAGTACCCAATATAGTATGCTCTCCAAACTCTTCAACTTTAGTGATGGCTAGATGATAGCTTTTGTTAATTTTCATAAGACCCTCCACCATTTTAGGCAACTCACTGGGGTTTAGAGGCTCAGTAGCTGTTTTCACCAATGAAAGGGTATTGAATTGAAGAGGCCGGAAGATGTAAACATCTTCATCAAACTCTAGGTTACAGAGAGTAGCAGTTTTCATAATTGATGCATCCACACCTTCAATAAGAACCCAAGAACCAGGAGGAGCACTGCTTATGGGTATCCTATCTCAAGCTTCATAAATCCATAATTTTGTTACTTTTTTGACAGTCATGTCTTCATCATCCTCTGGGGAATAGCCCTCTCCCAATACACATACACTCTGCCCTGTCTGAATAATACCACTAAACACTCTACCAAAAGCATCGAAGACACTGCAATCGGACTTGGGATACAGTTTGGTCACATTGAGCATAAGAGGGCCAGAAGGATCACAATCTGCGTTGCCTTGTAAATCGTAGAGTTCTTACGTCCTGTGTATATATGATCTACTTTCCTAACCGCAGCATCCTTGGCAGAAGGAATAAACTTAACCAGCATATCAGTAAAGCCCAAGGCTGAAACAAAAACTGAGCTACAGGACCAGCCTTAGCAGAGGCCTAACATTCAATCTGTAAGCCGCATTGCTGAGAGTGACAACAAGTTCAGCAAGTGTTACCTCCACACTCTTCTTATGTTCTCCAATCACTTCACTATATATTTTGTAAAGGGGTTCCAGCACAAATTGGACAAATGATCTTTCCCCTCCACCAGCAGGGGGTTTCTTCTTGAAAACAACGGCATCAGGATGAAAATACATGTCTCCCCAAAGACGAGAAGCGAACTTATCAGCGTCAAATGGGACCCCCCATGGAGTTTGACATATAACTTAGCAAATGAATGTAATGTGAACACCATCCCACACTGGCACTAGCAAAACAAACATTCCCAGCAGCTGAATCTATAACTTGAACATTTCCTGCAGTGGTAGAAGCAGCAGAAATTTGGTTATTAATTACTTCAATTGTATGCCTCAGTTTATGGTAAGCATCTTTGGGCGGGAGTTTAAGTTCTGTTATTAACCTGTCAACCTTTTAGAGAGTAAAAAATAAAAAATAAAAATCAGGAGGTATAAATATGATATTGCAGCACTGGTTCATAATGAAATACAAGCACAAGATTTGAGCATGAGAAAATGAATATTTACCTTATTGATTACAACTACAATAGGTAGGCGCTCTTGGATAGCATGACGTATAGCCCTCTCTGTATTCACCTGTGAGTCATATGGTACCATAACTTTCAGACCAAGTAACCCATAACAAATAATATGGTTCACGCCAAGATGTTCAAATACACTCCATTAGAGATAAGAGAAAACAGCAACAAAATCAACTTAAACAACGGAGTCCAAAGGCAAAGAATAGGTCACAATAAATGGATATGGTTGAATCTAATAGAGATTACCACTTTCTACATGCTCAAAGAGAGATACAAGCAGCTTCAGTGGTTTCAAACTTCACACTTCAGTCTAACTTGCTCGTGAAAATCAAAAGGATACATAGAATTTCCACAATCATGGGAAAAATAAAGGTTCCAGCCCATCTGTGGGCATAATTAGATTATCAGAGAGATAAATATTTAAAGAGTACAATAGAATGTAGAATTTACCATCTCTCCTTCAGCAGCATCAACAATCAAAACGGTGCATCAGCAAGCCTGAGAGCAGCAGTCAGTTCATCAGAGAAATTAAAACGACCAGGAGAGTCTATGATGTTACACAGGTAAGATTTTGAGTTGCTGTCTTCCAGAACAAGAGACATGAGAACAGCCTTGATCGATATCCTTCTCTCTTGTTCATCAATCCTGGTATCCGAGTACCTCATGTGCCTCTCACTATTAGGATCAAACGTAAACATATCGTGTGTCTGCTCAATCAGCATATCCATGAAAACAGTCTTGCCATGATGCAAGTGCCCCACAAGAGCAACATTCCGCACCAAAGTAGGGTTTGACATGAGACCAACAAGAAACTGGGTCGACACATACGTGGAAGAATCTTTGACCCCAACCTCAAACTTGATATTCTTAACAGGTTTAATTATAGGTTGCTCAAGAGGCTGCTCATCCTCGCCCATAACCAAAGTCTCCACATCATGACCAAAAACCTCTTCTGCAGTCGGGTAATACTTCTTATCCTCAGCAAGGACAATCTGGTTATCCATATCAACATCATTAGAAGCAGTAATCCACCCATTGGAAGCAGTAGTTGCATCCTCACAATCGGAGGCTTGCCCATCTTCATCGGCCTTGTCTGGAAAGTCTTCATCCTCTACCTGACTCTCTCGATTCAACTCACTTTCAGGACCAAGGTAGTTCCCAAACTCATCATACAAACTGTCATCCATATTATTTTTAAAATCTAACACGGTAAAGACAAACAATTAGAAAGCACAATCGAGGAAAACAACAGTTTAGTAAAAGTAAATCCGTTCATATTGGGCTTATGGTGGGACGGGACAATCCAGTTTCGGGTAATTTCAGGGCGGACCTCCGGAATCCGCAAAAGAAAGAGATCCCTAGCTAACCCAGGCCCACATATGTATTTCCGTTTTTGGGTCGGTGGTACTTGCCGGATTTGATTTGGGTGCATTCAGATTAAGATTCAGATTCATAATTTCATATTTGAATTTAGATGTGAGTAGTATATGTACAGATTGAGGATAAATATTTAAATCTGTAAATATTAAATTTTAAATTATTAAAATTTAAAATTTTATATAATTATATCAAATAAAATACAGTTATAAATTTATAATTAACAATTTAATATGACGAATATATAATAACGTTATAAATTCACAATTAAAAAACTACAACAACAACATAAATCAAACATAAAAAATAACATAAATTTAATAATTTATCTAATAATACCAAATAAAATCTAATCATAAATTAATAACTCAATAATTAACAATTCAACATTAATAACATAAAATAGCATCTTACATCATAATCCACAAAAAGATACCACAACATAAATCAAATATAAAAAATATATATATAAATTCACAATTTACCTAATAATATCAAATAAAATTCAATCATAAATTCATAATTCAATAATTAATTATTCAACAATTAACGATTCAACATTCATAACATACAACAACATCATAAATCCATACTTTTAGATTTTTTAGTTTGTATATATTTTATATTAAAATATAATTAAATACAAAATAATGATTAGGATATATTCATTTTAAGATGCAAGTGCATCCAAATTTAGATCCACACGAATCATAGTTTTTAGTATTTAAATCCGCATTTTTTAATATGCAGATCCAAATTTTTATGTCATCCCTATTACTTGCATCAAAAGGATTTTTTTTCTTAATTGAAAAATGAATATAATTTTTAATATAAAATATAAAATTTCACAGTTTACGATAAGGGTGATAATTTTTACCTGAACCTGAATGATTTGATCTAAACTAAATTTGGTTTGGTTACGGTTGACAAAATCTCAACCTGAGATTTTTCAGTTTGGCCTCGATTTATTCAATTTCAAATCGGTTTAAACCGAACAAATCAAAAATTGACTCAAGGCCGCTAATAATTTGTTGTTTTTAAGATATAATGTGAACAATTACACTATATAATTTCCTAACCTATAAATTGAAAAAGAGGCTGAAAATAGATTTATTAATATGATGAAGACTTAATTTAAGAAGTCACAATGAAAAAAATGATGTTGATATGAAAAATGAGATACATCCATATTTGTTAGACTTTGCTTGTGAAGGTGATGAGACATTTTCTATTTTGCATCAGTGGAAGTCAAATTGCACTAAGTATTGAATTTTGTCAACTACTGCTAAGATGTGTTCGCTATACTTGTTTCTACTGTTGCGTTTGAATCTGCTTTTAGTATCAAAAGATGGATATTTGATCTTGAACTCATAAAATGGTTGAGACATTAGTATGTACATAAAATTGGTTATAATATAAGCTAAATCGTGTGGAGATAAAGAAAAATTATAAAGAATCATTGGTTGAAACTTTAAGGATATGATAATTTGTGAGGAAGTGAAGAAAGGTTAGTGTACTAAATTACTAATTTATATTTTTGTTGATGAAGATGTATTTAAATTTGTTAAATTATTTCTTATGCTATTTTTAATTTTTTATTATGCAGACGTAAAGACAACATAAAACCACTGACATAACAATTGAATTAGAGCCTTCGACTTTGAAGACACAAGATGGCAAGAGATATTATGACTTTTATTTTCTTTACAAGTTAAGTTGTTTTGATGTATAACGTTATATTTGGATGATTGTAAATTTTTAAAATGATGTTGTGCGAATTTGTTAAAACTCAAAGAGTTTATTGTTTGATGATTTGAAGTTAGTATGTTTATATTATTTTATGATTACTTTTTAGTAGATAGATTAGTTAATATAATATTTATATGTTAAGTAACTAAGATGCAATTTAGGCCTAAATGCAGTGTTAATTTTTTAAAAGAACACTTTGCATTTGCATTTTGGTCAAGTTATGATGGTTTTTTGAACAAGCTTAAACCAATTAAAATCAAGTCGAATCGAGCCGAAAATCAAGTTCAGTTCCATTTGATCCCATTGGTTGAAAATTCCCAAATCGAGAAATTTAGATCGGGCCAAAACCGACCCAAATCGGCTGAGCCCACCCATAATTTATGATAATTATAGATTAACCCATAATTTTATAAAGAATATATACAAAATTATTTAAGGGTTAATTACCCTTAGATTATACATATTTTGACAAATCTAAAAAGGTGGCACATTTTTTAAAAAATAGACGAGGAGGTGACAATCTGTTAACTTTGTTGTTAACTTTAATAGAAATAGTACATTAATTATAAAATGATATTTTTGTCCTTAAAGTTAATTATAAAATAATATTTATGCCCCCATAATAGTTACAAAATGATATTTCTATCCCTACAATTAGTTATAAAATATATTTTTGTTTCTACTCAATTATTTTTAAATTTTTTAAATAAGAAAATATTAAAAAATTATATTTAAGTCTAATTAATGAGCTTTTTTTGGTTAAATCAAACAAATTATTTTTTAAAAAAATCTCTTATTGAATCAAACTTTGTCATTAACTTTAATAAAAATAAATTGTTTAATTCAATAAGAATTAAAAAAAAAACTATTTGATTTAACAAAAAAACCTGTTAGTTATATTTAAATGTAATTTTTTATAATTATTTTATTTAAAAAATTAAAAATAATTTAGTAGGAGTATAAACATATTTTGTAACTAATTATTGGGATAAAAATATCATTTTATAATTATTATAAAAATAAAAATATTATTTTATAATTAATTATAAAAACAAAAATATCATTTTATAATAAATTTATTACTCTCATTAAAATTAATAACAAAATTAACGACTTACCACTTTCTCGCTTATTTTCAAAAAACGTATCACCTTTTTAAAAATTTTTCAAAACATGTCCCCCAATATAATTAATCCATTATCTAATGACAAAGCCGCGAACGTTCCACATTATTTAATGCTTCGAAAGTAATTGGTATTAGGAAAATGAGAGTTGCCCCAATTCAAACCCCGGAAAGTCAACACGTGCCGTTTCACAAAAGCAAAAAACGACGCGTTTTGCTTGCCAAATATTTCTCATTTCCTTCATCGATCACAGCCATCACTAGAGAGACGAGAGATTCTTGAAGCATTGTCAATTGACAATCCAAAAGAAAATTTAAAGAAGCAGTTTAAAAGAAAACAGTGAATCTTGAGATAAGTTTTATTCACGTATTAAATTCGTGTCTCAGTTGGTTGTGCAAAATTCTTGCAAGAATGAATGATCTAATGACGAAATCATCCTTAAGTTACGTGGAATTAAAGAAACAAGACCAGAAGGATCATGAAGCCGATATTGACATTGACAGAGGACAAATCCATCCCAAAGATGAAGAAGCCCTCACTCAGTTCTTTCAAGAAGTGGATGCAATCAAGGATGAAATGGAAGAGATCATCAATCTCTAGCTTGATCTTCAAAATCTTAATGAAGGAACAGAGTCCACTCACAGCGCCAAAGTTCTCCGCGGCCTAAGAGACCGAATGGAATCAGACATGGCCTGTATTCTTCGCAAAGCCAAGATTGTCTAAGCGAGGCTTGAATCACTCGATAAATCAAATATGATCAATCACACATTGTCACAAGCTTTTAAAGAAGGCATATCTTGAACTAGCTCAAGCTTTAATCTTGTGATTAATTAAGAATTATGCTCATAAATTCATAATATATGGGACACATTGTACAAAAGTCCTCCAATCAAAAAGTATATTCAACAAATAAAGCTCTTGTACATTTTTCATTTGATGATCGAAGGAAAGTTTATTTCCAAATAATATTGTGAAATTAGCAAACGAGATTGGAATGGATAATTCAAGAATAAAAAATGGGGAACTCTGAAGTAGACTTTATTTGCTTCTCTTTGGCATATTTTAGTTTTTTTTTTTCTAACCATGGATGGCTTAACCTTATATATTATTTTAATGACATTGATTTGCTTAAAAAATTAAGGTGCTAATAATAAATAAGAGTGAAATAAAGGAGTAAATATTTTTTATTTTTTTATGTGCTATTTTTTGTTATATTGTAACACCAGCACTGACTCTGAATTCACTTGTCTTTTCATGGGCAGCCAGCACCATTACGAATTTCATAAATAATATTTTTTTGCTTAATTTCTATTATATAGACTGTTTGCATAGTGTGTGTGTGTATGGCTTACATCATGTGACTGAAGTATTTTTTTCCCTCAACTAAATTTTTCCCTTAATATTTTATGAATAAAAAATGGAGTGCAAGGGATTCATTCAAGCAAATTTGGTAGATGTTAAATTATAAAAGGCAAAAATTGGGGTAAGTTACAACTGTCGCAACATAATTGAATCCGTCAATGATATTAATGCATTTTCTTGCCCAAAAGGAAAAAAAAAAAAGATTAATGGGTCAATAAATGTTAATCATATACAAATGCAATTGATAAGAAGATAGACTGAAATTGATTCTTTCGGATTCTTCTTTCAATCTTTATTCACACTTTCTGTTTCTGATTTGCACATTACAATTGAATTTGAAATCGACACATTTTGGTTGCTGCTTCGATTTGCTTTCCTTTACTTCTTCACCAAGTTATAAAATGTTTCCCTTCCCCCACAAAATGACAAAAGCAAGCCCAAGTTTTGTCTAGAAAGTCCCATTATGCAAACGGCATTTTCATCCATTCACACTTCATACATGTAAGGCCATTAACCCTCCACGTCACCCCCAAAAATCTCCATATACCTTATCAAGGCACACCTTTAAACGGCAGCAACAGCAGCTGATAAACCCAAGATCTGTTATTCCAAAAAGCAGGTTGAAACCTAGTCAAAAGGCACAAAAAAAAAAAAAAAAAAAATGGCCACCAAGAAAGAGATGGAAGTGGTGAAGGGTCTTGACATAAAGCGTTACATGGGGAGATGGTATGAGATAGCTTCATTTCCATCAAGGAATCAGCCCAAGAATGGAGTGGACACAAGGGCTACATACACTTTGAATGAAGATGGGACTGTGCATGTGCTGAACGAGACATGGAGTGATGGCAAAAGAGGATCAATCGAAGGCACTGCGTACAAGGCTGATCCTAAGAGCGATGAGGCCAAGTTTAAGGTCAAGTTTTATGTGCCTCCCTTTTTCCCCATCATTCCTGTTGTTGGTAACTACTGGGTTTTGTATATTGATGATGATTATCGGTATGCTTTGATTGGTGAGCCAACCAGGAAATATCTCTGGGTATGTCCTTTTGATCCTTCTCTACCCTTAACTTAAAAAGGATTTGGCATTTTGATCATGGTTTTTGAATTTGGTTTGTGTGCTTCTTTTAAACCATTTTATTTGCTTTTTTTTTTTTAAAAAAAAAATAACGAGCCATCTTTCTTTGAAAGATGAAATTTTGATGCTAAGAACTAAAGTTTATTGCATGAAGTACAAATTTTACAATGTTTCTTTTCGTCAACTACCTGATGTTATTGTTTGTTGAAATTTTGATTTTTTTTTTTGTCGGTTTTTGTTTACAAATTGTTGTGTTGGTGTGTGAAGGTTTTATGCAGGGAGCCTCGTATGGATGAAGCCATTTACAATCAGCTAGTGGAGAAGGCTGCAAGTGAAGGGTATGATTTGAGCAAACTGCATAAAACCCCACAGAGTGATAACCCACCGGAGGCAGAAGAGAGCCCCAAGGACACCAAAGGCATTTGGTGGATCAAATCCATCTTCGGCAAATAACCATGTAAATTACATGAAGCATAATCTTAATTAATGATCATAATCTGGGATGTCAAGTATAGTATGCAATAAAAGGGTTAAAACCATAGCTTCGTTATTTTAGAAATGTAATCTATGTTACTTTCTTCTGCGGTTTTTGTGTTTTCTTTTGTAAAGAACCGTGTATGTTGGTGTTATGAAGTTTTGAGCTATATGAAAACCGAGTCTTATGTTTGTTTCTCAGCAGCTTGGGTCAAATATTTGATGGAAAAGTCAGTAGTGTAGTCATATTATTAAAGCTTCTTTTAGCTTGGAATCCAAGAATCAAACGGTGGTGGAGGGGTCCACTTTGGACCTTATCTTACTTGTTCTGATCCCTTTGTTATGTTAATGTTTTACTGTGAGGATTTGTATTGTGATGTGATTATTGCTGGAAATCTTGAATCGTCCTCCTCCGCACCCCTGCCTGGCAGCTAGGCTTTCCTAAAAAAGGTCTGGTCGGGTCAAGTCCGTTCGGTCCGGTCAACATATGAAAATCTTGAGCATGGATTAAAAAATTTGAAGGTCGTTATGAATATGTTTGGATACAGATTTTTATGAAAAGTTTGGGTCTAAATTCGGATTTTAATTAATAAATTAAAAAAATTATATATATATATAGTATTTTGATGTTAATTGAATTAATTTTTAAGATTAAATTAAATTAGGTTATATTAAATTAGATTTAATTATACATAATATTATATTTTATTAAGTGTAATATTAAATAGGGTTATATTAAATTTAATTTAATGAATTAAAAATAATTTTTAAATAATTTAATTATTTTTAAATTATATTATTAATTATTAAATTTAATAAGTAATGTAAAATAATATTCTAATGAATTAATTAATAATTTTTTATGTTTAGTATTATTTAATAAATTATATAAATTATTTATTAAATAAAAATGTATTATTTGATTGGTTTATTTTTTATATTAGTGTTTGTGATTTATTGTGATGTATTGTTAATATTTTATATATTAGATAATTTATATAATTTTATTAAAAAATTATTTTAAAAAACTGATAAAAGTTTAAATTCGGTCCGCTCATTATGGATGAATTTTTTTAAGGCTTAGACTTATTCTTAAATGTATGAATTTGCACGTATGAACTTGAGTTTACAAAAATTCAGCCTAAGCCCGTCGTAAATTGGCTACCCTAGGTTAAAGTAAGGAGATTGTTCATGCATACCATAGAAACGGGATAGCTTCACTTTGAAGGAACAAGCCAACTTTGCATGTTTCTTTAATTAAAAAGGATGCGCACAATATTCCAGAGCTTCCCTAACAATTTAATTTAATTGTCAAGACCCTAGGAAATTTCAAAGTTAAACCACTGCCCATTGATTTAGTTTTGCCCTAAAATGAAATAAACATGCAAAGTGACTGATCGAGCTTCAAAGGAACAAGCAAAACATAAATGTAAATATATATTCAGAACAAGTGAATAACATACACAAGCAATGTTTGTCATAAGTACTAAAAAAAAAAAAAAAAATTTGTTTGCCAACAGCTGTTTTCTTCTCTTTTTGATCATCATAACACAGAACCAGAGGATGAAAACACCACAATTCTCGCAACCAAACAATTGATATACGATATACACATATAATAATCACCATTTCTGTAATCCATCAGCTTCAACACTAAAACAAATGAGTGCCGTTACAGGATAACTGCTTGCCTCAGAATGCTCTTACAGTATGGTACAACATTGGTTAGTTTTCTTTGCCTGCTTGTAGAACATCTGTTTCAACAACAATAATGGGGTTTGTGTTACTGGGGGTTACAAAGTCGGATAGACACTAACTGAACTCTCAAGTCTGGTTTAGTAAGCAGAGAGAGCATGACACAATCAACATGGTAAGTATCCATGAAAATCTGGTAACAATGATAAATGAAATTGCAACGGAACTTTACTATCATTTTTTTCCTATTTCTAATCATTTTCGCATAAAATTAAATGGCACTAACCACAAGATGAGTCTCAACCAAGAGATCAACTATGCCAAAAATCATTGTAATCAATCAACACTAAAATATTCAACAAATCAAGCTTTATATATCAAGTATATTACCAGTTTCAACTGAAGCATAAACATTCAAAGAAAATGTTGAATTTGTCGATAAAACTCAAAACAATTAATTTTCATCAGTCCAATCTGATTAATAGGCTACTGCACATGTACATAGTTGTCAGAAACTAAAACCAAGTCTGGGACGAGCGTATTAAGGGGCAATAATTCCTCTATTCTCTAGTAGTCGACTAGTTGGAAAGATATGCAATAGCACTTACTGCACAATAATACCAAGTCTTAAATGCCACACACATGACTTCTTTGGTCAATAGTCTCGTAGTGAGACATGCTAATAAAATGATCCAATATCCTCTCAAAATTCACAAGGCCTTCAAAAGACATTTATCCACAACAGCGAAGCCACTAAATAACAAAAACTGGCATAAATACATGCTCGGAAAGGAGATAACATTTGAGTCTATGCGCATATGAGATGCTGCTACAAATGCATATTGGCCGATGAAAGAATGCAATAAAAAATTCTTATTTTCAGTACCTGCGAAGCTGCACTCAGATCTGAACTCTTCTCAACTAAACTGTCCAGCTTTTCACCTCGTGCAAGTACACTATCAATAGTTTTATGCTGAAACAAACAACAAATTGTTCTTAAATAGGGAAAGGAGAGACAGATAGAGAATCTGATTACATGCATATTAGACATCAAGCCCAACTCAAAATCAACAACGATTTGGGTAAGAAATACCTAAAATTGCAAATTGAAGGTTCCATAAGCAAATAATAGAGAAAACTCAGATTGCAACGTAATGAAAGCATACGCAGCTCAAGAAAATTAATATATAATTCCCATGGATGAAGTTCAACTATAAACAACAAGAAAACCATACACAGATCCAATACATAAACTAGAGTAGCCATAACCGAAAACTCACAAGGATAATCTTTGTTTCATCCAATTCCCTCTGAATTTTCAACAGCTTATCAGCCTCTGCTGGGTCCTGTAAAGTTATAGATCATGATCATTGTGAGTTCTAACAATTAGTAATTATCTCAAACCTATAGCCAAGACTCTGAGAAAGAAACAAAAAATACCTGATATTTGTTCAAAGCTTCATTTAGATAAGGCCAAGGTTGCATGTTGTCTGACTGTGCAGTCCTCCATGATTCACCAAAATTTTTCTGATACTCATCTAGCACCTGCTCGCCCCAAAAAAAAAAAAATATATATATATGTGTTTATGGTTACTCCTTTGCTGTTTGGCATATTTTAGAGAATGAATATATATATATATTCACTACCTCAAATGACAAAGTTTCACAATCCCCTAGAATCTCAACCCATACATAATCACATCCTTCAAGCATTTTTTTTCATCATGTGTCAAACTTTAACAGCAACACTCTCAATAGCTCAAACATTTCAACAGTGGAAAACAATGGTGGACACACTCCAGATCACCAATGAATTACAAGAAAAAGAAAAGCAACAAACATCCTAACCTAACCTAACCTAACCTACATTTGAAAAAAAGACTTTATAACACTTTTTTTCCCCCTTCACCTTCAGTGGTGTTTGACAAAGATAGATCAAAATACTTGTTGAGACATAAAAACACAAGGAGTGCGTCTTACTGTCAGCCCCTTCTCCAAAACTTACAGGACCAAAGCTTATTTAGTCATAGATTTCCTCCAAAGGTCTCAGCCTAAGACAATTAAAAGTGACGTGTGTTTATTAAATCATACCTGGTTGAGAAGAGAAAATGCGCTTCGCACTGGATAGTGATCATCCATGAATCCCATTGCGCAAAGTCCATTCCTGTTATAAGAATGCACCTTGTACTCTACATAATTTGCGAAATCATCAATTTATTCACTTATTTATTATAAATTAAACTGATTTTCACATAATTCAGAAAAAAAAACAATATGCGGCATGATTCAAGCTCAAAATGATAAAAAAATAGACATGATCAACATAATCATCAATCTATTTGTTTAATCTGAAAATTAACAGCTTCAGAATCATCAAATCGTTCATTAATCCTAAAGTTATCAACTTTCACAATTGTAAGACACAAATACCCAAAAGAACACGGATTCAAGCATAAAAGGGCAATAAAAAATGGGAAACCGATTGTAATCTGAAATTGAAAATCGGACCTTCGTGTTGGACGGACTGGCGCTGGCCGGGGGGAGTCCGTTTGCCGACGGTGCGAGCGACGAAGAGAATGAACTCCTTAACGCTGGATCGTTGAAAGTAACCGAAATGGCTAACGTCCAAGGCGGTCGCTAACAGAACCGGATCCGATCCGTCCGGGTTGCACTTCAAAACCAGTAACGCCGTGATCTTCATCCTCCTCCTGCTGTGAAAGTTGTACGGTTCGTCCGATTCGGCGTCGTTTGGTTTTTTGTAAAAGAGAAAAACATAAAAATTGTTTTTATGTTTTTTCGATCGAGCGTTGATTATTCGGATGGGACACTGTAAGTAATTATGAACGAAGTGAAAGCAGATTCGGTTTATGTGGCTAGAGGAATTGAGTGTGGGTGAAGTAGTAAGAATATATTGCAACCGGATACGTGGCATCCAGTAGATGGTGAAGTTCGGATTTGTTGTTTTAGTGGGTTGTTTGGAATTGGAAGGGATGTATGAGCCGTTTCTTAATTTCTTCCATAGTAGTAAGACTAGGAGTTCCTGTTTTTTGGGGGCAAAATTTGAAGAACTACTAAATTGTTGTAATTCAATAAATGGAAAAATGAGTGATATAACTTTTAGGATCTATCTTATTACATATTTGGTATGGTTTGTTGAATGGCTAAAAGCATGTATTATTTAATTTAAAAATTTTTATTTTTGTCTGGTTGTATTTTGAATAAAATTTTAAAAAATTAAATAAATCATTTTATTTCTATTAATAAAAGTTTAAATTTTATGTTTTTGAAGTAGATGTTGTAGAGCATGTTTAAAGATTAAATTACTTAAAACACCCTTAAATTTATTTTATAATTTTAATTTATTAATTTCATAATATGACTTTAAAAAAAATTGTATATTAAAATAATTTTACAATATTTAATAAAAATTCTCATTAATAGCCCAAACAACTAAAAAAATTATTTAAATGAGTTATATTTAAAAAAGAATACCGAACAGAGTATATAAAGTAATTTTTTACATTTTAAAAATACACTTGTATATACTTTCTTCAATTTGAGTAACTACGGTCTCTTTTATCGTGTTTTTCATGAAATCAAAATAATATTGAGGAGCCATGTATAATATGCAGAAATAAAATGAAAAATTAGAAACAAAATGACATCTTTATGTTCAATTTTTCAAAAGTTATTTTAAAGATTGAGGGATCTTTTCCTCACAATTAATTATAACGGTGAAATAGTTTTATATGATAAAATGGAATCAGTTAGCCGTTTGGGGGAATTCAACCTTATCAGGTGCCAGAATAAATGCAAAAGCATTCATTCAAGTTGTTGTTAATTCAGTGGAACAATCTGTGCATCAAACATTGATATTTAAATAAATAAAAGAAGAGCAAATCTTCGCATTCTGATTCTATTTTCAGTGGCAGAAACGGAGGGCCAACTGAGAGTGAGTATTCACTCGTTCTTCATCCACGACATGTCATCCATACATATATGAAGCCAGGAGACGTCTTGCAGTCAACAAACCCCACCCCAAAATGTATGAATTATTGGCCATTTGGCAGCGGCACCCGCGATGTCGAACAAATTAGACTCTTCTACTAATCAACCAGATGTTTGATTCATGACATGACTCATGACTCAATTTTGTACTTAACTTTTTAGTCGGTAGGGTTAAAACTAATCAACTGTCAACATGTAATAATGATGATGCATGATCAAAGCATATGGAAATCTCATGTCAGCGGCATGCAAATGCAATCATCCAATCTTTAATATATTTGTTTTAGCATTGCTGTATTAATTATCATGGTAAAAGCAATAACTTAAAACATCATATTAATAATACCAATTAATGTTAGACGTTATAAATACCACATTTTAAGTTATTAACAATTTTGTTAATAGGCTTAATACGATTGGATATCGATGATGTGTTCTTTTTTTTTTTTTGTTTCTTCTCTTTCCTTCCTTCAAATTCTTTTTACAAATTAATAAACAAATGTCATATAACAATCCTTTGAACAAAAAAAAAAAAGAAGAGGATAAGCAAGGGACAAGACCAAATTGAATACAGGTCACGTTTAAGGTGCAGTTTCAAAAACCCGTTAAACCGTTATTTGTGCTTGGGCTGTAAAATATGATTTTCCCGCGGGATACACACGAGCAAGGAAGGAGAAAAAAGGAGCCAAATTTAGTAAACAAGAGAAACAAAAATTCACTAAACAAAGAAACTGCCCATGTATTGTCCAAAGCTATTAATGCGTGAAATGTAAGGCAAGAGTTATATTAGACAGATCTTGATTGAGAAATCCCCCTTGGTTAATCAATTCTCTCTCTCTCTCTTTCTCCTTTTTTTCCTCTTTTTTATTTTTCTTCTCCATCACATTCCCTAGAAAGTTTCTTTGGCCACTTTTCTGTGAAACTTGATAGGGAATGTTGTGTTGGTAATATTCTTTAATTAAATTGTCAAAGTTTCAAGTAAGTTCTTTCAGGGTTTTGTGTAATTTTCAAATTTTTTTTTCTTTCATTATATTTTTATTCATCCAATTTTAGGAACGCGCATATTCTTTGTATTGAAAGTTGCTAAAAGACAATTTTTTATATATATATATATATATATTAAAAAAGAAAGAAAGAAATTAATCTTTCGAAAAGTAATTTTCTGTACAAAGAGTTGCGAGTCCTAATTAAACCAAAAACAAAAAATGAAGGTAGCCTCATTAATGTGTTCACATATTTATAAGTATGTATCACCAGCGTATTCAAGAATGGAAACACTTTCATAATGTTGTTTTTCACGTGCTTTGATCATAATTAAACAGGATTAATTAGAAGAAGAAGATGATGATGAAGCAGTTGGTTATAGTCTTCCTGTTGATCCATGCAAGTGTAGCACAGAATCATAGGGATGCTGGCCCAGCGCCGGCTGGGGTTCCCGTTCCAGCACAACAGTATATCCCTCCTCCAAAGAACTGGCTAACTCTAGACGGTAAAGAGAATATATATATGTACTTATGTTTATCATCGTTGCATTTGCATATATATGGATGTTTTCTTATGTTTCAATTTGGAGTTGCATGCATGCAGGATCTGAGCCTGTTGTGATAGCTCGTGGGGGGTCATCGGGGGTATTCCCGGAATCGAGTTCTTTGGCATATATAATGACAAAGTCAAATTGTTTGTCTAATGTGATAATGCTATGCAACCTTCAGTTTTCAAAGGATGGACTTGGAGTTTGCCTGTCTGATGTTAGGCTTAACAATATTACAACCATAAATGGCGCGTTCAAGGATCAACAGACAACCAAAAATATTAATGGAAATGATGTCAGAGGCTGGTTTTCTGTGGATTACACCTTGGAACAGTTAAACCAGTTATATCGTAAGTCACCCAAAAAAAAAAAAAATATTAGATAATGCTAATGGCAAACTAATTCATACTTGATTATTATTCGAGACTCATGAGTCGAGCACTGCTATTTCTTTGCAGTGGTTCAGAATGTGTACACCCGATCGGAATCATTTGATAACACACAGCCAGTCTCTACCCCGGACGCGATTGTACAGTTTGACGGAGTCAACAACCTTTGGCTCAATGTTCCAGTTATTCGGCTTTTCACCCTATAATAATATATATTATATTAAACTTTCCCGTTTTTCAATTTTCCAGAATGGGAATACTAATTCCACTTATTTGCTTGCTTTCTGTTGCAGTATGACTTGTTTTATTCTCAACACAATATCAGTGCTGCAAAGTATATCACAGAGTATCTTCAGAAATTAATTAATAACGTGTATTACATTTCTTCTCCTGAGATTGGTTTCTTGAAGACTATGGCCAGGAAGGTGGACCACAACACCACAAAGCTTGTCTTCATGGTCCCAGAACCCGATGCAGTTGAACCTACAACCAATCAAACCTTCGGTTCTATTCTCAAGAATCTCACAGCAATCAAGTCATTTGCATCTGGCATTGTTGTCCCAAAGAGCTACATAATTCCTGTCAACAATAAAACCAGATATTTGGAGCCGGCAACTACTCTTGTGACTGATGCTCACAATGCAGGACTACAAGTATATGCTTCTGGTTTTGCAAATGATATTTATTCAAGCTATAGTTACAACTTTGAGCCCGAAGCTGAGTACCTCAAGTTCATTGACAATTCCCAGTTTGCTGTTGATGGATTTATCACAGACTTTCCTACTACAGCAACAGAAGCCATTGGTGAGATTGATACACTTTTCATTGTCTATAGCCAAAGAAACCAAATTTGAGCCATTAGACCAGCAAAAATACAACTGCTGTGATCTAAACCTAGGCTCAAACTCATTTCAATTCTCTCTCATTTTTTTTTTTCCTTTTTCCTAATGGATGCAGTGTGCTTTGCACTTACCAACCTCAACGAGACAAGGAAAGGTGAATTGCTAGCTAATCTTACAGTTATCAAATTAAAGCATATTATGACATCAATTAAAATTGATAGATATTAATACAAAGTGAACAGGATAAATAACAATGTAAATCTGGTATTAATTCTATACATTTTGCAGATAGACCTTTGATCATAACTCATAATGGAGCAAGTGGGGCTTATGCTGGCTGCACCGATCTTGCTTATCAGCAAGCAGTAGATGATGGAGCTGACATAATTGATTGCACCGTCCAAATGTCCAAGGATGGTGTTGCTTTCTGTTTGGAATCACCAGACCTCATGGGAAAAACAACTGCAGCGACAGTTTTCATGTCTAAAGCAACCAGCATTCCTGAAATTCAAAAGGAAAGAGGAATCTTTTCATTTGATCTCACATGGACTGAGATCCAATCCCTAAAGCGTAAACTTCTTTTCTTACAATTTAGCTAGCTTGAGTAATTGAGTAATAATCTGCTAGTCCTCCTAGCATATATATATAATGTATCTGACTTAATTATGCCAAACATTTGTTATTTCAGCTCAAATCTCCAGCCCTTTTGACAAATCTAATCCTCCCATCATAAGAAATCCAGAAGCCAAGAACAAGGGTAAGCTTGTGACCCTTGATGGATTTCTGGAATTCGCAAAGGCCAAGGCAGTTTCTGGAATTTTGATCAACATCAATGTAAGCAACACACACACACACATGCACGTGCACCATGTTTGCTAGCTCATAGACAAGTTCACAATCTTGCAGGCTTCAGCATTATTAAAATATAACAAATTAAATCTTTGTTTGTCATGGTCAGAATGCTGCTTACCTAGCATCACAGAAGGGTCTTGGTCTTGTGGATGCAGTGACCAAAGCTTTGAGCAACGCCACCTTTGACAAGCAATCCACCCAGCAAGTCATGATCCAATCAGATGACAGTTCAGTGTTGTCCAAGTTCGGCGATGTCCCAGCTTACAAGAAAGTGTTGCACATTAGAAAGGAAGTAAGTGCAGCACCAAGAGAAGTAGTGGACGAAATCAAGAAGTATGCTAGTGCAGTAACAGTCACAAGAACTTCTGTCATTTCAACAACAGAAAGCTTTACCACAAATGCTACCAACATTCTAAGGGATTTGCATAGTGCAAATATCTCAGTATACATTTCAGCTCTGAGGAATGAATATTTATCAATTGCATTCGATTACTTAGCAGACCCACTCATAGAGGTTGCCACTTTTGTTCAAGGAGTTGGTGTAGATGGTATAACAACCGAGTTTCCAGCCACTGCAAGCAAGTATTTCAGTAAGTGTAGTGTTGTTTCAAACTTAAATTAAAAATACAGAATTTTCCTATATAATAAAACAAATATGGTCTTTAAATGATATTTATACACATGCATGTAACATATATAGCTTTGCTCACTTGCAGGAAGCAAATGTTCAGATGATGTGGAGAAACAGGATTTCAGAATTTTGCCTGTTGTACCTGGTGAACTATTGGGTGTGACAGATCTGAAAACTAGGCCAAATATAATCTATCACCCACCCTTGACTGTTGCAGATATAGTTCGGCCACCACTCCCTCCAGTGACCCCTGTTTCTCAGACCACTCCAGGCAGCAGCGGTCTTGCAGCTCCTGTGCCGCAAGGTGGAGTGTCCACGAATGTTGCCAATATTGGTCTTACTTTGGCAGCAATCATGCTCTTCTGCTTGTTATCCATGGGACATTAATTTAACTAAAAACACACTGAAACAACTTCTTCTTCTTCTCCTTTTTCCTTTTGGATAAGTTTAATTCTGTGTTCAAGTTGTTCCCTCACCCAAGCCCTGAACTAATAGGTTATCAATTATTTTATTACTGTGCATGTGAGGTATATACGCACTAGTATAAATACGGGGACAATGAAATTCACCTCCTAATACAAAAGCCTATTGATCACATTCACAGCCCCAGAAGCTGCTGCCTCTGCCAAGAGAAGCAGATTGTTGGACATTGAAAACACATCATCATCACATTCACACCCTCATTACATGCTGAAATCACTGGCAATCAGAAAGGGCGAGACAGCAAAGCCTCACTCTTAGAGGAAACCAGTAATAATAAAAAATATATATCTAAAATTCTCTCATATAAAGATATCCCAGGAAAAATTAAAAAAAAAAAAATCGGAAAAATTACTATAAATCATTCACTCCTACCATTTTCAGATTACTTTGTAATGCATCAAAATGTGAACTTTATTAAACTTTTTTTCTTCTGATGAAAATTTTGGAAAATTCTTTCTTTATTAAATAATAATACAAAAATATTATCAGCAACTACTCACGTTATTCTTTATTTATAATAAAACAATAGTCTAAAACCGGCAATTTGCACATTTTTTTTTTTGGGTTGGTTAGTTTAATTGGCAAAACTTTTTGAACCGGTACAAAATTTAAAAAGAAGCCAAATACTCCCCAAAAAACTCACGCGCACACACTACACAGACAAATTAAAAGGGAAATAACATTGGTAGTAGAAAGAGAGGCTCAGATTCAGACTTGGATCAGAGGCCAATGGCTGCAACACAGAGAAGTCTCCGGATTGCCCCGCCATAAAACGGGCCTCTCAAGTCTCAAGGGCTGATCCAAAGCCTGAAAAACATCGTCACAGCCATTGATCTATTTATTTATTTTGAGAAGAAAGAGAAGCAACAGAAGAAAGATCATTTGCCCATACATACATATATACATACATACACAGAGAGGTGATCATGGCCAATTTTGGCAATACTCAGTAAAAAAGTTACAATTTTACGCGTGGATGGAGGCTCAAGATTCAAATTATATCAGACAAGATTGAAACTTTACCACCATGGCTGCAATTTCAGAGATACCCAGAAGCTGCCTCGCCATTATAAGCAGCAAAAGTTTCTCGTCGTCTGATTTATTTGACTTTGTAAACACATCATCGCATGATTGAGAGAGAGAGAGAGAGAGTGTGTGTAAGATATATGGTAAAATCACTGGCTTCGCTTAGCAATCAGAGTATCAGAGATCTCTCTCTCACTCTCTGAGAGCAAAGCCTCATTCTTCAGAGAAACCAGAAACAAATAATAAGACAGACAAAAACAGAAGGGTGATGCTATTGCTAACCCCAACCATGAAGAATGACTACGAGTTTCCATAAAGTCTATATATCGTTGGTTCTCGGGGCCTAGGCTTTTGCTTTTTTATGATTCCAGGGTGGTAAAAGTCTAAATTATTATTATTATTATTATTATCTTTTATCTTCCTAAGAATTAAATTCGGATAGCCAATAATTTACTATTCCCTTATTAATCCGACCACATCCTTTTAAGGTGAGACTAAGGACTCGGGACTTCCACAATAAAAATTAAGTGCTTGCTACCTAAACTGCTCGTTAATGAATTATAACTTATTAATATTTAGATTTTTTTTTTTTTTTGTTTTCTAAGATTTCGTATGAAATTTAACCTCTAGTGTAGATTGAGCACTTTCTGGTCATTATAGTGTTTGACTGTCAAGCAAGTAGTTTAGATTACCACTCAGGCAGAGGCTGAGGCTAGTATGCAAGTGGCCGCCTCTAAATTGAGTTTGTGCCCCGATTATTATTACTTTTTTTCAACTTCAATTAACAAAATAGTTGAAGCCGCGAGCGAGGGAATACATCTCCCCAAATATTGGTCGATGAAAAATATGGACAATAATATACACGTGTATGTGTTAGATTCTCACCTCAAATTGTGATATTAGTTTATATATTGTAATGAATTGTCAAGTGCATGAGAGAAGAGAACGGTTTCTTGCTTACAATAATGCAGTTCTGCATTTGCTGCTAAATATTAAAGGAAACACGCACACCAGTTCTATAAACCCAAATTGAATTGTGGAAGGCAAATCAAGTGGACACGAAGAGGAAGAGGAAGAGGGAGAGGGATTCAGAATCCTCGACTCCTTTTAGAAATTAGAAACCACGCTCACTCATGTACAAATCAAATTCAACTGTAACATCTACTGACAAATTTGTCCATTAGATAAAACTCTGCCAGCAATTCCTGGTTAAAATTTGCCAATTTACCAACTTATTTCGGTAGAAAGTGATCCAAATTTCAGTACCAACCAAAATCATCATTAGAAACAAATTAATTTACTCCAACGAAAGCAATCGATGAAACAAAAAATAAAACACAATCAACAAAAATATGCGTTGTTTGTATGTATGTATTGTATATTTGTTCTTTCAAAAAGCAAAAAATTTAGCAGAAAAAGGGAGGCTCAGATTCAGGCTTAAATCAGACAGAGAGAGGAATCAACCGCCAACGGCTGCAACACTGGAAAGTTCCCGGGTTGCCCCGCCATGAAACGGGCCTCTCAGAGCCCGAAAACAACATCACAGCCTGCCTTCGTGTAACAATAGATTGTGAAAGGATTCAAAGGACATCAAATAATAAAAGTTTCAATTTTGTTTTGCTAATTGAAGATTGTCATTCTAAGTGAGGGGATTAATTGAAATTTACCACCCCCCCCTCCGCCTTTTTTTCCTGTCCTTTCTTTTGATGACGGAGGCTCAAGATTCGCCTTTTATCAGATAAGATGGAAACTCTACCTTACCACCATGGCTGCAATTTCAGAGACACCCAGAAGCTGCCTCGCCATTATTTGGAGTAAAAGTTTCTCATCGTCTGGTCATTTGGAAAATATCATCACAGCCCCCTAATATTACATTCACATTAACATCCATAATCCATTTGTAAGAGACAGACACACAGACACAGGCAGAGAGAGAAATAGAAAGGGTTATTTATGAAATTTCTCCTGAATCCATGTATAAAAATGAATCATTGGCTTCACTTACGATCAGAGCGGAAGCTCTCTGAGAGCAAAGCCTCATTCTTAAACTAATGAGTACAACACTGGTACGGTTCAGTAATCAGTATCTTATAAACCCTAGATAAGACCACAGAACAGTGGTCCTTTGATGGCCTGGGCCGGGTCGGGTCAGACTGATGCTCCCATTATCCGGTTCAACCAGCGATGAATCAGAACATGATAGACTGAACCGAACTTTTATGAATTTATTTTCGGTACGGTGAATTAGTATTTAGGGTCAGTTTAAAAATGTTGAATTAGTATTTAAGGCCAGTTTAAAAATGTTGTAGTTTTTAAAATAATTATTATTAGTTATGTCATAAAAATGATTAGTTAAGTATTTAGTAAATTTTATTTTCATAAGTAATGTAAATTTTGAAAGTAATCGTGGGTATTTGATAAATTTTATTATTAAGCTGTTGTAAAAAAATAAATGACTAAAATATATATAATGTATGACGAAATTTATTTACACATATAAAAATATATACATACATTATTTTTAATTGTGGATTATAATAATTTAATTAAAAATAAAATTTATACTATATTGATTTTATTTATTATTTATTTTTTATAATAAAAACTTATTGAAATATTAATTTTTTTCTAATTTAAATAATGATAGTTTTGGGTTTAAATAATAATTATAAAGATATTTATGAAATTATATTAATGAATATAATTAATTATCAAAATTAAAATTTAAAACTATTCCTTCCTTTTTTTCAAAATCAACTGTAGGATAGATTGTTTTTAACAAAAGTAATTTCATTTTTTTATTTTTTACAAAATACAAAAATTAACTTTTAAATTCTCAAAATCACTTTTAAACATCTCAAAAATAATTTCAAACCAACCATTAATATCCCACCTCTCCTTCTACTTAAGAATAAGCATTAACAGGCCACTCGATTACAACTTGTGCTTTACTTTGAGTCTTTATAGTAATATAAAGGTTTTAAATCCTTTTTTTAATGAAGATAAATATATTTTTATATAAAAAAATTATGTGAGTTAACGTTTGTCGAATATTTGTGAACATTAAAATATAACCAATACATATACGATTAATATAAACTCTTATAAATATCAGTTAATAGTATGATATATATATTCATTACAGTCTAATTACAATATATTTGTATAAAAAAAAATAAGTATTAGCTAAAATCTACGCAGTGTATTCAACAATTTATCCATTTTGTATGCAGGTATATCTGCACGTTACGATCCTTATAGCTACACCGTCGTCTATTAGACTTCGATACTGTAGACTGTAGCTCTCTCTTGTATCATAACGAGAGATATAAAAGGTCATTTTAGAAGCATTGTCCAGATAACTGAAAAGCTCCAAAAATACAAATCACTCTTTGAATGCAGTAATTATTGGGCCAACATATTACACGTACGCATCTGGCTTCCTCGGTTTTGAATAATGCTTCAGTTCTAATATTTCAATCCTTCCTTCAATTTTAATGTTATTTATCACTTATTTATTAAATAATAAAAATATAATTAATTATTATATTTATTACATCATTCAAAAAATAAATGATACACCATCAATTAATATATAAATACATACATAAAGAAAAAAAAATTCCCACAGCTACAAATTCCATTTTATTAGAATTGTGTACGGATCTATCTCTACTTTCATTTTATAAAGAAAGATCAAATATAGGTCTAACCTTTTATACCCGGGTTGAATGTGGGTATAAAACACTAATACCCATATTTGTTTGACTATTAATTATTTAATTATTCTTTAATGTTTTAAAATTTAAAATTAATAACTAAATCAAATAAATATTAAAGTAAAAAAAAATAATAAAACCCTAAAACGTAAACATTAACCCTTCACCTCTTAATAATCGAAAGAAAAATTTAATATAATATTTTTCTAAACATTTACTTAAAAATTTTAGTCATTTAATAGACCAAACAAGGTAATTTCCGATTCAAATATTTAGTAACACAAACCTCCCAGTAAACTTCGATTTACTTTGCTTTGCTGTGCTTATCATTATATACTCAAAACTTATAATTCGAGATCTAATAATAAAGTAGGTGACTAGCAATTCCAAAATTTAATAACACTTAATACAACAAACAAACATATTGAATTTGTTTATGATAAATAGAACAAATACATGTAAAACTCTTTTCTTTTTTTTTTTTCAATTAAAAAAATATTAAATAATATTTGTTAATTATCAGTTGTTGCTCACAAACTTTGCTTACGGCAAAAGCTCCTAAAAAAATTTAATTGGATGTATTATATATGCATAATAAAATTTTCAGATAAATTTTGAAATTAAGTAAATGTGGATGTGAGAGGTGACAAAAAGAAGGCTCAGATTCAGACCCTGATCGGACAAAGAGAAGAATTTCAGCTTCAATGGCTGCAACACCGAGAAGTCTCCGGGTTGCCCCGCCATGAAACGGGTCTTCTAAGAACCCAATTCAAAAGTCAGAAAAACATCATCACAGCCGAGAAGAAAGAGGAGAAGAAGAAGAAGAAGAAGAAGCAGAAACAGATTATTGCATGCTTGCATTCATAATTATATGTGTGTGTGTGTATATATATATATATATATATATAGATTGATACCGAGAGATGGTCAATTGGTTTGATGCCCAATTTTGGCGAATAATAGCCTGAAAAAAAAATTGAAATTTATGTTATGGATGGAGGCTCAAGATTCAGTTTTTGACAGACAAGATCGAAACTTTTATCAAGCCATGGCTGCAATTTCATTCTTCAGAGAAACCCAGAAGAAGCTGCCCCGCCTTGGTGAGTAAAATTAAAAGTTTCTCACCGTCTGATTAATTGACTTTGAAAACACATCATCACAGCCTCATCACACGATAGAGAGAGAGAGAGAGAGAGAGAAAGAGAGAAGGTCTCTCTATGGCGAAATCACTGGCTTCGCTTCGCAATCAGAAATCTGTGCTTCTGAGAGCAAGGCCTCATTCTTAGACGAGCCTTAAATAAATAAATAAATAAATAAAAGAAACAAAGAAAGAGTAATTCCATTGACACCCCTCTACTGAGAGAGAGTACCCGCAAACTCCGAATGTCTTTATATAAACGAAAGGAAAGGGAAGGATGGATTTTTGCTATTTTTAATTAATTTATTTTTATTTTTAGATATTTACAGCGCATTTTATTTCCAAATTCTAAATCCAAAATGAATGATTAAATGAGCAGGCACAATCTGGTCTCACATATTGGGAGAATTCTAAACTCACTAAGGTTATGAAATTTATGAACCCTCCCATCAAAGGGGTGAATTTGGTTTTCAATTAAAATTAATACCACACTACTTTGGATGCTTTATAGAGGACCGGATTGAAATTTGAACATGCAATTGCCAAAATGCAAATTGTAACGTAAAAAAAAAAAAATCCTTCTAATCTAACCTATAGATACAGGCTAGAGGCTGCAACAGCAAAAGAAAAATATGTCACAAAACCCAAGGAGGCAACCAACAGGCAACAGCTGCCTTCATAGCCACATGTAGTCTTTCTAGCTTCATGTTTCTTCGGTTCAGCAGAAGCTGCATTGGAAGTTTGGAGCCAACTCTCCCACCTGACCACCTGACCTTCCATTGGCGTTCGTTCCTACTACTTTTGCAGCAACCAATTCCAATAAAGGGCGAGGCGAAAGTAATATCCCACGCTGCCCAACAACCAAGTCTTTTCGACACTCGATCGCCGAGCTTGGCAAGTGGGGGCAAAGGGTGTTGGAACATTGGGCCAGTCTCATTGGCAGTGGAAGGATTGCAGGCCGGTGCCACCTGGGCTCCATGTGCTACGATATGCTTTTGATATGCTGCCAGTTTCTGGAATTTCATGCATAATCAGCATTTGACTTGACCAGTTTCATCTCTGATGATAGTATAATAATAGTATACAGAATACTATCACCCAAAACTGAATATTAGCCAAGGGAGAATGCCCCCACTCTCCCAGATTCAACTGTTGCATCTCCTATTGATAATTTCAGCGCCAAATTTTTCATCTCAATCTGAATCCCTAATTTGTTCGGTGCAAAAATGGTTTCAAATATAAATATATATCTCTCATCAAATCAATCCCTTCTACCGTTCAACATTTCATTCGGATTCAAATGACCTACCTGCTCACTGACACGTGTAATGATTACTTCTATTATGATCGGGCCACTTTAAACAAATCACTCCGACATTACAATAAAAATGTGAACAGTTAACACCAAAAAATCCTAAAATAAACAATGAACTCCCAACAATATTAATTTTTCTGTTTTCCCTGCAAGAGAAGGCTCAAATTGAACGGGCAATGGCTGCAAGACAGAGATGCCCCCAGTCGGCCCGCCATGAAACGGGACTCATAGAGCCCGATCCAAAGCCCGAAATCACCATCACTGCCTACTGTACTGTATACACAAAGACACAGAGAGAGAGAGAGAGCAAGCAATGAATCGAACAACCAGGACTTCGAGTCAAAATTACCTTATACGAAAAAAAAAAAAGTTTCGATTTTGATTATGGATGGAGGCTCAAGATTCGCCTTTTATCAGACAAGATTGAAACTTTACAACCATGGCTGCAATTTCATAGATTCCCATAAGCTGCCTCGCCATTATGAGAAGTAAAAAAGTTTCTCACCGTCTGATTATTTGACTTTGAAATAACGTCATCACAGCCCCATCACATGAGAGAGAGAGAGAGAGAGAGAGAAAGAGAGTCTGTGTCGTGTGATATTACAATGAAATCACTGGCTTCGCTAAGCTATCAGGGATCTCCCCGAGAGCAAAGCCTCATTCTCAGAGAAGAAAAAAAAATGGAAAAAAGGGAAATTATCACTTACCTCCCCCTGAGGGGGTGGTTGTTTCAGTTTGGATGTCATTGACTGAATTTAAATGGATATCGCTTTCCTATTCCTCCTCTCCAGTAAACTGCTTAACTTGAAAATGACGACAATGACCCTCTCACAGTTTGTACATTCTAGGCTCTAGCCGTCTAGAATGCGAAAACAAAACGTTAATCCTCAGATGAAATGAAACTAATAAAACAGTATAAGGGCATGAGGTGTTACAAAATTTGCCACTTGGACCTTAATGTACACGGTTCATTCTCTCCATATTTCAGATGAGTTTTAAGATTTAACGGTGAAATGATCTCAAATATCTCGCCTAGAAAGAGAGGGAAATGGTTGCGTATTGCAATTGAAAAAAAATCAAGAGATCAGTTTGTGTGCAAGTCAATGATTTGTTTGACTTTCGAGGAAGACTTTTAAGCCCACCACTTAAAAGAAGGAAGATCAGTTTCAGTCAACTTGAAAAGCCTGAAGGGCAGCCCATAATTCATGCCATTGCATCTTTTTACAGCTTCACTCTTGGGCACAGCCACAGAATTGCATTAGAATTATGCAAATTGGTAGATGAACCAACCCACCTGACGCTCAATTCTGAAACCACATCCAATAGAACAACATAGAGAGGCAGAGAAGAGGGAAGGAGAAAAATCTGCCAACAAGAAAGCCTTTACAATTCTTTACAGTTCTCTCAACTCAATTAAACCTACATTAGGATCTTTGATTAGCACATATAAACTGCATAGTTTTGTGTGGTATGATTGAAAAATGTCATTCCATATGACTGTGTAAGCAAGCCAACTAGGCTCAGATTCTGGCTTTGATCAAAACAACGAGAGAAATCGAACAGGCCTCTCTGAGCCCAATTTAAAGGAAAGGCCCCAAAAAGAAGAGAATTCACGAACAACATTATAATTCACTAATATAAGGGTACAATTTGCACAAATTGCAAAAGCTGGAGAGAGAAAAAGTGTAAGCAAACAACAGGTACCTTAGTGAAAATTATCCCCCAGAAACAGAAGTTTTTGATTGATAATGGCTGGATTATGGATGGAGGCTCAAGACAGAGAGAGAGAGAGAGAGCAAACAACAGAGACCTTAGTGAAAATTACTCCCAGTAGCAAAAGTTTCAATTTCGATTATGGATGGAGGCTCAAGATTCGCCTTTTATCAGACAAGATCGAAACTTTACCTTACCACCATGGCTGCAGTTTCTGAGAGATACCCAGAACAGAAGCTGCCCCGCCATGATGATGAGTAAAAGTTTCCAATCGTCTGGTCAGTTGACATTGGAAAATATCATCACAGCCCCATTTTCACAGCCATTTTTTAATAGATAAAAAAGAGAAAAGAGAAACAAAAGGGGTGTCCGAACAATAATTACCCTTATATGATAAAAATGGCAAAATCATCGGCTTCACTAACGAACAGTAGAAATCGACCGTCTTCTCTCTTAGAGCAAAGCCTCATTCTTAAACTAATGAGTTTAGTACAGAATTGTTTGATTAAAAATCCTAGAGCTAATAATTTATATACTTATGGGGGCCTAATAATTTATATACTCATAGGGGCTATCTTTTTAAAAAATTAACGGTTCGGGTCTGATTAAGAATTGGGCCTGCGGTCCACGTTATTCTCATGCTATAGTACATTCATTCATTCATTCACGATTAATAAGAATTTGCGTTGAAGATATAAGATGTTTTAAAGTAGGATTCCTCGATCACCTGCAAGTATTAAAAATGATTTAACATCTCTATGCATGCAGGTAAATCCAACTAATGCAATGCAAGCTTCTTTTTGTACAATCTTAGAATACATGTCTTCATCTGTTTAGAAACAATCAGCTGAATCTCATGCGAAATTACTTCATATTCTGAATCACTAATACAATAACAAACTATTAACTAGCTGACCAATTGCCTAGCTTCAATTGTCCAAGTGAAAAAAACCCTTGTTCCAATGAATACAAGAATTGTAACAAATTGTTGGAAGCTAATGTGGCATGCCTCTGAAGAGTACAACTTTGTCTCTGTTGAAAATTTACATAACTTCCTTCCCTCTCTGACAGGTTGCTGTTCTGTACACAACCTCACCTTCCGATGTAATAAAGTAGGTCAACTGCAATGGCAAGATATATCAGTTGGTGTTCTGAAGTGAACTTATCAACAGCTGGACAACAAATCAAATGATTCCATCATGATAAACTGTTGCTGGTTAATATGCTATATGTCAAAGTTGCATTCTAATTGGCATCTCCTGAATTCTGAAATGCAATATTAAATGCAGAAAAGATTTGAGTACCCACAATTTCAAGAGAGCTGACTCTATGGAGAAGGGATCCATCGACCATTTCCCTAAAATCCATCGACCATTTCTCTAAGGAAACAAGAAGCAAATTAAGAGGGAAAGTAAGAGAGAAAAATTAAAAAAAAAAAAAATCAACTCAAGCATGGTATTGGATATATAATGTAAAACAAGTACCAAGAAAGAATAACTTAGATTCTGAAAACTGACCTTCCATTTCCAGATTCAATCAGGTCTGGGTTCTCCATATATGTTATACTATCCTGGCGGGAATATTTAATGCAGCCATGTTTGCTTAGATATGCATTCTGAAGAACAAAGGTTAAGAGTCAGATTTTCACTCTTATCACAAAAGAAAAACTCTCATTCAAATTACTTGATCAAGTTCTCTCATCTCACAAACTTTTTTAATGTGGCTTCATTTGCATTGTATTATTAATTGCAAGAGATTCTTCCAAATTATAGGATTTCTTTGAGAAGGTTCAGAACTAATGCAGTTTCCGAAGTTTAAGACCTCAAGAATGGTACAATTTTTCCTGGAATACTGAATATAAAGAAGCTTCTTACCACTCCAAATTTCATAAAGACATGATGTAGAGGCTCATAAATTTTCTTTGCTTCCAGTTGCTCTGCATGTTCTTCACAATTCACCAATGGGTGGAATCCAAATACAATGCACCTGGATTCACACAGAGATTAAACAAGTCAATATTTTATCATATGAAGCTCAATAAAGAGAGCTAGGATTGACTACTAAGTTGTGAGCAACATTAATGTAATTCCGGTTAATGTAAGAAGCAACATTAAAATTTAAAAACAAAATCCAAGATTTCATCATGAAATCTTAGAATGGGTCAGATGGAAACAAAAAACTTCTAAATATTCATTGGGATTCAAACAAGTTAGTGCTTAGTCTCACAAAGCATTGAGTAGTATAACAAATTGAACTGCCAAAAATACATTGACTGCTTTACCAGTGACTGTTGGCTGCTTCTAGTGCCCTTTTCAGCCAATTCAATTGAAGATCTCCGCTGGCACTTGGTAATGCTGTTAGCATTGTCCCCTCAAAGCTTCATAACAATTAGCAATTAGAAGAAATAAGATGAAAACACACACAAGCACTAACACAAGGCATGCATCACCTTGAAAAAACGTTCCTCATGCATCAGAGAATTTTGAGTAAGTGTTTCTGGTTAGTGTACAGACAACTTTAAATATAAAAATGCCCAGCATCTGGCAGTAAACCATAAAATAAGTAAAACTATAAATCCAAATAAATGAGAGAGATGGATCTATTCGGATAAAACTGCTGTTTCAAGCATATTAAAACACTATTTATCTATTCAGATAAAAATACTGTTTCAAACATATTAAAACTCTATTTGGATGATGATATTGATAATCAACACATTGACTCAATCAACAGCGATGTTACTGTTATTTATATCTAGATGAGCTTACCAAGATGGGCATGTGTCAGCAGTCGTTCGTTGAAAGATAAAATTAAAATAAATGTGTATAAAAAAATAAAAATAAAATTGTTTTTTGGGTCTGCTCGTACCATTATTGAGTTGCGTTTCAGCCTAAACATCAGACAAAAAGACTTGTTATAAAACTTTTAAAACTCACCGCCGTAATTCCCGTGAAAGATTATTGCCGCAAGCAAGTATTACAGGCCGCAGTGAAATTTTGGCAAATTAAAATAGTTTGACTGGATGCCAACAAGGGAACAATGGATGCCAACAAGGGAACAACTCTTTTTATTTTTTATTTTTCGCTTTATGAACCAAACCATCCCATCTATGATGTAAAAGGTTGTGGACCTCTTGATAGATGCAAAGTTGAATACTATACTTTGTTGTAATGGCTTTGAGTTTGATCAATTCTAATTGAAAATATAGCTTTTTAGCCAATTACTGCAAATTCTGTTGAAATGGTTAAAAGAAGACGAGGTGAAATTTCTGATAATTTTGTTTTACGAACATGTACATGGCAAGTGAGTCCATGGAGAGAGTTAGCGTGAGACGAGCATGTCAAGGTATTCGTCTGTCCATCAAATAAATTGTTGCGATGCAAACACATTGACTCAATCAAATAATGACAATCGATATTAATATGAGAAAATTTGGAAGACAAAACATGTTCTTTATCGAAGGAATTAAGTATTTATCTACCCATCCAACAAATAAATATGAAAACAACTCAAATAGGGTACATCTTACAAAAGACAATTACTGTCCAAAGATTGGTTCAGAAGGGAATTTTATGTGCCCAAATGATCTCATCCAAACCTAAATCCTTCACTTAAATTCTACTGTACTCTTGAATTGTTCTTGCTCATGCATAGTGCAATTCATAGATTATCAGATAAAAAATCACAGGGTATCCAACAGATATCAGTCCAAACCAATTTCATCGAAACAGCTCAACGACAGAAAGAAAGATGAAAACAGTGGAGATGGGTGCTTCCACTCCTCTCAGCAATGGCATTGCTTCTTCTCCTGGCCTAAGATATGTCTGCACGATCTAGCATATCTACCAATGTCATCCTCCTGGGGAACCTTGGAGGCAGCCTCAAATTCATGGCATCCTCAATCTGAATTGGCAAATGCGTTGCCACAATCACAATCCCACCCATTTTTCTGTGCTCTGCAATGATATACTCTAGCAACCTCACCCCATCATCATCCAATGCAACAGAAGGCTCATCAAGCAACCAAATTGGCCTGTCAATTGCTAGCAACCTTGCAAGCTGCAGTCGTTTTCTCTGGCCCATTGATAGCATTCTTGCTTTCTCTTTTGCCAATCTTCCAAGCCCCATCAGCTCCAATGCAGGCAAAGAGTTTCCTTGTTTGCCTTCAAGAACTTCGAACCACTGCACATTATCAAGAACTGTAAACTTCTCCTTCACAGCATCTTTGAGGGAGAGCCAGTTAAGCTGAAGCTTGTACTGGTGGAATATTCCCGATTGTGTGATGTCATGCCCATTCCAAAGAATCTCACCAGCAGAAGGTTTAGAGAATCCAGCTAACATTCGCAGGAATGTTGATTTGCCTGAGCCATTACTGCCAGTCAGCACAAGTGCCCCACCATCATGAATGGAGATGTTTACATGTCTCAAAATTTGTTGAGCATTTCTCATGCACGAAACATTTTTGAGGAGAAGTCGAGGAAGTGGCGGTTTCCGAAGAGACATTGAGGTTTCCAAAACTGAAAGTAAAGCAGAGTTTGCAAGTATGGGACCTAACTGAGATATTAGAAGCCTAACACCCAACCAAGTCTCTCTGAATAGAATTTGCAGAAGACTAAGAGCAATAGTTATGGTGAAAATTTTTGGGACTGTTCATTAAGAGAAGAAGAGCACAAACAAATTATTAGTACATCAAAAAAAGCTTTATTTAAGTAAATTCCAACCAAGAACTCAATCACATAAAATAAACGCAATCCAAGGCTAATGATAAAAGTTTCACAGGAAGACAACAGGGTCTTGGGAATTGGACACCTAGAAAATTTATGATAATTTCCCTTATAAGCTCATACTATAATCTTCTGGTTATGATTATGAGCAATAAAATTAATAATGAAAAAGATTGACAATAACTAAAAACAAAAGAAGATTGTCCAGTTAGACATTACATCGAACACATTGAGCTCAAATCTCGTCAATAATGCTGTCACTTTGACAAGACGATTTGTTATTTCATTTGCTTCGTAAAACAACTCAAATTAGCAAGTGGGATTTTGTTATACATAACAAAATACAAACAAAACATCCACATTTGAATTTACATGGAACAAATAGAGCCCAGAACAATCCTAAAAATTCTTATCCAATATTATTATAATTCTTACAAGAAGTGGCAAACACGCGCGAGCGCCCGCCCGCAGAGACAAAAGAGAAGCAGGGTAAGTCTTAAGTTTGAGAGATTCGATCGCGGGAATAATAACTGCATCCGTCACTCGTGCAGTAGTGTTATTACTTATTCTGTTCAGACTTTTCGCTTTCCGTTTGTCCCGGGTAGTACTTTTGTACTCGTGTATTAACATCTAAAAGGTTTGGTAAAGGTCAACTTATAATTTACCAATATTTTTTTTTTATATTTTCTTATAGTATTGTTAATAATAATATACATGCATTATTACGAAGCAAAACAAAACAAAAATCAAAATTTTCATGTACATGCGTTATTATTATTATACATTAAATGTAACTTATTTTCAACTGATCTCATTTTTTTTTTCTTTCTAATCTTCTGAGAATCTTGCAGTACATGGAGTTGACTAAGAATTGAACATTCGGTTGAAGCATAACGAAGTGTGCAAGTATACGTAACTCATGTATGCTGCTCTTAATTTGACCTCCTTCAGGATTGAGACACAATTTGAACTCCATCCCAATTCAGTCGGGTACCTCGAATATTGAAATTTTAAATATAAAAAATAAAGATAAAGTCATAAATATTTTATATAAATAAATATATACAAATTGATATAACATGAATAAATTATTTATATAAAAATATAATGAACACATATAATTTTTAAAAAATAATTTTTATTATTTATTTAATTTATATATACTAATTTATATAAAATAATTTATAATTTTATTATTATACAAATATATTAAGGTTACTACTGTAGCTAACGAATCACATTTTGCTAACAATTCATTCCAAATGGGAAGACGAGGTCGATGACTGAAATATTATTTCTTTACCTTTAACATAACTCAATTTTTTCTCTTAGTACAACATGGATTGACCTCAACCAACATTCAATTTCGATATATGTTTCAACCTGTTCTGGCATCCTGCCAAAACAAAGTGAAAACAAAAATGGCTGTAATTTCTAACAAGCTACAGATACAAGGAAGAAGAATCATTCAAATCAATCTTGATGATGTTCCTACTCCCTACTCCTCTTACATTACAGAGCGTTTTCTCTTCACCTAGATCATCAGTTCTAGAATTTCTTTGAACCTCACAACTGAGGAAGTTGTCAACATCAAGCTAGAGCCTTGCCTCTGACAGCGCCGGCTTCCATTCCATACAATAACAGGCTGATCCTGTTAGCAGAATTTGCAGGTGCAGCACATGACTGCGCCTCCAAGCACCCACATTAAATCTGGGTATTTCAATTCAAATTGACACTAAATGCAGTTCTCTGTGCCACCACTAGTGACCAATTACAGAGTTACAATCACCATTGTATATACACATAATATAAAAAGTTATATGGCGGCTGCATGGTTACAAAATTATAAAGCTATAGCTGAGGTACATTGCAGATCCTAAGAACCCTAGATAGGCCATTTCAAAGCATAGGGCATGATGACAACTTCAAGGTTCAATAATTCAAGAATAGTGCGGGGAATAACTTTTCCCAACTTTAGTTACTGATCCACCTTCGTTTCCGAGCTGGCCGCTCCTGTTTGATTTCTGAATCTGTGGGAGCCTCACTTTTGGTAGAAGGGAGAGGCTCACTCTCCATTTTCTTTATTGCCAACGTATCCTTCTCACTTGGCATTGGGAGCTTGAATCGCTCACTTCGCTTCTTAAGCTTCTCAACTGTGTCGAGGTGCCGATCATCTGCTGGTTTTGTATCAGCACCCTTGATCTCGGGATTACTACCATCTTTTTTATCAACAATGGGGCTTTGCTTATCAACGGGCTCAACTGCCGTAGCAGGTTCCTCTGGAATTTTGCTGGTCTCTAAAATTCCACCATTACTATTCTTATTAATTTCTTTAAACTTCAGGGAAGCTGATGACTTACTGTTGATACTGAAATCCCTCTCCTTATGGCTTGTCCAACGTTCCAATTTTGAGCGCCCTCTCCTTAAGTCTTGCTGTTCATCATCTGAGGAAGCTTCTTCCTTCTCTTTTCTGGAAGAGTTACGGTGGACTGGTTTCTCATTCTCACCATTACCTTGCTCAAGGGTGCCCTTGCCGCCCTAAACAAAAAGTAAAACCAATCATGAACAGACAAGAACTAGAGAGTGAGAAACTATGAATGTAATCCAAGGTTCCAACTTACCAATATTTTGTCAAAAACATCAGAAAAGATTCTATGAACGTAACTTCAACCAGAGAGTGAGAAACTATATTGCATTTAAAAAAGTGGGTGTCTAAATATCTTGTCTGAAATCAACTTTGCAACCCATGCATGCATTTCTTAAATCAATGAAAAATGCAACATGCTAATAAGCTAACAAAATGACCAGGCATGAGTAAAAATTAGCGACGAATTGCCTTCAGTACTAATCAACAGATCAAAAGGCTTCACCATAAACATCACAGCTAGTGTGCTGCAAAATTTCAAGCAACTCCTACTTTGATAATATGAAGTCTCAAAACTTCAAACAAAATGAGAAAAGCATAGAAGTACAATGTCAATTAGCTTTGACAACCTTGTCAAAACTGCATTAGAAATTCAATCAAGTTGCCAATAGTCTTGCCCAAAACATCAATTTCCATGAATTCATCACAAAGTATCACAAAATAAAACCATGATACAAGAAGAGTTAGCACACTGCTTGCCAAGTACAAGGCCCTCAACTTTCTCTACATATCCCTTCTCTATGGTTCCCCCTCAAAACCAGATAAGAACACAAGTAATTACTACTCTTCTCAGATGATAAAATAAAGTGACAAATGGTATGAGTATTCTAAATTAATGCAGGTTATTGGAGGATACAAAGTTTGGTATATAAAATAGATAATTATTACTCTTAAAAGAGTACCATTATGAATAATTATTTCATTCCATTTATTTAGCATGTTAAATGATACATCTACTTAGCGTATCCTAGTCAACAAATGATTAACAAATTTGTGTGCTCAAAATACTAATTTATGCAGTTTAAACTAGCCTAACTACTTGCCAAGCCACAATAAACAGCCTGAAGGGATAGGCAAGAATTTGAAAGCATTTCACACTATTGACAACCAAAAGAGTCATTAGTGAATGTTGCTTAAGTAGTAGGCAAACTGAAATATGAGAAGGCGCATAGACTCGTAAACCAGGCCTGCAGCTTTGCCTTGAAGAACAATGAACATCGTCAACTTGTAACAAAGTGCTGATTATAAAATAATGAATTCCACGGATACCAAACTACATATCAGTTTTAATATTCAGCAGTCAGCCCCCTACTTTAATCAGTTTCAGCTGCCTCAAGAGAGGACTGTTCTTTCCTACAAAAGTACTAGTTGGAGAAGGAATTGAATACTTCCAGGCCACAACAAAGGGTTAAATTGTACCAATTTGAATTTGTATTTGAAGATTTTACTTTATTTTCCATTTATTAAAATTAGCTCATTTCCTGAATTCAACTTCTCTGAGATGATTTCCCATCTCTAATAATCTTTATGCTCTAGTGTCTATGGAACATACCATCTCACTTACATAACCACTTTGGTCTTCTTGATTTCTCTTTGAAGCAACCGAACTGTTGTGATCTCCAACTTCAGATTCTCTACTTTTCCTTGAGCTTTCTTTATGCTTCTTCTCGTTCACTCTATTGTTATCTGAAGTATTTGCAGAACGATCATTGCGAGGACCTGACCTTTCCTGCCTTGATTTCCTGTCCTCGTTACTAATTTGATTTCCATGAGCATAAACATCTTCACGTCCCCTATGAGGTGGAAGACTTTCATCCTCAATTCTCTCTCTTCTCTTCAGTTGTTCACTATATCGAACTGTGTCTTTAACCTGAAACTCTTTATCAGAAACCTTATATTCATCCTTTACCCTAGCATGGCCAACCCATGCTCTGTCTTCTGAAGTACGACCACTCCTTACAGCACCCCGTCCTTCTTCTCTCTCCCTTTTCGAGAGAATTTCTTCATGCGGTTTCGGTCTGTGCCACTCATCTCTCTCCCTCTGCCTATCACCTCTTTCTCTCTGAGACCAGCTCTCATCCTTGTGTCTAACAGGATGGTGATCATCAACATTCTCTCTAATTCTCTGTTGGTCTTCTCTCCTCCGCTGATCCAAAACATCATCCCTCTCCCGCTTCCGACGACTGGTTAAATCCCTGTGGCCATGCGAGATTTCATCTTTTTCAGCATTATCCCGTCTGCTATATTCATCATCTTTCCTTCTCTTGCTAATGTAATCATCCACCATTTCATACCTACTCTTCAAACTATCATCTCTTTCCCTGTGTCGTGGTCCAGCATCCTTGTCATAATAAGGCCTATAGCTGCCATTATCCAACTGCTTTCTCGAATGAAGATATTCATCTCTGTCAATCCTCTCACTTTCCCGAGCCTTACCCCTGTGCCTTGCTCCAATTTCATCAAGATGCTCACGCTCCCTCTTCCTTGTGTCTTCAATTCTATTTTTTCTGCTGTAAGGTTCATCCTGTCTCCTTTGCCAAACTCCGTCAGAATTTTCCCGCTCCTTTCGCCGATCAAAACCCTCAGGTTTCATTTGCATATCATGGGCCAAGCTAGGATCCAAATCTCTACGAGGATAAGAACCCTCCCTCCCTTTTGCCACCATGCGATTTCTCTCCATCTCTTGTCTCCCCTCCCTATCTTTTCTTCGGAAACTCTGTTCATTTTCCTCAGGGTGCTTCTTTATGCTCCCCAGGCGCATAGAACGTCCATCTTGCATTACTTCCTCCTCAACACCCTCGCGCCACTTCTTATTATCTCTGCTGCTACCGGATCTTGCTTTACTGTTTTCGCTACTTCTTGCTGCTCTAGAATCTTCGTCCTCATCAAATTCTTGCAGCTCAGCTTTTTCAACTTGAGAATTTATTTTGTGTGTCTTTAATGAATAAAGTGCTTTTCCATCATTACGACTATCACTCGTGGTTACTGCATTTGTTTCCTCCTTTTCCATTGCAGAGCCTCCATCACCCAATACAAGTTCATCATGCACAGCATCTTTATGCTCAACACTCAATTCCCTTGCATCCCTAACCATGACAGGAGATGACAATGGACTATGTTTACCCTCCATGCTTTCAGCTGATTCTTCATCCTGATTATCATGGAATTTCTTAATTTCTGGGCTTCGACTTGGAGTCATACGAGGGGATCTGTCACCTGTTCTTCCTGGTATCCGCCTGCATCCAAAGAGAGTGGGTTAAGGTGTTACTTAAGCTCAGAGCAATCTTACTAATTCAGAAACAGACCCAAAATGAGGCGAAGGCAACAAAACCAATTCTCATTTCATTATGTTCTTCTCAATCAGAAACTAAACATCTAGTGATGTTATCAACCTCTGAAGAAAATTCAGAGTTGTTACAAGAAATTCAGGCAATCTATGCTTTGGCTTTTCAAACAAAAATGTAAATAAATTAGCACTCATAAGCACTGTTATAGAAACTGGGGGTTTGTTGGGAATGGTTGTAGCTTCTAGGATAATTGTGGTTTAAGAACAATCAACTTTGAAAAAAAGTAAAAAAGTTTCTGCTTAACCATTATTTTATGCATATGCAAATCCTGCTTTCAAGCTGTCATGAACGTGAAGAATGAAAATGGTAGACAATATTTTGTTTGGTGAAATATTGTTATGTGACATTTATAAAATTACAAACTTATGACTGATAAATTAAAGTAACTATAATTGATATATTATATATTCATATTTATTAGAAATCAATGATATTCTAATGCAATGGGTGGTATGAGATACCACAACAAATAGAAAATTTAGAAGCATATCAAGTTTAATGAGTTGTAATGCTGGCTTGAGGTGAACTGCTACTGCAACTCTTCAGACTGAATGTGCATAGTACCAAAGGAAGTAAAATTCTAGTCATGATTTACGATGATACCATGACTTAATTAGAAAGAATGTCAAATATTACATCCATCAAGGATTATTCTATACCTCTGCTCATGAGAAGTCCCAATATTTTCGCTGGGATATTTAGGAGTTGGGCCCCTGGAACCAGGTCGATACTGAAGTGGAGCTTCAGGAGGGAAGGGCAAGAGCCCATTTCCTTCGGGTATGTTATCACGAACAACATTCATAAATGGAGCCTCATGTCTAACAAGCTCCCTCTTTCGACTATCGTAAGCCTCTGGAAACCCATCAAAATATTCTGTGTCCGCGGGTCCCATCTCATCTTCAGCTCCATGGTTTTCTCCTCTACAATCCTCTCTTGGAAGATCATTGTCTCGGTCAACATTACCAGTGGACGAATCATCATCTACAGAGTCCTGACAGACAATCTGTATCCAAACACTTTCAGTTAATTTAAGTGCATGTGAAAAGTATAAACATACAATGGATGCAGTCAGAATCAGGGCAATCAACAGCAGGTTTTATCACTAACCTCAATGATTGAATCTGAATCTCGGATGCGAGGTGGACGAGTATCGATTGAAGGGAGACGCTCACCACAACCACCTTCCACCTGTATTGCTCTCCCAGTTGGCTAGCAGAAAACAAGTTACACAGTTGAGACTGGCAACTGATATAAAAAATAAAACATAATCCATCAAAAGCATAAACCAATTTTGGAACACTCCTGCGTTGTAATTGCTATAAGAGAAACTCCAAATAAAAGCGGAGGCAAATAGATAAATGCAATTTCTCCCAGGCAGGAGAGACATGATGAAAAAATTGAATTTTCCTCTATTGTGAATGCTGAAAAAATAGAACTAGCAGCTGAGGCATACTATTGGTGGTCGCACACGTGCATGCCCTTTTGTTAGATCACTTTGTCCAACATCTGGCTTCCCAAGATTTGCATTATCAGCAGGAACGTCCAGAATACCAGTCGCTGCTGCTAATTCTGGGGGTAAATCGGGATCATACTCCTAAATTGAAAGCAACGGAAAAATTACAAACTGCATAAGTCACACAATCTATCCATCTAGTTATCTAAATATTGATTACGTGCATATGTAATTAATTCACAAACACATGCATCTCATTACCTGATCTCGCCCACTTTCATAAACACGAATTTTGCTTTGCATGGTAGTCTCTAGGCGGTGCTGTTCCTGCAGAATTTGGAAAGAAGCTCCTAAGTCTACTGTTATCTCATAACAAATATCATTAAAGGTCAATAGTTACCAGCTGTTTGCAATAATCTTTCCAGCTCTCCTCATTCAAACCAAAATTGAAGAAGTCTGTTATATCAACGCCAGGGTATTTCCATGGTTTTTCTTCAAAACCATCGATGTCAACATCGAATATAGTCCTGGAAATCATATAGGTAACAGGATATATAAATGAATCAACACCAACAAGAATTGAATAACTTTACTAAAACACACTGAAAACATAGTCCTCCATATCAGGCAACACTGTGTTAAATAAACTTGGAAGAAGAGCGTAAGATCGCCAGTGTTTAGCTAGGCACTACATGACAACCATAAAACCGAGCCGGATGCAAAAATGCATGCATTGCAAAGATGATTTATAGTCACATAAGAAAACAAGTTACCACTAGCTGACTAAACTAAAATTTCTGATAACCACATGTACCAGCTGAAAAGGAATGTTAAAAGAAAATGACAGTTAAAGATAGACAGAAGCATTTTGTAGGACATTTTAAACTCTATATGGTATAGAATTATTATGATCAAATAATAATCATAAGAGCATTTGTATACTATTGAGAGTAAATATAATGATATTGTAACAAATCAACAAGAAAACCAACTTCAAACAAGGGTAAGAAGATGACAAGAAAAGATTATTAATAAGGATCTAAGAAATATGCTGAAAAGCAAAACAGAAGTAACCAGAATATGCAGCTAATAGAAAATTACTTGTGAGAAGGAAGCGTGAATTCCAGTCCACGCCCTGCCATACTGACACCGGAAGCAGACATTCCAAAACCAGGATGAAAACCTTTCTGCATGGGAGGAGCAGTTTTCATTCCTGTAGGCCGCCAGTCCCCTCTGCCACGACCAGCAGCAGGACCCATGTTAACAAGCGGACGAACTTGACCTGGGGCTCCTCCAGTGGCAACAGTAGCTGACCCGGGTATCGGAGCAGCACCAGGTCTTACATACTGCATGCAGCAGAAAAAAGATTATAACATTAACAGGAAAACACAAATTGGGCAAAATAAGTAAGTAGAGAGCTTAATCAAGATTAAAGTCACTTTTGCATTATGCTAGTAATTAAAGACACCATAAATTAGAACACAGGATGGTTAATTTCATTAACAGTCATCAGTATAAGCAGGCATCACATAAGTTAAAACTACAGTCATATGATGAGCTCCTAATTATCTTAAAACTCGCTATTACGAGTCCGTGACAGGATAGTGAGAGGAGAAAGGCACTGCCACAGCACCAAGGTAGGTGTCAAAAAGGCGCTCAGTAATACATAAAATTGCAGTCGTTAACTAAATTTATAGACAACTAATCCATTCAGGAAATCTTGGCAGAAATAATAGCCAAGGTGACAGCCAAGGATATTGTAGTTATACAACCAAAAGATTGATTTTTCTAAAACAACGAACACCATGTACGATCGAGAACTAATAACACCCTAGGTGAGTGCCTGTACAATGCATTATTAGCTGACAGTGATACAAGCTAAAATTAACAAATGAAGCATACAGTCTAATTAGTTGACAACGGCTAGTGCCTGTGCAACACATATGACTCAAATAATTTGCAGTTTATGGGTCCGCAAAATAAAGTTTTTTTGACAATGATGGTCATTTCTTCATCCACATAATACGAAGTTATAGTTAGGACTTACGTTCGCTATACCAATAGTCTCAAAACTCTATAATTATGGAAATAAATATCTGATTTGTTATTGGTTGAAAGCTAAATAAAGCAATATTTAATTAACAGCAGCTCGGACCACTAACTGTGCCTTCTCCACCCATCCTATCAAATACGTTCCACCATAAGCCGCATAGACCAAAAATGACATTTTTAAAGGCTACGTCTAAGAAATTTGGTGAGATGAACAGATCTTAAGAGTCCAGCCCACAAAATCCTATCTGTCCAAATGGTGATTCAGCAACCAGCTCTGCACTTCATAACTCAATAATTGTAATTTTATACTTACCCAGCGGTCATTTCTCTCATTTTTTTTCGGTAGGGGAAGCATTGGGACAATTATTGTAACCCCAGAAGGCAACTGTATTTGTTGTAGCTCAGATTCCAAAACCCAGTACTGCATATAGCTTCTCATCGGTCCAAAATACACAAAACATTCAATGTACACAACAATAATAGTTATGACAATTTGGATGTCAACAAGTCCCCAAGCAAACAATCCCAAAGTTTGTTAGCGGTTCATACATGAGATGTAATTACCATCCTTTTGCGGAGGTAATCCTAGGACTGCTCACTTGAGAGAAATCAATTATCATTAAAACTGCGATTCAAGCATGTAATTCAGGAAAACGGTGGGTTTACACTCATAGCCTGTAACTCTGATCAACTAATTTTTTTCCTCTTTATTTAATAAGTGACTCCGGATCAAGCATTTTCAAAACTGAAGACAATTAGGAATCGAACAGAATTCGGATCGAGAATTTTCAAAACTGAAGACAATTACGAATTGAACAGAATCCCTGGTATAAACAAACAAAAATAGAAAATAATATCCTCATTTCATTAACATGTATAAAAGATTTACAATTCTTAACTCAAACATTTCAATTCATTCTCATTCTTAAAATCAAACAACAAGTTAATCACCAAGCCCACTTACAAAGTCCCCAAAATTCCCGACTACACTTTTTATTAATTTAAGGACGATAACAGAATCATTAACCAATAGTATACACAAAACTACACGACACTAACCTTAAACTGAGAATGATATGGATTATGATACGCAAAATGATTGCTATAACCAATCTTTGCCGTAGCAGCAGCTGCGGCCGCCGAAGCAGCAGCTCCGTTAGCTCTCTCTCCTGTTCCCTCCTTCTTCTCGGCGCCTCCCTCACCAATTTGGGCTGCCGCATCATCGCCTCCCCACTCTTGCTCCTCCACCATCAACCCCTGATGATTGCTCGCATCCGCATCAGCAACTATCACCAGTGGGTCCCCATCTTCCTCCTCCTCGTCGTCGTCGTCGTCACCGCCTCCTCCATCAATCAACATCGGCCGATGATTCTCCTCGTTCAACACTATCTGCAAATCGTCCTCACTGTCACTCTCCCAATCCTCCTCTTCTTCCGCTGCCTCCCCCTCGTTTCGGTTTTGGCCTTCCGACTTTACGACGCCGTTTTGAGAAATCCCGGGAATTTCAATCCCCGGCTCATCATCGTCGTTTAAAATTCCGTTATTACCCTCCTCTATATCGAATTTCACTTTCGCATCGTTGTCGTTGTCCGTGAATTCGCCGTCTGTATTGGCGCGTGGTGGCGCGTGCGAAAAAGGAAGCGGCGGCGGAGGGGCAAGGTTAAGAGGAGGGGTGGAATTAGAGACGGATGTGGGGTGGGAGGAATCGTGATCGTTGGATTTGAGGTTGAGGTCGAGGTCGATCGGACGGTGGAGAGAAGCGGGTGCAGCACAGGAAGTTTGATGATGGGACTGCGAAGCGGCGGATAAGGGACGGAGGACGTCGGTGTAGAGATCTCCGAACTCATCATCGTCTTCCATTCAACAAGATTTCAGAGAGAGCCAAGTGAGTTTCAGAGCGAAATATAAATATAATGAAACAAACCAAAAAAGAAAGAGGGTTTTCAGAGGTCCCCGTTAGTGTCCACTTCTCTTCGTCGAGGGGGCTTTATTGTGTTTCTGTTCATTATATAATTATATATATATATATTAGATGGTTTTGTTTATTTAGTTTTAACTTTTCAGAGACTTCTTTTCTTTTTTCCATAAAAATTCTCTGTATTTCTTTTTCTAATTATTTCAGAGCATGATATTAACCGGACCGATCGTATGTTAGAGTTTAAGAATGATCAGCAGCTATAATATTAAAATATTTAATAAATATTAATGTTATATTTTAAAATTTATATTAATATAATTTTATATTTATATTTGTTAAAAGTTTATTTATATTTTTAAAATTTTATTAAAATTATTATTTAAAAATTATATTTATTATATATTATTAATTTTATTTTATAATTATAATTTTTTTACAATAATTTAACTTAAAAATTATAACACATCAACCTCAAACATACTCTTAATTTAATTTATAAAAACTATTTATTCATATGAATTTAGAATAATAATAATTTCGATTCAAACTCATAATTGAGTTTGATCATAGAATAGCATTAAATAAACTGAAAAAAAATAGTTCTATGAATTATTGATTGAAGATCAAAATTATATTATAAGTCTTCAATTTTTGAGCCAAAAGTTGTTATGTATAAAAGTCTTCCTATGAAAAATGTGCTGAATTTTTTTTTAATATTATATACAGTACAATCAGAGCCAATATAAATATATGATGGATGCCTAAAGTATAAACTTGAAACCCACTAAAGAAAATAAAATCCCATAATTAACATTGAAGCCCAAAATATAAAATGTAGTCCAGCTAAAAAAAAAAAATCTTACAATTATTGGAGAGATTTTAGAATTAAGGAGAAGAAGTGACGATCAATTCAATGAATGGACTATCCTATCATAGATGTATACCATTAATTTATTATTATTATTATTATTTAAACTAACGGCAATTTAACTTTTACTACCCATATGAGCAGTTTCAAACACGAGATCTCTTATTTTCAACACAATAAATTATACTATTAAATACTTGATAAAAATACTATTAAATACTTGATAAAAATATTAATTATTTAATTAACGGATAATATTATTGATTATTTACATAAAAATGTTCTTTTTTCTTTTATAAATCTTAAACTAAGTATATAAAATTATATACATTTTCAATGATACTTAAATCAAGTTGTGTATGTCAATTGTTCTAATCACACCAAATGATCTTACAAGTATTATCTTATTGATAAGTATCTTATCTTATTATAAAGCATAAAAACATAATTAAAGGTGTAAAAAAAAAAGAGAATTATTTAAGACTCAGTTTGAGATTAATGTTAAAACTCAATAAATTACATATTTCATAATTTTTTACAAAAATAGTATTTAGTAAATTTTGTAAAAACATCTTATTTAATAATTTTTTTTATTTCGATAGCAATTTTTAAAAATATATAGAATGTTAATTTTTATAAACAGATTATTAAATAAGTCACCATATTTTTTTAAAGTTCATATTATAACTTTAGTATTTTAACAACAAAATACTTATATCTTACTTTCCATAAATCATAATATATAAATTATTAGACATTATATTACAAACACAATTAAATTAATGCTACAATATTATATGTTATATCTAGTATCGATTTAATGTGAATATAATAAATATTACTTTTTATTTTATTTAAATTATATATAAATTTAAATTTTTATCATATTTTATCTAACAATAAAGTTAATTAATTTTATTTAATTAAATATTTTTAACTTCATGTAATTTTAAGTATTTATAAAAATATATTTTTAAATAATTTATTTTACTATATAATAAAATAATACTTTCGTAATAAAATTTACCATAACTCACAATAATTATAATAATATAATTTATCAAATACTTAATTATTTTTTAATTAATAATTTATTTTATCTGTACTATATAAATATCTTATTTAATCGATTTCCTTAACCCGCCCGACATGTTTTTGTAGGATAGAAAGTAGATTCTTTGGTTTTTATTATCCATTTGAAGTTTAATATGATAATTAATCTTTTTTTCTTTTTATATAATATTACTAAAAGGAAAAACCGGTTGAGTGGCGCCCGGTTCGTGAAGTGAGGGGCTCCAGTTCGACAAATTTCTAACCTGAAGTCGATTCGCCTGTACTCTGATAAACGGCGAGAAAACAAAGGATAATCGAAAAGAAAATCGCAAGGCGTAAACATGATCGGAGTAGGAAAGATCAAGCAGTACTCTAACGTCCTCGACAAACCCCTCAGCAAAGGCAAACAAGAGGTCCTCTCCTAATCGCTGTTGTTTTTTTTTTCGAACTTTTTAGTTTCATACTCTGTTTGGTTGCCGCCAAAATGTGCTGGAAAATCAAAAGTAACTGAATTTCATCTGCAGCTGAAATTTTTTGTTCCTTGGTTGATTTCACAGCAGCTGGCAGAGATAATTGAAAATCAGATCTTGACAGCATTTCATGACATTGTTTGGTTTTTTTTTTTTTATTTACTTCGATAAAAAAAATGAAACATTCCAGTTAAATTATTAATTTTGAAATATATGGTTTGATTAATGAATAGGAAAGATAAAGAATCGAATTTGGAAATTTGTTTAACTTTATATTTAAAGTTTGGATAATTGAAAATTTATTTGTGGTTCTGATGGTTAGGTAAGTTTGAGTGCATTTTCATTTCTGTTCTCGGAGCTTGTTCAGTACAATCAAACACAGGTTGACAATATTGCTGAACTAGAGCGAAGGTAAATTTCAATCTTACTCAAAATTAGCATAGATCGGTCAAATTACACAAACATGTTGGTTATACTGTATACAAAAATGTCTATGAATCCTTGTGGAAATAGATGAAGACCAGAAGATAATGAAATCTTGGTATTATTCCAAAATTGTAGATTCTTGGTGTTGGCACATGCAAATGCTAAATTGAATCATTTACTATGGTTCTAATTATCATCACTGTCCCATCATTTGAAAAATCAAACACAAGAAGTTTGTTTTGTAGAATAATGTATTCTCCGTTACTCACTGAAGTTGAAGAGTGATATTGGCATAACTGGAGCTTTGGGTTTAGACAATTTCAAGTTGGATATGTATGTTATTTTTTATTTGGCACCATTATTTCTGAGAATTATACAGGTTGGAGGACGCAGGCTATGCTGTTGGTGCTCGAGTTCTGGAACTCCTTTGTCATAGGGATAAGGTAACATTTAATGATAGATTTCCTAGTATAATACTTGTTGAAAATTTCATTCCTGTGGACTCCTGTTTGCTTGTCTTTCTTATCCCCTAACTCTCCAACTTCTATGCACCATACATCTTCTGCAACGAAGGAACTGGATGACATGGAATGATGAAATTTCTTCTTTCAACTGCTTCTTTACCTACCAGTGTTACATGATGTTGTCTTCTATTTTTTGTTCCTCATGTGTTTGTGCGTGTGTTATAGACATTTGTCATATTTAATGGAGTTGCAGAAGTCATGAATTTATTTTTTATTGCTTATTTATTCATTTTTTGCCATAGGGAAACAGAAGGGAGACAAGATTGCTGGGCATTTTGTCCTTTGTACACAGCACTGTTTGGAAGGTCTTATTCGGAAAGGTGAGCAATTTCAGTTAGCGATCTTTTAATTTCATAGGATGATAGTTGAAAGGTTAATTGGTTCACCAAGTTCTTTGTATTGAACCCTTTGATTTGATATTTGATTCTCTGGACCCTGTCAAATGATGTGCTTTGGAACTTTGAAAGCAATATGGATCATTAGATTGTGTTTACTATGGGGTACCCATTTTAATCATCTTGTCTATAAGAGATCATGTGGACTAATGTGTTGGATAGCCATGCTTTTAATTTGTATAAGAGGCATGTAAAGGTGGCAGATTGTTGGATCTTTGGTAGTGTAACACTTCATTTTGTATTGTTCTGCTTCGAATCAGTTGGTAATTCACAATTTATCTGACCACCTCTTCATTGTCACTTTAATAGGTAGCTGATTCACTTGAGAAAGGAACTGAACATGAAGATGAATATATGATCAGTGAGAAAGAGCTCCTTGTAAACAGGTTATTATATATTCATCATTCTTATTGTGACTGTTGCAACTATCTGTATCCTTGATAGCAAATCCTGTTGATGATTTTGGTTTGAATTTTTTCTTACTTGTAGGTTTATTTCAATTCCAAAAGATATGGGGACATTTAATTGTGGGGCGTTTGTTGCTGGAATAGTAAGGGTAAGGGCAGCCATGATCTGTACAGATTGACTGATCAGCTGGTGGACGCTCTGATTGGATTTTTCCCTTTTTACTTGCAGGGTGTTCTGGATAGTGCTGGCTTCCCTGCAGTAGTAACAGCACATTTTGTGCCTGTGGAGGGACAACAACGTCCTCGGACAACCATTTTGATAAAGTTTGCTGAAGAGGTACTTGCTTTCTTTTTCCCTTCTCATGAGGCCATTTTTGTAGTCTATGGTCCACTTCCTCCTGCACAAACGAAACAATCTGTTGTGCCTCCGGGCTGGGATGAGCTTAATGATATAGGTAATTGGGAATTGTTGCAGTCCAAAAAGTTGGATCTGTACAGAACATTTTTTTTTTAATTTTTTGCTGGAATTTGCATCATCCCACACTCTCATCTCTTGTGCAAACAATCAAGTCTCATCTTGTGCATTCATGCATTCACAAGTTTTGTGTTAGCATCTTTGTGGTTTTTGAACAATTCGTAGAATAAGAGACCATTAGTACAGATGCTAATTCAAACAAATTTTGTTGGAAACATGAAGTTAGTGCTTCAATTTTCTTCACCCCTCATCAATATGTCAGTTTGTAGTTTGAGAAAAGCCCAAGCTTAAGCTTGCAACTTAACCCACATTTGTTTTTCTCGGCAATACTGCATAAGTATCTGAGCATTTTTCTTATATCCTTTCCATGTATTGTCCCTCCCCAAAATTAGGTACTACGGAGAGAAGCAAGGCTGGGCTGATACTGGCACAGAAACTATCGTATTTGATTCTTTTGAATGTTTTGCGACAACATGATGAGAATATGTTTAGCTGTACTCGCAAACAATCAGGATTTTTCGTGACCTGTCAATTATACTTCTGCCAATATGAACTGTTTGTTTTTTTGGTATAAATTACGTGCTATGCTTATTGGCATGTAGACTATTGAAAGTAGAAGCAGTCTGCCACTCTGGTTGATGTAAATTAAATGTGATAATCATTATCACTACCATCAATGTTTCATATGAACTAAAATGGATTGCTTAGTCAGAGGATACGTTGATTTATGAATCTGTTAATGGCAAAGACTTAACATATAATCTTAGTGCATGAATATGAGAATTTATTTTAACTTGGGTTTGACTGACTTGATTTATTACACACTTTTTCCTTTCCAAAATGAACAATCATATGAATTGTCGACTGATTGGAACTCCCCAAAATTTAGGTTTCTTAGACAGACCAATCTACCGTCTCAAATGGGAGATTCCTCCTAAGGACACTTTTAACCAGAAGCACAGAAAAAACAACCTGTTGGCATTAATATGAACCACACCAGAAACCACAAGAATCCTGACATTTTAAAGCAGCAATGTAGGAAAAAAAAAAACAGCCCAAAGGACCAGAAATAAGTTGGGCGTGATGCTCAGAACCCATAAAGTGAGCAAAAAGACAATAAGCTGTTGTTACAAATCTACAACTTTCACCACAGAAAGCCCATCAATGGAACATGTAATAGCACTAAACAACAATCACAGGAGCAAGAATCAACAACCAACTAGCCGTTTAGATAGACTGCATAAAAATAAAATCCAAACTAGTAACACTAGCATATAATTGGATAAAACCCCTTGCTGAGCCCATGTTCAGAAGTAGTGCTACAAGCTTTCTGCAACACCTTAATCCTTTTGCATAATTTAAAGTGGAGAGAATATAAAAAAGTCACTGGATAGAACAATTTCAAGAGTAACGGCTTGAAAAATAATCATAAGAGATTACAATGATTCAAGTACTAGCTTTTCGGGTACAGCATTTAAAGATCACTTGAGTCAATGGAAAAATTATCCACAGCACACCAAGCTGTGCTGACATATTTTGGAGAAGCATAACCAAGTAATTGCAATTTCAACAAAAGATAAAAGACTACGGCTCTACATTTTTACCTATATAATCAAGTTTCCGGGTGATCCACATACTCTTGTAATTGTTTTCCTGTATATAAAGTAACACTCAAGCGTCAACAAAACATGCTATAAACCTAGGCATATGGAAACACTTTGATTTGCCAAATATCATGCAATGCAGCAAATAACGAAACGTATGCAAGTGAAAAAAAAAAAAAAGAGAATAAAGCAACAATAGGTGAAAAATGCCAAGTACTCTAGAAAAAAACTTCTATTTTTTTTTTATTAATTTTTATATCATGATTTTCTTTTTTCTTTCATTGAGTGATCTGTCCATTCTCCAAACCAAGACCATACAAAACACCAGCATATTTCTCAGGTGAGCCTTTAAAGAAATTGTCTTTCATTTTCATAAATGTACAACAAGTGAGCAAACTATCTGAACCAGCTTGGTGACAGATCCCAATTCTCTCCACTTCCAACAACTCCGCAAGCTTATTCAACCCACCATGAAGACTATTGCAGAATTTCATCAGATGCTTGATGTCGTAAAGCGTAGGGAAATACATCTTGATCAAGTCAAAAAAACATGCTTGCGTCTCAGGCAGATCCTTACAAGTCAATAACTTAAGCAAGTATCCAAAATCATATCCGCTATGAAATGTTACCCAATGCACACTATCATTCAACACAATCCCAGAAGACATCAAAAGCTCACTAAATCTCATAGCATCAACACCCTTCTCTTTGTTCTTCTTAAAATCAATGCCACTTCGGGATAACAGTTTAATAGAATCATAAGCATACACATCTTCATCAGGGTTGAACTCACAAAAATTGAATTGCCACAGACAGTACTTATCAGTCCCACACTTGGGTAAATTCCCATTCTCATCAGCAAATGTAAGACCTAACTGAATTAACTTCAAGAGATCGACATTGACTTTCAAGTTTTGGTAATTATACTCAGAACTACTCTTGAAATTCCCTACTAAACGTAAAACGATACCTGGAAACTCAGTGTCCATGGCAATGTAAGGGTAATCATCCACAATATCCCGAATTAAACTAAATTCATGCTCAAGATTATCATTCCATACTTCCCGAATGTGAATCAATTCGCTTTTTGGCAAAATCGACATATTACTTTCTTATCCTCACAAGACACAAGTAATACATAAGCTGATAAAAAACCCAAAACCTGCAAAAACCAAAAGCAAGAATCCCAATTAAAAACCAAAGCAAAGCAACAACCATGTATTTTAAAAACCACTAGAATTCATTAATGAATTAAATTAAAAAGAAAAAAAACACTAATTTTCAGTACTCAAGCAACACATGCAACTTTCTAAAGCTATATATATATATAAACAAAAATCCAAAATCTTAAAATCCCCAAAAAGTTAACAAATGAAGCATATGAACGGTACCCTTAAATCAATAAAAGCAAACACCCAAAACTGCAAGACTCCACCAAAAAAGTTGGAATCTCATAGACCAAAGAAACAAACACCACCACTAAATCAATACAACAAAACCCAAATCCTGAAAACCCTAGAGTTCAATAAATGAGACAAATTAGCAAATATAAAATGAAGATTAATATAGAAAATGGAGTCCAACCTTAAATGTTACGAGATGGGAAATTGCTGGAGAACTGTCCGCGTTAATGGTACTTTCTGGGGTGCTTCCTCGGGAAAAACCTGAAATTTTCGTAAGAAACAAACGGGGTTTATCGTTATTGAGAGTCAAAAGAAAGTTTAGTTTAGTTTTTATTTTATTTTATTTTCTTTTCTATAAAAGGAAAGACTGAGGAAGGAGCTTTTCGGACCAAAGCTGTTTGAAACCTCCCTGTGTTTACATTGCAACACAAGACAGGAGATAGATTGAGTTAGGAAGAAACTAGATTTTGACGGTTGGCTCTTTTTTATATGTACGGATTGATTTTGTTACTCTTCCGTTTTCATTTTTTCAAAAAACGTATCAGATTTCATTTCCAAAAACCAATAATTTTCATTTTTACTTTTTGATTCCAAATTTATTTGTACTAAAATAGTCAACACTTCAATTTTTAATAAAATGAATATTTCTTTAACGGTTTTTGGATTTTAAAAATGATTATCAAAAGAATCTATGAAACACTTCAACTGAGGGGCAAAACTAATTTTTGTAAATTACTTTTATATCAAGTATGCCTTAAAAATTGCATTTCAGGAAAGAAGTATGCTTACAAAAAACAATTATATTTTGACTTTCGGGTCTGATTGAACGATCTTCAAATTTTAAGAAAAATATAAAACATTAATCTTTAATTAAATTAATTTAAATGTCTTAGCAGAAAGTTAGTTATATTATTTTAAAGAAAGTGAGATGGGGGTTTCAATAAATGGAAAAATCTCATTAAAAATAGGGTTTTCAATTATGTGTAAGGCATCAAAAGTTGTCGAGTATGTTGGTGAATTCATGTAAGCCAGATAAGGCCAGATATTATGTTGTGAAAATAATAAGATATTATATGAAATGAGAGGTGAATAAACCTGATGGAGGAGCACAGGCAAATTCTTAGTAAAGTTTTTTAAAGGTGGCCAACAAATCATCCACATCCACAAGCTTTCATAGCTCAGTTGGTTAGAGCACCCGTTTAGTAAGCGGGAGGTCTTGAGTTCAACTCTCAATGAAAGCACGCGTAAGCACAAATGCAAATTTTTTTTAATCGGCACAATATGATGATACAAGGAGATTTGGGTTCTTCCAATAATTATATCTACCTCACTTCAGCAGCAGCAGGGATTTGAGGCTCTCCATAACAAAACAATTAACTTAACAGGAATTTATTTGTGCTCCTTTCCGTACTAACTTTGGCAGTAGAAGAGCTCTACCTTACAAGTTACAAACTAAACAATATGGATTCTAAATTGAATAGGCAATTCTCTGATAATAAATCTTTTCTGAATAAACATTTCATTTGGAAGAGACAAGCGACAAGATAAATTGATAAAAGTGCACATCTTACCCCCTTTGTAAGGCTATAATAGAAGAGAATGATCAAGCCAAATTAGGTATACCAGTATATAAGCCATCAGGCCTTGCTGCTGCCCTCTAAATCGAAACTCAGCAGTTTAAACCCCCGCAAACGCATTGTAGGGCATTTCCTTCACTTTGTAGGGTATTTCATTCCTCAATCATTGCTTCCTTATCCAAATAAAAGGAATAGACATCCTCGAACATTAGTGAGAGTTTAAATCTAAGCATTGTCTCTTACAAATTAATGTAAACTAGTTTCAGTTATAATCTCATGTAACATGAATGTAATCTTGAGCAATAGCCTCATGTATCAAAATAAAAAAAAGGTATACCAGTATATAATTAATCACATTAAACTGTCAAAGAAGCAAATCTTTAGTATCCAAATCAAATACATGGGATCACAAACAAATTTCTAAGATAAGTCAAACTTTGACAACATGAAAATGGCAACCTGGACACCCTAATAATTTCTATTCATAAAGAACTGGAAGTTACAATAGAAGTAGGCAAAGAGCAGACCATTAATGATCAACTTACAAAAGATGATTGTTACCATCTTAAGCCATCAACAATCAGTTCCTACCAAGTGGAAGAGATCTGCATGTAAAGGTCTCTTTAAAATCTGATTTCTTCGAAGAAGTAAAGATTGATGCATACACTTGCTTATTAGCATTAGATGGAGCCATATCAGCTGCCTTGAACCGCTTCACCGCAGCATTACTGCTTGCACCGTTCACATTCCCCACCTTCCCACTCACTTCCACTTTAGCCAAAGCCTTCTCCCCACTCTTGTTTTCAACAGCCCCACGCTTAGCCCCACTAACTCTCATCGAATCCACAGCCCCATCTTCATCCACACATGCTTCACCATCCTTCACTTTCTTCACCTTCTTTTCCTTAACTTTCAGCTTCTCTTCTTCCATTCTCTCTCTCAATACCGAAACCTCCTCTTCATTCCCATTAATCAGAATCTTATCCAATTCCCCAAACTCCTCATGACAAACCAAACATGAGGACGATTTCACCTCTTTCAGTGCTTTAGTACTCAACACATGCCCACAAGTTCTCAATGCTAAGAACCTATACTTCCCATTAAACTCAAGCCCTGTTATTGGGCACTGAAACCTAACGCTATCACCATTCTTTTCTGCTCCAGGAACCCTCGTAAGCTTCACATTGATCAAATCCTTCAAACCCTTTATATAACTATACTGCTTAGGCAAATTCTTACTCAACAAAGCATGAACAAGCGCTTCTTTATTAAAAATAATACCTAATTTATCGATAACGCATGGTTCCCTCAACGGCTCATTCGATAACGCGCAGTTACACCATTTCGAAAGCCTTTGCTCATTGGGGTCGATTTTATCTGGTTTTTTCTCCGCATACATGTTGAGATAACAATCTCGTGACTCAGCTCCAGTGGCGCCGCCATCCCCACCGCCACCAAAAACTCGCTGGCGTAAATACAGGGTAGAAAGAGGGGCAATTTCGGGATTGTTGAAAAGCGGGGTCGACTCGTCGAGGATTTTTCCATTGAGAGTGAAGTAAAGAGAAGAGGGAGACTGATCGAGTGAAAGGAGAGAGCTTTTGAGGTGGCTCAGCGTTTCGAACTGGTTCGCGTCTAGGGTTAGGGTTTTGAGAGAAATTGATGGGGATTTGATGAAAATTTGGGTTTCGAAACCCATTCTGTTTTGGGATTGTTGAATTTAGAATAGATCGGATTGAAATTAGAGTGAATATTAATTCTTCTGGGGAAATTTAAGACTTTAAGAAATGCAGATGAGGTCGATACCAATTATATAAAAGATTGCCTCAAGCTCAACTTAACCGACCTGTAGGGCAGACCGGTTTGGCAAACCGACCAGATCACTGAATACATAATACCATAGGTTGACGTAACAAAACGGTCCGGCCTTCACATGAGAGGGCCTCAGTAAGAATTTAAGAAAAAAATACTGGTCAGGCTCGGTCCTCTAAATTTTTAAATATAAATTTATAAATTAAAATTTAAAAAATAACAATTTTAAATTGATGATGATTAAAAAAAAATACAGGCCAAGCTCTGCCCTTTAAATTTTTAAATATAAATTTATAAATTAAATCTAAAAAATAATAATTTAAACTCCTAATTTATAAATTAATGATATTGAAAAACTCTTAAAATTATAATATTACACTCTCTCTTAAGCTAATTAATTAGGAGAGTATTTAAATTATAGAATTTAATAATAATAGATTGTTCATTAAACGTCTGAAAGTCTAAAATTTTATTAATTATATATATTTTTTAAAATTTTTTTTGTTTATTTTTATAACTTATATATAATTCTCAGATATTTATATTTAAATAGAATAAATAAATTTTTATAATTTTTATCTGAATAGAAAAAAATTTTGAATGAAAAATAAATATTATATTTAAAAAAAATATCTCTATAAAATATATTTATTTCTCAAACTATAAATTATAATATTTTTTTATTTGCAATGACATAAATGTTAAATAAATACATTTAAAATATTTTTATTTATAAAAATAAATAAGATGTCACTTATATTTATATACTAAAAAAATATGTTATTTAGATATTCGAATCCAGACCCATTCAGACTTAAAAAAAAATCAGACTCATTCAAATTTTAAACAAAAAAAATCAAATATTACCTAAAAAATTAAATCTATATAGTTTTATTTACCTAGTTTTTTTATTTTATTATAGAATCAGATACTAAAAACTTAAAATTATGTAGTACCCTAGGCCTGTAATAGACCCAACCCTTATATTAGAATATAATATAATAGTATGACATATCAGTTTATTAGAATATAAGTGTATAACATGTAGTTTTACTAAAATATAATTGTATGACATATCATTTTATTTGAGTGAACGATAATGTTTTACAGACGACATGTCAGTTTAGTAGAATGTGAATGGATGACATGTCATTTTTTTTAGACTTTTTAAGCTTGAATTTTATATATATATAATTTAAATTTTTATATTTATAAATAAAATATATTTATAAAATTAAACATGAAATATAAACTTTATATTTTTAAATATATTGAATAAATGTATACAAAATAATTATTTAAAATAAAATATTTTTTTATAAAATATGGGTTTTGGATTTCTCAAGTGATACATAAACCCAAGTGATACATAAACCCGACCCAGAGATTAGTCCAGACTAGGTTCTACCCTAGTGTATGCTGCACGTGTTTCTATTTGTCACACTATTTTTTTTAGTAACAAAACTATATGTCATCAAATAAAATTAAACGACATGTCATCATTAATGTTCAATATAAATGACATGTCGTTCAAAAAAATTGTTATTACCTTATATAAGACGATATATTATACAAATACATTACAATACAATGATTTGTCATATAGTAATATTTTAGTAAAAAGACATGTCGTTTGTAAAGTAATATATTTCACTTTTTTATATTATAGATTATTCTATATTAAAAGACCACACTACCCCTATGATGTTATCATATTATAACGGTTGGTAATGAATTGATGGACAGCAAAAGCATTTTACTAACTTAGGATATATGAATGATACATGTTAAAAGTGTTGTAGCACAAGTGATATTAGTGACATTTAAGGATATATGACTGATAATTTCCTTATTAAATATTAAAACCTAAGTCTTTTGCCAGTTATATTATCCAATAAATCTTTTATGAGCTTACACAGTTCCTATGTAGATTTGGGTCTTAATAAATTTAATAGATAATTAATTTGGATAGAACCCCTTACATTGTATTACGTGTCACTCATTTATTGAATAGTAAATTTTATAATATTTATATTTATTTATAATTCAATAAATGAATATCACAATAATTTGAGATAAAAATTGAAATATTTAGCATTACTTTTCAATACTATCAAATGCTGAATACTTATTTTCCAAAATTAAAACTATTCTATTAGATGATAATGCATACTTGCATACCAATCATTAAGTATGTAAAATTCGTTCATATTTTATTTGACATATGATTATGATCGTTTGAATTTTATTGTTCTACAATGTAAGGCTTCTTATAAAATTGACAACATTTACTATTATCATATTAAAATATAATAAGCTATAAAAGAAATCATTTTGGTCACTCGGAAAAAAAAATTCTAAAAACATCAAAAACATTTTCAATTTTCAAACATATGTACTACTACTATTGTATTTATTATTGGTATAATTTTAATTGGGTTTGGTGGGCATCTGAGTAGGGATTGCAAAACAGTCTGGATCAAGCCCAACTCTTTATATTAAAAAAATTATAAATTAGAATAAGAAATTAAAATTAAAAAAAATAATAAAAAGACAAAAAAAGCTTAAGTTCCTAATTCATATATTAATAATGATTCAAAAAACTTAAAATTATAATATTAAACTCTCTCTTAAATATTAATAAATTAAGAGAATATTTGAATTAGAGAATTTGGTATTACCAAACTAAATATCTAAATTTTTATTTCTTATTTTATATTAAAATATTTATTTTCTTTAATTAATTGTTGATTATTAATTCATTTTAAGTTTATAAAAATAAAATAAAAAAAGTGAAAGAACAGGCCTGACACAAGCCCAGCCCAAGCCCATCCCTTATAATTCCTTTATAATACATTTTAGACTGAACTTGAAAAAACTCTGCCTCAGCCTGTATTTTGCCATCGAGAATGAATAATATCAACAAGGTTGAAGCAAAGTCAGCCCCACACAAGACATGATTGATTATCCACTGAATAACATAGTCCATTTAACTGGACATGGTGGGTGGGTTATAAAATTTGGGAGAGAAAATGTGATGTGAAATGGTCCGTCGATTTCATTCAACACATTGTTTTGTTGCCTTGTTGGGTCATTTTTTGCTTTTCCATTTTTATGAAATGTGGGTTCTCCACTGAAGAAGATGCACCGTGATTCACCATCCTCGCATTTATTTGTGGGTCTCCATTAGATATCGTCGAACTCTTGGTTCAACTTAAGCCAAAGCTGGAGACTAATTTGTATCAACCACCGTCTTTAAGAGCCTCATTTTCAATGTTTCAACCAAAAATTATTCTATAGCTCAACCTAGGGATAGTAAATCATTTTTTTTCGTGGGTTAAGTCTCATTAAGTGCAATTACAGTTGTGCATTTAGTAAGAGAATATTTTCTTATGTATATTTTGAGAGCCGAACCAATTCATGAGTGACACTATATTAAAGCCGATGTGATTTTTTTAAATATCCTTATTTTGTTAAAATGATGTCTTTATTAAAAATTATTATTATTATTATATAATCATTCTCTCATGCTGATGCCCTTAATTTTTTTTATGCGAACTCGTTATTAAGTCATATAATTTAATTGAGTTATTGCAAACATTCTATTAAACAACATGATTTTATAATGAATTAAACACTAACTTTATTAAAACTTATGTCTTAATAGTGTGTTCATGTTAAAAAAATAAAGACACCCGCACCTGAAAATTATATATATTAAATTTTTAATTATGAGTTTATAACTTTATTAAAGTCAGAGATAATCGAATAATGCTTCATTTGGTTTGAAGAGTGATTTGTCATCAACTTTAGTTAATCTTACAGCTATTAAATTAAAAAAGTCTTGTCATCGGGCATATCAGATGGTTGAATTGTTTGATCTTAATTTGGGGAATGCACTTTACTAGTTCACATATTTATAGAGAAGGCAATTCAGTGACCGATAATCTTACTAATTTAGGGTTAGCTCATAATGCTTATGATTGGTGAGAGGATGCTTCTTTTTCAACTCGTAAAAATTTGTTTGGGGATGCCTAAGTTATTCACAAGTATTACTTCAAACGAGTGAATTTGTAATATTTCTTTCCTTTTTTTCTTAATAAAATTTAGTATCTTTCTTTAAAAATTAAAAAAGTTTGTATCTGGGGTAAGTAGATACAATTTATAAGAAATTATAGCAGATATGATTTTTGAGTAACGCCACAACACAATTAGAGATAAGAATATGTCTGCTGCTGAAACTATAGGTGCCCATAAGTAAGGATAACACTGAAACAGTGAAACGTTGCTTTTGGTCTGCGAATTAAAAAAGAAACACAAATGGGAATGCAAGAAAAATTGGGAATGGTCAATATTTATGCTTTTTGTAATAAAAAAATATTTGTAGTTTTTGTTATTTTGCTTGAAATTTGAATTGATATGAATTGTTAGGAAATCTAAATATGTCTCAATATAAATATGTTAATGATAAATAATATTTTTTTTAATAAATGAATATAAGTGGCCCAAAAAGAGAGATTAAGTTTTATAATTTAGGAAATAAGAAAATTTAATAGAGAAATATTTGGAATATAATATTTGTTGGAAAAATATGCTCTTTAAAGCATATTTATATATTTATTGTAATAAATATATTTATAATTAATAAAATAAATAAGGTATTTTATTCATGTATCTTTATTGCATTAATATTTTGAGTAAATTCCATTTAATCGTATTATATGTATTTATGTGATCACCATGTGAATTTGCAGAAGACATAAATACAAGTTATCTTATGATTAAATAAATTAAGTTTGCAGTTAATAAATAAAGTTGGACACTTTATTTAGGTATAGACTGTAATAAACTCATTGAATGATTTGTCTTAATCATGTATGAATTTATCGATGTAGTTTAACTACATTGAACTGGATTACATATGAGATTTAATTAGCCTAATAATAACTGTCAGACTTATTAAATCTCATAGGCATTGATTTACTGTAATCTTAATATTGAGTTAGTTATAATTTCATGATTGTAGTTGTTATTTCATTTAAATTACCAATGAGCATGACATATACATGTAGTCAAGATTATCCGATATCTTGGTGGAAAAATTACAAGTATTGAAATTATAGATTAACAATACATAATTTGTACGATACATATCTTGATGAGTTTTCAGTACTTGATCATATAATTTTCTGGCCAGAGTGCATCAACATAAATAAGTATGTTGAAAACAATTATTAGAGAAAACCAGTAAGTATAAAGGAACAAGATGTAATTAAATTGATTGGACAGTTAAGATATTAATTTAAATTAACGATGTGGTACAAAAGATTGTGCACTAAAGAAATCAATGTGGCTTGGACAAATTATTATTCGAGCATACAATTATGGAGGTTAGTTCCAATCTTATAGTAGAGTAGAATTAGAATTAAATAATTATATTTATTTAATTAAAAATTTAATTATTGTAGCCACTATTGTATGTTCCCAAATGATTCCCTGATTAGTTCATTTAATTGACAACACCATCACTGAACCAAAAAGTAAGACAATTGGCGTATTAGGTGAAAATCATAATTATAATATTTGTTAAGGCCTAGTATGTTATATTCAAATGTAAAAAGGAGCTTGTGATATTTTACAAGGTAGTCCCTAGTTAGTTATACATTCTCTTTCATTTTAAATTAAAAAGATAGTATTTAATTCAAATATTTAAATTAAAAAAAGGAATCATAATCCTAACATCATAGGGTTTTTCATAAGATATTATATAAAAAGATACTTTTCTCTTAAAACATGATAGAATATAATTATAGGGTTTTTGAGAAAAATACAGAAAATATCTAAGAGATGCCAGTGTGGTGAAACATACTCCCACACGTCCAGTATTGATCGATCTTGAGTCATAACCTGAAAGATCGTTTGGAGACGGATCTACAACTCTCAATTGTTTGTCTTCTCATATCATCAAAGGTACGAATTTTTAGATTACTTAATTCTTATATGTTATATGAGATCGGTTCTAAAAGGTTTTAATTAAAAAAAATTAAGAAAAACCTGATTTTATCCCTTCAATATTTATTTCTCATTTTTAACTTTTTTCATGTACCTAATAGTCATAAAAAATTTAAGTTTTTTTGTTTAAATATTTGAAAATCAGATATAAGTTAAAAAAGAAAAAATTTGAAATTAATAAAATTTTAAAACTTCAACATTTAACAAACAAGCCCTCAATTTATCTTTTCAAAATAATTATGCTATATATTTATTCTAATAGATTTATTTTAAATAAAGTGAGAGTCATCATATCCATATATGAATAATAAAATAGTACACAATTTGTTTTACAAATGGTGAAAAATTATTCAATATCTAATAAACATTCACTTCATTTGAGATGCCTAACATAATTCTAAAATTAAGAAAATAAATTGGCGGTATTAGTTTGGGCAACTGCCTCAAGTACTTATATATATATACATGTTTTCAGTCGGCTCTAAGCAAAGTCACCTCGAATCTGTGAATTTCAATTACAGAAGATGAAGAAATTTAGGACATTGATCCCCCCTCCCTTTTTTTTTTTTTTTTTTTAAATATTCAATCTCGGACCAAATATATAACTTTAAAAGTTTGGCCCCAACTTTAATTAGGCACAAGACAATACCGTACCACTTAGGCCATCTATTGTTTCTGCCGCAGCATGCACAATGCAAGTAACAACATTGGCAGTATATAGTACAGTACAAGGAAACAACGATAATATGTGAATAAATCAAACTTGTAGCTTTGTTAATTATCATAGAGTTCAAATATATGTTATCCAAAATAATATTCGTTAATATGTGTGTGTGCGTTTTTTTCATGGTAGAAAATATTTGTTCCGTACATTTAGAGTAAAAAAAAAAAAGAGAGAGAGAGAGAAAAAAGGCATGTGCAACACTGGTGGCCAACAAACTTTCAATTTATATCCGTAGAGCGAAGCAAATTAATTTAGCAACACATTCATAATGGATCAAACAATTGGCTCACTTGGCATGTTATGAACCACCTAACATCCCCCTTTAGACCCTAGGAGGCAGTAGCTGAACCAAACAAATCATGTATGGCTGACCTTTTCCCTATATATGCACACACACACACACACACACACACACCAATCAACAACCAACTCTCACCAGACACTACTCACTCTCATCTTCACTTCAACTTGTTTACTCTGTTGGGTGGTTAATTGTGAGAAATGGCTGGCAATGGTATTTTTGCTGAGATTTTAGATGGCGATGTGTTCAAGTACTATGCTGATGGTGAATGGAAGAAGTCTAATTCTGGCAAAAGCGTTGCCATTGTCAACCCCACTACTCGCAAAACTCACTACAAAGTTCAAGGTAACCAAATTATTGTCAATCTTGTTTTTGTTTCTCATTTTGCTTCGCTTAATTTATGCACTTAAATGGGTTTGTTTTGCTCTGTTTTGTGATTTTTTCTTAATTTGGTTTTCAGTTATGTAATGGAACAGCTTGATCATACCTTCTTGTTATGTATTTTCTTTGAAGCAGCTTGTTCACAAGAAGAGGTGAACAAGATAATGGAAGCAGCAAAAGCTGCACAAAAATTATGGGCAAAGACTCCACTTTGGAAGAGAGCTGAGCTTCTGCACAAGGCTGCTGCAATTCTCAAAGAGTACAAAGCCCCCATTGCTGAGTGTTTGGTTGAAGAAATTGCAAAGCCAGCTAAAGATGCTGTCTCCGAGGTACCAATACTAACTAGTAAACTGCTGTATAAGCTAAGAATTGAAACTGATTTGACTTTGTTGATACTGTGAAGGTTGTAAGGTCTGGAGATTTGGTCTCGTATTGTGCCGAAGAGGGTGTTAGGATTCTCGGAGAAGGGAAGTTTTTGGTGTCTGATAGTTTCCCCGGGAATGAGAGGACTAAGTATTGTCTTACTTCAAAGGTACTAAATTGTGATGGTAAAATATGAATAGTCATTTTTCTTGTGCAGATGTCTGCATTTAGTTTGTTCAAAATTCGGCTAGATAGTTTGCCAGATGATAAATAGGACTTTTTAGAACTTGGTGATGCTAGCTTGATATAATGTATTTGTCATGAATAACAGCTATAACCCCTATAGTGAGCAAAACATGCAAATGTTGTTAGATATATAATGCATTTGATTCTTCCTAGATTGTGTGGTCAACAAAAATATGATATCCCTTTAGTTTCAATTATCATTTCTTTTAGAGATCAGCTTGATCGTTTCATTATCTTTTCATGGATAGAAAAGGACAAAGAAAGCAAAGAGAAATAATTTTTGTTATTTGAATTGTAATTAACTTTTTACCTTAGTCCGTTTTATAATCACAAATCACCCAATGGCCAAATGTAATTGATATATCACTGTAATTTACTACCTTAGAAGGATTCCTATTAAAATATTATCCCATCTAGTCAATGTTTTAATGGAATAACTAAAAGGCAAGGGATCTCACATACATGAAAATTGAAATAGTCAAAGAAGTACTGAAACTTGTCAATTAATGAGAATTTGAGTTAACATGCATGAAATAGTCAAAATTTTTTCATAACCATGGCATAACAAAAACATTTATACTACAACAAATGGTTAAGATACCGAATCTACATCTATGTCGAATGTGAGATACAGGGATCTATATTGGCATATTCATGACCGTATAATAAATTGTGAACTTGTTATAAGAGTTGACGTTTCAATATTTCAGGTTTTTTTTTTTTTTGCAAACTGATCTTCCTATTAACAATACTGGTGTATTGGATTCATTTATGGTTCATGGAAGTAGGTTGAGTAAAATATATTTCAGAATAAAAATTATTGAGTAGAACTTGATTTGATGATTCAAGCCTAAAAACAACCCTAGCTAAAGTTCATTTATTTGTTTGATATTGTGACATGTTAAAGTCTTAAAGATAAGAGATGGGCTACTAAAAGCCAAACTTTTGAAACCGTTTTTGTTCCCAAAGTTTTTATTCCCAAAGTTTTTATTCTTCATCATTCTCCATTAGTTTGTCTTGATTCTCTCAACTGTTGCCATAAATTTTTTCAGTTTTCTTTCTTTTGTCATGTTATGGCCATTTCTACAGGCTTAGCATTATCATCAACTCTGCCTCCTTTTCACTTCTCAATGTGCTCGCCAAATGACTTCAATTTATCGTAGGTTTATCCATGAAAGTTATTGTGATCATGTGAATATCCCAGAAGAAAGATGTAAAAGAAATTAAAATTTGAACATATAAATATAAGAACATTCATCATATAACAGTGGCCATGTAGATTCAGAATCATATGTATCCAATGCTCTTTCAATGATCTTGACTGTTCACAATTAGAATATGAAAAGCCTAAATTAATTTTTTATTTGAATCCAGACTTGATTACTAATCTGCAAAAAAAATTAGAAGAATCCTGACTTAAATCGACAACAAGAGATTTATGGTGGTTTCTGATAACTGAGACATTTCAAAACTGCAGATTCCACTTGGTGTGGTTTTGGCCATTCCACCATTCAACTATCCAGTCAATCTTGCCGTTTCCAAAATTGCTCCTGCACTGATTGCTGGAAATTCCCTTGTGCTTAAGCCTCCTACTCAGGTATTTTAAATATAAGTCAGCTCAAACTGTAGGTTATTTTTTTAACAATATATTGTGTGTGTCTGATATTTATTCATGGCTTTCCATAGAAAATAATAAGGTTATGGTTGAAAATTTCTGAAATTATGTGATCATTGTAGTGATATCTCCCAAAATTTGTTTGTTGTGGGATGTCCTGAATAATTCAGTCATTGGAATTACAAAATTTATTGTATAGTTTATACACATAGTAAACTGGATAATTCTAATATCGGCCATAAACTTTTAGGGTGCTGTTGCTGCCCTTCACATGGTGCATTGCTTTCACTTGGCTGGTTTTCCTAAAGGCCTTATAAGCTGTGTCACTGGGAAAGGTTCTGAGATTGGCGATTTCCTTACTATGCATCCTGCAGTGAACTGTATAAGGTAATCCCACATTGTATTTTGTCTGTTACTGTTATCCACTTCACTCCTTTTGTTTCGTATGTAGTTACTCATCCACAACTTCCATGCTTCTTCTGCTTAGCTTCACTGGTGGAGACACTGGAATTTCAATCTCGAAGAAGGCTGGTATGATCCCTCTTCAGATGGAGTTGGGAGGCAAAGATGCTTGTATCGTGCTTGAGGATGCTGACCTTGATTTGGTTGCCGCAAACATAATAAAAGGGGGATATTCTTACAGGTGGCTAGATACTTTGATCAATACTTTTATTACTTGGTATAGGTACTGGAGCTGAGAATTAAGTCTTCATTCTTCTTTCTTACATTTATGACAGTGGTCAGAGATGCACTGCAGTTAAGGTTGTCTTGGTGATGGAATCTGTAGCAGATACCCTGGTCGAGAAGGTGAAGGCTAAAATGGTGAAACTGACAGTTGGCCCTCCTGAAGAAAACTGTGATATCACTCCAGTTGTGTCCGAATCATCTGCAAATTTCATTGAAGGGTTGGTTATGGATGCCAAACAGAAAGGAGCAACATTCTGTCAAGAGTACCGGAGAGAAGGCAACCTTATCTGGCCCTTGTTGCTCGACAATGTTAGGCCTGATATGAGGATTGCATGGGAGGAGCCATTCGGACCAGTTCTGCCTGTTATTAGGATTGGCTCTGTTGAGGAGGGCATTCACCACTGCAATGCCAGCAACTTTGGACTTCAGGCATACACATCTACCTTACTTTTCCGACATTTCATCTCAGTGGTTCAGTTAATAGTCTCTAACATTGGTATACATGGCTGAAATGCAGGGCTGTGTATTTACAAAGGACATGAACAAAGCAATGTTGATCAGTGATGCAATGGAGACAGGAACTGTCCAGATCAACTCTGCCCCAGCTCGTGGACCAGATCATTTTCCTTTCCAGGTAAATCAAACTATTTTCAGCAGTCATTCTTTCCAGGTTATTGGTTTGATTGTCTCTAATGAATTATTTGTTTACAGGGTTTTAAGGACAGTGGAATTGGCTCACAAGGTGTCACCAACAGCATCAACATGATGACCAAGGTCAAGAGCACTGTCATCAATCTGCCAAGTCCTTCTTATACCATGGGTTAATTCAAGTATAACTAAGCTATTAGGAAACAGCTAAGAACGAATGGTGTTGTAGTTTAGGCATAATAACTAGCGATGAAGAGGGATGAGTTTTATCTGCAGAATTGTATTATGTATCTGCCTTTCTAGTGCTTAACGCTTTGCAGATGATAAATAATGGAGATATGTGGATCAACATTTAACATAGCTACGTTCTCCAATCTATATGTACTTCACTTGTGGTATATGCGCTTGTGATTAAAGATTTGTATATGACCTTGTAAAAAAGAATGCTGCAGCTGGAGATCCGTAAGGGAATTCTCTCATTATGTGATTGAAAGAACGGTTTCATCTAAAACCATCCCTATAATTATTTTGAAAAGGAAAAATGCAAAATCCATTTCTAAATTTGGTTAGAAAAACTTGAGGATTCGAGTATTGCTTTCAGGAAAGCGCAATATATCAGATCAGACAAGATCAGTCATACATGCTAATAATGGCCTTGATCTTATTATTTTTCAAACACTATTAGCCTTGGGTGTGTTACAGGGGCCATGAACAATCTTGAAAACCATGTTAGGACTTGTGATGGTTCAAAATATGCAAAACAGATCATACAATATAAACATGAAATAATTTTAAAATCATCTGTGCTATGATTAAATAAATTCAAGAGGCTGATTTACACCTCACTCAACAGCAAGCATCTGCTTTCTGGAAAGAAACCTAAACCTTTAAAATTGTTAATCCATTCCGTTACCATAGCTCATATGAAAACTTATAGAGCCACTGGGCAATGGGCACTATTAATCTATAACTATAGCCCTAGAAACCAAAAGAAAACGTTAAAAGATCCCAACTCGCTCAAATGAAAATTTAGAGCCGTTGCATTGTACCATAATCCTGAAAACCAAAAGAAAACAAACTCCTAAGCAACCATATCTACCAGACTACCTCAAAAGATTTCCACACCAAAGAGCTTGAAGAGTTTTCTTTCACTTTTACTTGTCGGACTCGGTCCCTTCAGCTCCACCTCTTCTGCAGCTACAATTTCATTGCCATTATCATCTTCTTCAATTTTGTTTTCTTTCTTATCATCAACAATGTTTTGGCCTAGTCGAAGTTGCAAATCTACTTTCATATCAACATAATGGCCGGAAATCTCAGCTGAAGCACTACTGTTTTCGCCTTTGTTTGCATCAATCATGCAGAATGTCTTAGTCCCTTTTGCATTATCTCGCAACTCACACAAGTAGAAGCAAATAGTATCATTAGCCCTCAATTGGTTTTCCCTAACAAATCGATTCCACCCTCTTGTGAAGACAAAACTCTGACTACTCTTCCAATAGCAAAAGCGAAACTTCCACAACTTCATTGATTTGTCATGAAAAACTAGCTGCACATCATCTGCCTTGTCATTCTCTGCATGTTCTTCTACCCTTTCAGAAATTTGGGGGAAGTACTTGACAGCATACTTTTTGGGGATGACAAGTCTATTAAGCTTGCCAACATCGCTTGGTGTTAGCTCCTTTTGAAAGAGTTGCCTGCACATCATCCAGCCATTGGTATATGCTCTCATCTGGGTGAAAATAACATCTTTTTCCACAGTTCTAGAATGACTCCTTAAGAAATCTGCAAACATGGATGAATAGGAACCATCCCTAATCATGTTGATCACTGCTTCAGTACTGTAATGACTTTGAAAGTTGGGCTCTTCGATAGTGATCTTCGTCCACGGAAAATTTCTATGTGAGTCCACACTCCTAAGCCTGATTGCCGCACTATCATAAGCCATAGCGGCATCCTTTTCGGATTTAAATGTCCCAAGCCATATCCGTTGGTGGTTGGCATATATTTGAGCACCCCAATGCCCATTTTGCTGTGGTACCACACCTTTGAACTTTGAGACTGCACTTGCGTGCCTCAAACGCTTGCTTGCAGGAATCAAGGGAGTGCTGCTAATTGAATCCGACAATTCTGGAATCACATTCGTCTCACAATTTGAAATAATGCTCAACATCTCTTCTTCCATAACGATTCTAAGGAACAAACATGTTTCCATGAAGGTTAATAATATACAATAACCAAGCGATTAAGAAACACAGTCTTTTACATGCAAGATAATAATTTAGAAGAATATCAGAAAATTTTATTAATGTGATTGCAATCATGAATAAAAAATATGTAAACATGATAATATAATGCATGTATAGACGCACAGTATGCAGATGTATCCACTCAATGCAAAACTGTACAGCCACAGATAGGGACATAATATGGGCTAGAGCTAGCATGCCATTTTATTAATTCCACTAAATGTTTAAATGCAGCATCAACAAACCATAACTATATCTCTTGAAAATCAAGCTTTTGAATCAGACTGAAAAAATCCCACTCCCTGAAACAATGAAAAGTTAAAAAGCCAAAAGTCAAGAACAGTCAAACAGACAATATACTTCAGCCTCCACTACTTTCTGAATGCCAATTTAGTCACCAGTGAAAGCATGCAATAAATAGGTCAATAAACTCCTCAGTATCAATATAATATATACAGTTATACCATGTATAAGACAGATGAATTTCAAACATTCACTGTATACAATATGCTCAATTGCATTATCATTAATGATTTACTAACAAGGTAATATTCTACTTTCTGAAAAAATTAGGTACACTTTCAACATGAAGACAGACTGCCCAGAAGTTAAAAAGAAAATGTCAATCTTTATTCTTTTGATAGGAAAATCTCCAAGAGTTATGTTTCTTGAGAATCATAAGAAATTATGCCTAATCAACTACATTTATCATGCAAAAGACATGGCGATTATTTGCATATTTCTGAAGAAGCATAAGAAATCACGTCTCATCAACTACATTGATCATGCAAAACATATGGCGATCAGCTCATTACAAATAATCATTATCAATTATGTCAAGTCCAAGGGAAAATGTGCAATTTCTCCTTAACTCCCATTTTTCATTCTTACATGTATGTTTCCAATTATGCATAAATATTGAAAAGAAGCAAAAGGAAACAAGAATCATCTCCTTTCATCTAACCATGATCAAGTGTGAATACCAGCTTGATCCATTCCAAAATAGAACAAAAAAATGGAGTAAATCTAGGATATCCAATCCCAAGCAATTAAAAATGGTAATAAAAAAATAAAAATTAATCATTAAGAGATGCAAGAATGGTTTCACATTTCACAACTCAACACAACATCTTATGCAAGTATCACTTTGCATTTTGGTTCAGAAATAACTACATGCACAACAATAAGTCTTGCTAAAATTGATTTTAAACTCATTTCAAAGAAACAGATGAATCTGGAGAAAGGTAGAAAAATCAATCAAAAGCATAAATCTAAAACCATGGTTTCAAGAAGAAAAGTCAACCCAACAAAAGATACAGAGAGAACATTTTGAAAGAAAGCACAACTGCAGAAGTTCCAAGCATCAATGAATCAACAGATGTGGATAGAATAAAATATTAGTGCTTGTGGCGAAACTGGAAAATATTTTTGCCAAATTAATACAATAGAACATCACAACATGTATGAAGTAGCTGAAAAACATAACAACAAGTCAAGATAAATGATCGGCAATCAAACAACTATTTCACCCTTTTCATACTCTATACCTAATTGGCCTTACCAATGATCAATCACAAATGGCTAGGTGAAACATGTGTCATATAATCTCCACTGCAAGCTCTTCTTTTTAAATCTTAGGACATGTTAGATTCTAAAACCAACATTGCACATGAGAGGGAGTGTCTAATCTCAAGTTCTATTACTAAGAGTTCCCTTGTTAGGGTTGGATTTAACGCAATAGGACTCATAAGCCACAAGGGACCTTCAAATTTAAGATTGAAGCAATTTTTCTCAAACCTCATGAAAGAAAGATTGTTTGGTGAATGAAGAGACATACACATGGAGGCTGTGTTAGGGCTTAAATCTATGCTGGGATTTTACTATTGCCTAATTTGATGTTATGGGATCAACTCTTCTAGAGGACATCAAAAACAAATTTTTTTATGAATAGTTAATATATCTTTCTGCCACTACACAAGTGAACATTGAATTAACAACTGATTCCAAAATGCGTTGCACTGCTGATACAACCTGCCTCAACGTTCACTAAAGATTAGCCTCACACCAAGCTATGCAAACAATAAATAAAAAACATGGGCAATAAAAAATCAGCACTCAATCATAAAACTATAATTTCAAACCTTGGAATAAATCGAGAACAACATTTCACAAAATATATCGTCTCTCTAATCAGTATCAGAGTACTTTTAATTTGAGAACAACATTTCACAAAATACAGTGAATCAGCAAAAGAAGTACAGGTACTGAGATTAACACGGATAATCGTGTACTTTTAAAACTCTTTTTGTAGAATTCTAAATAATAAATGCCGTAAAAAACTACCTAATTCTACAAAAGGGGGTTTCTTGCCTATCACAAGACATAAGTAATATAAACTTTAAAACATACTTAAACAAACATTGATTTAGGTAAAAGGAAGCATATCACATTATATTCTGTACAGAGAAAGTTTTAAGAAGATAAATTTGGTTGAGGGTTTCATTAAGACCTCGGATCAGTCCTAGAAATTAGTTTAAACTAAAGTCAATTATAAAAAAATAACCAACAGGTGGCTACCACTATATTTCTTGTTGTATTTATATGAAAACTGATTTAGGCTGTTTAATCATATACCTCTTAAGTCCTAACCCACCTCAACAGTTTCGATCAATGCATGCTAATAGCTGCACTGATCTAAGATATGACATGACTGACCCCTGTCTAATGAAAAATGTTTCTAAGATATATGAAATATAAAAATAAAATAAACTACCTTTGCTATGGTTGAGGAAGTAAAGGCATTTTAAATACAGCCACCAATTTAATCTATCTATAACCTAAATAACTTCGCCGAATGATTTGTAGACATTAGACAAGAAAGGCCTAATAAACTATTTAACTGTAAGCAGATATAGATTCGTTACAGCATTCAATGATTGCTTAACTGAGTGAATTTTGGCATAACCTTTCATTGTGAATTTTGGTTATCTACAGGAAACCAAAGAAGACAACCACCCATATCTAACAGCTTTCATTGAATATTTTGCTGGAATGGAGAAGAAGCATAGATTCTTTACAATTTCTTGATCCATGCTGATAGTGGCAAGATATACGGTCTTGTTTTGATATTGGTGAAACTAGTTGATGGACAGCATTCTTATGCATAAGCATTTTATGCATAGGAATAAAAAGAACTTCTAAATACTTATAAATATCTTTGAATTCAAAATTCTTCTACGAGTATCTAGTACACCTGTTCTAGTAGCCCCAGACTATTATGTTTCTATTGAAGCTAAAACTATTTCTTAGATCTTCCAATAAGAAAAAAGTTCTTTGATAACAGTAAAGATATGACCTTTAATTTAGTGCTTTTCATGTACAGTCTTAACAAACTAAAAGTAATAAAAGCAGTAAGTAAAAGACAATATGAATACAAGTTCCCATCATTAGGGAAAGTCCAAATCAATTAGGCAGTAATACATAAAAAAGACTAAGAGATTGTATATAGATTATAGAATTTGACACATGATTTCTGTTCAAGGCTGAATAACTGAATGCTAATTTTCTGATTTCACTCACTGTGTCATGGAGGGGGAAAAAAATTCAGCACTGCCACGGTACATGCATATTGTGCCGTTATAGCTGACGTAACTTTCCCACCACTATTTGCCACAAGTGGCAAGTAATAATCACATAATCAACATCCAAGCTGCAACAGACATGATCATCCCACATCCAAAACACCCTTTCCACCACCAAAGTTACATGGTAAACAGCCCCAACATCATATCAAAATACTACTCAAGAAACTTGTGTATTACAAATTCTTAGATAGTCAGCATAATCAATACTACTCAACAAACTTGTGTATTACAAATTCTTAGATAGTCAGCATAATCAATATCACAAGTTGAGATGTTCTAGGATTGCAGATATTACATCTCCTTGGTTCAAAAGTTGTTGGTATAATTTTCTTTCGTCAAGCACAATCATATTGATGAATGGATGAGCATAAAAGGGGCTTCACATGCCTTTTAAGGAATATAATTGAAGAGACAAGAGCTTCACATGCCTTTTAAGGAATATAATTGAAGAGACAAGACAAAACTAACAATTACTGGAGTAATACTCCTATTATATACATCCAATAAAAATAAAATTATATATTTGTATAGATGATCATATGCATATAAATAATAAAATTAAGATAACACTATGCACTTTATGCAACAGAAGTTGAGGAAAAAATGCTTAGGATACATAACTCGGTTTTAACACCAAGAAACGCCAATACCAAAAGCCGTCTAATTTGTATCTTCTTGCATTGCAATTCCATTCAAATTTACAATATTGCATATCAAAGCAAAAACAGAAATATGCAGGAAATTTTCAAAATTCAGTGTGCCTCACCAAATTCAAGCAAAAAGAACTACACAATACATTCAAGAAGCAAAATGATGAAAGTGCTGCAGTTAATAGAAAAAAGAAAGTTCAAATATATTAATTTTATTGTGATAAAAGGAAGTCCATTTATATAGGTATTTGTCAACTTATTTATTACATGGAATAAATCATAGAGAGTACCAATTTGTTCTTGCTTCTCCCCCATTCAAAATTATATTTTCTTTTCAATACAAAATCAAAAGATATTATTTGGTGGAATCTTAACACACGAAAAAAAAAAAAAAATCTAACACCTTCTAAAGAACACGAAAAATTTTCTTCATGTTTCTAGAATGGACATCTAGCAAAAATATGAAACAAGACCTGTGGTCCATCACATATAATATAATTGGTGGCCAAAAACCAAAAATTATTCTTCCATCTGGTCAATTTAAATGGAAAATTAATTAATGATCAAATAAATAATAATTAGTCACTATCAGTACAAAGAAATATGCATTATATAGTAAATAGAAATCTCAAAAACTTCATATTAATTGTTAAAAAATCCTTTATAAAGCACTAGAATGAATATATTTCCTTGGGATATGAATGCAAAACACTTAATTGAAGTGCTAATAGAACACAAAACATGTAAAAACTACATAAAATCTTTTTAGGTCCAAGTACTTTTCATGTTAAATCAATTTCTTTACTAACTAATCTTCCTTGAAAGTAACAACTACTGATGAATCCACAATTCAAATACCCCAAAAAAAATGTTAAATTTTTACCATCAAATAGAAACGTATTATCTTCTAAATTAATGACAACACAACAAAAATCACATAAAATCAGAAGCAATATTGCTGCCAAATAGAAAAATAAACCAAAAAGAAAAAAGAAAGAAAAGAGAGATAATACTTGAAAAGGCTACCTGAGTATGAGCGATTAACCTGCGGCGAATAAAAGCAGCTGCTTGCTGTTGTTGCTCCCCAGAACCAAACAAATAAGTGCTGCGGGAAGACAAATAAAAACATAAATTAATACTATAAATAATTGAAAGTGGAAAAGCTCAAGTTATAGCAAGAAAAATAGGAAGATCTGTAATCAAAAAGGGAAAGAAAATAAAAATCGAGAAAAATCAGCAAACTTAATGAGGTCTGATTACCAACCTGTAAAAGGAAATCATGGCCAAATTTTCCCAGAGGTGGAAACAAGCAAATCTTGCCATATTTATTTTAGCCGACCTGTCTTTCACCAAGGGGAAATTAAAGCTGCAGACATGACTTGATTATTATGAAACAGAAGTCAAATATGAGATTTTAGAGCTAGCAAGAAAGAAAAGAGAAGAAGCGGAGAGCTTTAGGGAAGGAGAAGTAGAAGCAAAGGCAGAAACCGAGAAAGAACATAAAAATTCCAAAACTCCAGTTAGTTAAGTTATGATTATCATGAACAGTACCAGTAAGCAAAAAGTAGTAGTACTACTACCTTCGTTCATATCAAGTCGCCAGCCACATCTTCAAACAACAGGAAAAGGACCATCAAAAGTCACGCTTTCAAGGTGTAAGCTCCATCACAAGTTAGTTAATATTTTTATAATAATATTAATTTATTAAACAAAACAAGTAAGTAAAGTTTGTGATTTTTTTTTTTGAAGAAAAAAAATTCTCAAGTACACAAACATAATAATGGTAACTAAAGAGCTCATGTATACCTGTAAAAAGAAATCACCCAAATTGTTCCATTTGTCACCAGCGACTCTTATCAACATCCACATTTATTAAAAGCTTCAAAACTTTCCCAAAAAAACGCAACACATGTACAATATAATATAATACTGGGGCAATAGAAAAACCAAAAGAGAGGGGTTACGACATGGTGGTGTTGTGAGGAAGCACTTGCGAAAATGAAGCTGACAGAAAAGAAGTGAGCACGCACCTGCAAAGATATTTTCTAATACAATTGCCTGCGTGTGCTCACTCTCTTCTGTCAGTAGCTTTCTTGTTTGTTTCCTCCTCCTCTTCATCATTCATAATAAGTAACTAAAGCCATTACATTAAATTACGCTCACCCTCGTGATTGAAACTAGCTATTAAGTACACAGATCATTTTTTATGACTCAGATCTGAAAACATTAAACTAAAAAAAAAAAAAATACACCCATTTTCTTATTTTTTTTATTAATGTTAAAACTAACCATAAGCTAGCTTTCTTTCAAATGACCTTGCAGACTCTAAGATCATGAATTCTAGAATTAGGGTTTCTTCATACCCATCATCAGTATCAAAACTCCAACCCAGTAAAACCCTTACGTTAATTCCCAATTTCTCTCTTTTTATGGGATCTCCTGCTCAAAAATCACTTTCTCACTCTCTAGAGAAGCTGTTTTGCTCCCCTTTTTTCACTTCTGTTTTGTTACGGCTCAAGCTCTTCATCATCTCGTCGCTGATGGGTAATTGTATGTGTGTGTGTGTGTGTGTGTATATATAGAGAGAGAGAGATGTGAAGTGGAATCAAAACGACTGGTGTTTTTGGTGCAAAGGGCAGTAAAGCAATGGGACTATGCAGCAATTGATCGAAGAGTTGAAGATGAGAGATTCGTTAAGTGGAGTGTTTTAGTTCAGGTCGTGTTGATGATTTATTGGTGGTTAGGCCACGTACGACAATGTCGTTTGCCACGTGGGGACAAGTATGGGCCGTCAGATCCTCATCAATTGAGGGACCCATTGTCGGTGGAAATGTGGGTTTGATTTTGACTGGAAGTTGTGCTGCTGGATAAGACTGCGTCAAATCAGGGAGACAGAGATAAGATACCCACAAAAATAAATGAAAATTAATCTTATGAAATCTCACTACTAATAGGTTTAATTAACAATTAGTTGATTGATTAATTACTTATAATGACCCCAATGCGTGTGCATGCATTTATGTTGGATTTCGGCTGCAGCAAAGACTGGTCAAAGAACACTCAACTAGTTGTAAGCTAAACAGTTGCTTTTAATATAAATTTTTATTCATTAACCACAATTTTTTAAAAAATTTCAGAATAATACTACGAATTCAATCATATAAATTTTAACTTAAATATTAATTAATATAATATTCATCAATTAAATAATAATTAAATAATTTTATTATTATTAAATTTATTATTTAATATATGAGTAATACATAATATTAAAAAATTTTAATATTATTAAAAAATTAATACAACATGAGATGAGCACCAATGATGTAATCTAACAGATGAATTTTAATTTGAGAATTAATTAATATGATATTCATTAATTAGATTATACTTAAATAATTTTATTAATATAAAATCTATTACTTAATACATGAATAATACATAATATTAAACATTTCTAATATTATTGAAAAATCAGTACAACATGAGATAAGCACTAATGATGTATTATAACATATAAATTTTAATTTGAGGATTAATTAATATGATATTCATTAATTAGATTATAATTAAATAATTTTATTAATATAAAATCTATTATTTAGTAAATAAGTAATACATAATATTGAAAATTTATAATATTATTGAAAAATCAATACAACATGAGATGAGCACTGATGATAGACTTACGTTTGTGTTATTTAGTAGTTGGTTTTGAGTTGGCCTTGTTGTACACTTATTAGTACTAAATCATAATTTTCGGGTATATCATCAAATATTTTATGAGTTTAATTACAGGCAAGCAGTTTATACTTCAGCTAAACTTGTGCTCTTTGTTATTGTTCGGGCTCTTTCGTTTGGCTGTATGATTTTCCAAGGCCAATATCTTATTAAGATATTAGGTTATGTATATTTATCATTATTTAAAAACAACTAATTCTTCATCATTTATAAACTGACAATTAATAAACGCTCATTGTTTCATAAATAGACATTCAAATTCTCTACGTTCTTAAGTTGTTGTCTATTTAAATGTCTCTAAAAATAGTTGCAATTCAAAAATTCACTAATGAAAGTATGAAAATTTATTTCTAAAAAGGAGGGGATCTATCTGTCTATTAAAGTCAACCTATAAGTTAACGTTTGGGTACATTTTTTCCTATTATATTAATATTAAAATAATATTAAGTATTTTATTATTTAAGTCACAATTTAATTCTTTATATTATGTGTCGTTCATTTATTAGATGATAAATTTTATAATTAATAAAATTATTTAACTACTATCTAACAGATGAATGACACATCAATTAAAACTTAAATTAAGATTTATATATAGGGACTCAAATGAATTTTTTTTTTTATATAGAATCATCGAACTCTAGTGCTGAAGTTGTTTTTATTATCGATTAAGAGAATTTTCTAGCGAATAAAGGTCTAACTTTAATTAAATTTTTTTTTGGTATTTGGCCTTTCTTTATGATTTTACTATTTTACTCAGACATTAATACAATCACTCTTCTCCTTAGAAATAAATAAATAAATAATAAATATTAGAGACTTAAAAGTTGAGCTAAGTAAGAAGCATAAAAATTCAATTTACATGGACACATTAATTCATTGTTTCATATTCATTTTAGTGCCCGATTGACCATGAGTTTTTGTTTCATGCTTATTGCTATGATTGATTTAGGGGTAAAAATATTAAGATAATATTTCAAAATATATTATTGGACAACTGGGATTAAATTTTAAATTATGTAAAGTACAACATTAATATATATACAGTTCAAGTGCGGATGTTCGCGTAAATTTTGTATTGAGACACTATGGTGCTCAAAATTTATTTATTATTATTTTTTATAACACTCAAATTTTGGTTTTAATCTATGCATTTTGGTAAACAATGTTCATTAATATGATGATTGGCACACGGTACAATGTTTTCCAAAATAATTAAAAATAATAATTCATTGAATACTACCAATGCTCTAGGAATAAATCGTTGTCCATCCCACACGCATCTGCGGCTGTGCATGTAATTATATTTTAATTCCTTCTGAAGTTTATGTCTTTCCTAGAACTTAAGATGATAATATGAAAAAGATAAGGATTGTTTTGCTCTTAACTAAGGGGGAGACAAAAAAATAAAATAAAAATAAAAATCATTTCACATTGATATTCGATATCTTGTCATTAACTAAAGATTGTTTTGATTGTGTGACATCATCAAAGCTATTTGTAGTTATTTTTGTTTACTAATTAAGCACTTATAAATCAACCTAAACAAAATTTTATAGTTGAATTAAGAATCTTACAATTCAAGTGCATTATTTCACAGTTAAAATGATAGTACGTTTATAGTGGATTACTGTGTGCATGTTTAGTAATATGCGAAGACAACAATTTTTAAGAAATTTTTAGAATTTCATATTTTAATTTAAGAGTGTTTCTATGTAATGTAGGTTCTTATTTATTTTTTAAAAAATATTATTATATATTTTTTGCTAATCATATTTTATGAAGAATCTAAAAGTTAAAATATTACCAAATATATCATACTTCAGTCATAGAAAATGTCACTTTGATGCGCATAGACAAAAATATCAAAGAAAGGACCACGCTAAATAGTTTATCACAATAAAGAAATTTATTAGTAGTTTAGGGTTTGATTTTCTACTTGAATATTCAATGAAGTACACCTCTGTAGCTAAAATAAATGGTCCCAACATTGAGAAATCCCCAAGACTTTTATTTCCATAAAATGACATGATGGAGATTGGATCCTAGAGCACCAATTAAGACCCTGATTACAAATTCATAATGGCTATCTTTACAAGCTTTTGACTTATGAGCATTTGGATCTCCACCATCTATAAATTTGATGTAGTTGCTCAAGTTTATAAGACAAATGTGTCTTTGGTCATTTTCAATTCAATCAAATTGATTTTGGTGGAGAAAGTTTTTCGTGGACTCAAGATGGGAGCAAAATTTAGTGCGTGCTATTGGTAAGAAAGAGAATGAGGGAATTGTCAAACTTCTATTTGATTGGAGGAAAATAGGAGAAAGAGAGAGAGTGTGAAAACAAAAATGTATATAGTGATTTTTATTTTTAAATCACCAAGATGGTAGGGATTAGGCGGGACTATTATATGTGATATTAATCAGAAAACAGAAATTACATATACAAGGAGGGAATATGAACCAAACTTCCTCAATAAATGAAAATATACAGACTAAAATATAATAAAACTAGCGTCTGATATGCGGAACCGCATGAGCATCTATATGAAGAATCCCAGATAAGCCTATGGACAGATCACAGACTGATAAAAAAACGACGGCTGAAACGAGAAGTGCAAGCCCAGTTGGCCAAAAAATCAGTTGCAGACGTAGCCTCACGAAACACATGTCGAACCACAACCGAATGAGAGGACACCAAAGATCGAATTTATAGAACATAATTCCATCAGAAAAAACTGTCCGAGAGGACTCAAGAAACTACAGTAGCCGAATCTAACTCTACCTCCACAACAGAATACCTTAGGTAGAGTGATCCATTTCTTTCTTCAAACACCATTTTGATCAGGTACAAAGAAAATGTAACCACAATGCATTTAAGTTTTTTTTGGCATAGTAGCCCATTGGTTGTTTAGACAGAATTATAATAGACATAATCAATTTATGTAGAAAAAGATTTCTTTCCCATGACATCTCAATTGCACCATAACAATTTGTTATTAATTCAAGAATAACTTTTTCTTGTTTATGTGATTAAGAATTTCATCTCCTTTTGTTTTTATTTTTCATAGAATAATTAGCCTAATTTGTTATTGACTTATTTTCATCATTATTTTACGTCATTTGATTATATATAAGTGTACAATCTTTACATATTTTACTCTTATAATATTAGTTATTTTTAGTTAATTGAATTATTTTATTGAACAGAAAAATAATTAGAGACTACAAATACAAAGTGCATAAGGAGTACAATTTGGAGAGCATTGGAGATTAAATAGATTTATGTAAGTAAATAAGACTCAACGCGTTATTGGGTCATTATAATGTTGCACATAAGACCACAAACAAAGTTCAATACTTATATTTCCATAAGCAACAAGGACGATGCATCCGATAATTATTGAGGTGTCAAGCAATCAAGCACCAAACTTTGGACATGCATTATTAAAAAATAAAGGATTTAGTCAATTATGGTTTGACGCTTCCCCTGGCCCTTCACAATTTTACTTGTCCTCCTTTTGGTGTTGTTTAAGTTTTAAATCGTGATTTATATGGAGTGGCTTACCCCCAACTTATTGTCTCTTCGCTCTTTGTAAGAGTCACTTTGTACAATCAAAATAAAAGATTTATTTTGATAATCATTATATAATGCAAGCAAATTAGTTAATCGATTCATTGGCTTTTACAAATCAAAATTCAAATCCAATTAGGACAGAAGCCAAGCGGTGGAGGGACGTCGTAAACAGGCCAAGAAATAACCAATTGAGATGGGCAAATATGCAATTAGCAAATCGCGAAAGCAGAGACTCAAGAGAGAAGCAAAGCGCGAAAAGAGAAGCGAGCGTGGGAGAAAAGAAGATACAGATTCAATTTCCCATGGCCGGTTCTATCTATTCTGTTGCTCTTTATTCAAATATGTGTAGTTAATTTTCTCATAGTGAGATTGATGATAAAATTCTATTCAATAAAATAATTGTTATTTTATTTAATTAATTTACTATATGTATTTTTTAATAATTATAGTTCTTATTTCACATAGTTGAATTATCTTTTTATCTTTAATATTATGTATTCCTGATCGTTAAGAGATTATTTGACTAAATCTAAATTTAATAAAACAATGATTAATATGATTCTCTTTGATTATTAATATGATTCACTTATATACTTTTTTTTAATAGAATACATATAGTGCTTAGCAATTATACCTTGAAACAAAAAATGACCTAAAATGCTTAAAAATTATATCTTGGAACAAAAAAGGACCTATATAAAATTTAATTATTTGAGTTTAATTATTATCCCTATGAGATGACATAAATTGATTTCTAGCTGTTACTGTAGAATTGAAAATTAATAATAATTAGATAATTACTAGTTGAATAATGGTGGACTTTGAAATTTTAGTAGCTTTTTTAAAAAAAAAAATTAAAATCTTCTTTACTTTAATTATTTTCTTGGTTTAATTAATTTAATTTCTCTCAAAATCAAATTTACTTAATTAGGTTATGATTAATACTAATTTAGATTTAAATTAGACATTTCAATTTTTATCAATCCATCAATGATCTGTTGGGTGGATTGAATAAATGACCAATCATGTAAACTAAAAGACAAGAAAAATACACATTTCGATGTAGTACTAGAAAAATACAATGTATTTTTTTGGGTCTTTTACCGTATCCCCTTACTTTAGTAACTTAAGAAATTCTTACTCTCACCAAACACAAAGTCTTTATACATTTTCTAATATTTTTTATTACAAGTTTCAGATTTTTTAAAGATGTGTGTAATGAAAATTTTAAAAATTTCATCAAAAAGAAAAAAATAAAAAATTATCACTCATATACCTTTAAGATGCGCTTTCATCAAACGTACTGCAATACCTTCAATGTGCTTTAATATGTATTAATCATCTATCTTAAGTTGACAAAACATACATGATGTCCACTAAACCGATACGTATAGTTTGAAAGTTAAAGAAATTGTATTAAATTGATTATTTTGCCCTTAAAATTTAAATTAAAGTAAAGAAAAATTATTACTTGTATACCCATAAATTATTATATTATCACTTGCATATCCTTAAATTGTTAATTATATCTCTTATTTTCATATGAAAAAATTCGATTACTATTCTAACATCATCACATTTAAACAGGACCTAACGATTTAGTGAACGATAAATATATTTTATCAACTTAAGGTGGATGACTCATGCACTCTAAAAGTATTATAATATGTTTGATAATAAAATAAGTTAAGAATATACGAATAATAATTTTTGAAAATATATATATATATATATATTTAGGGCATTATCGTATTACCATCGGCAACGTTACGACCGGCCGAAAGTAGAAATGCCCTTTGGATAGATGTGCGGTAAATATTTCTGCAAATTCGGTTAGGTTTTGCTTATGTATTCCAGGACAGAAAAGGTTCTTTTTCAAGCAACTTGCATGTCTTTAATTAAAACCCCCAAAAAAGTAAGCGGTAAGCGCACACTGAAATGACTGGAATGAAAGCATCTGTCTTGAATTAAAGAGCACATTTGAGGGCCTCAGAAGTTGTTGTCAGCGCTCTTTCAATCCAAATTTAGTTCTCTGCTTTGTTTATTTATTTCCCGTCGTACGAGCTCCTCTTCTTCAACCAACGCAAGTGGGTGCTGTTGCAATTTGCAACTTGAGGGCTGCTATCAGTATCATAACTTGGTCAAAGAGAAAACATATTTGAAGAATTTTCATTGTTGTATATTATTTAATTTATTTTTTTAAATACTTATTACATATAAGCATTACAAATTATTTATAAAAAAATTTTGAATCTTAGTCATAATATTTACTCAAACTACTATGTTTAAATTTCTCTTCAACACTTTAGTTACCAATAGGTTATGTATATTATTTAATTAAACACAAAGCTTAGAGCACTATTCTTGTAACTGTAGGGATGATGTTCAAGTGTGGGATTCCTAATGAAATTGATGTTGTGTTTATTTATTTGAGTGAGAGTGATGAGTATGGAGTCTTTCTACTGAAATGCTTACTTATTTGTTGAAGTTTATTTCTTCTTTTACTTTTTTTTTTAAAATTAATATAATATAATTATGTAAAATAAAATTAAATAATAACATATTTATTTAAATAATATTATTAAACTTATTTAAATATAATATTATTATATTTAGTTAAAAATAATAATTTATGTTTATTCTAAGTTAAAAATAATTTATAATAATAATAATAATAATATATTAATAGAAATTAAAAATATTACTATATACTATCTTTATTTAAACATATAATCTTATTATAGTTATTTAAAAATAATAGTACTATATTTAGTTAATAATAATAACTAATAATGAGGAAAAAGTGTATAAGAAAACATTAATTTTGTACTATATTACTAATAATAATGTTTTATTTGTGTTGCTCTTATCAATAATTTTTAATTACATAATTAAAATTAAAATTAATAAAAAATTGTGATTTACATAATTAAGAATATTAATAATTATTATTAATTTCCAAATATAATAAAATAAATATTTTATTTTTCAAGTATATTTTTTATTAATTTTATAATTAAAAACTATAATTCTTTAAATAAGCATAAAATTGTAATTTAAAATCATTTACTCACAATCAAAGACAAAGTAAGCATATTAATTAGATTCTTATTATGATCATATACTCTAATTCTAATATAAGTAAACAACTTACTCTTACTTATACTCCTACTCTCACTCCACACTTCTAATCCTATGATTCTCACTCATCAGGTCTAATCTAAAAGTAAACGCTACCTTATATGAAGTGGAAAAATGTTTTCCTTTTTTTTTAAATCACACAAACTTACATTAGGTGAAAAAGCCTAATCCAATGCACATTAAAATTCGTACATATAAAATATGAAAAATTCTTGTATAATGTAAGGTATAAATTTAAATAAAATAAAATGTAATATGCATTATATTTACATTAAATTTGATGCAATATTATTCCTCAAAATTTTTATTTTTTTGTAGTAACGTGATACTTAGGTTTTTATGCATGGAAAAATAATCCATAGTTATCTGTTTGATAAAAATAATAAGACTGTCATAAGAATTTAATAAGTGTGTGGTAAGTGATAACTAGCTTACTATATAAGCTTGTTCTAAAAGGCATCCCTCAACCTAATTTTAAAAGCAGAGTAATTTGGAAAATAACACAATTAAAAAATATTAACAAACATTTTCTTCTTATTTTTGACGTATTTCTTTTATTGGAATACATATGCAATGAAATCATTTGTATTATAAAAATACATATACGTTATAATTTTTCAGATGATTGTATTTGCACCACCTTACCTTAATTATAGGTCGATGAAGCTTTTTTCCTAATGAAATTAATTACTTCAGACGGATAATTGACTACTAATTTTTGAATTACAAGTCTACTAATCCTTGAATCAATTACTGCTTCCTTTTTGTTAATCTATTTATATATTTTAAATTTTTATCTCAAATAATATAATATTAATTAATTAATTAAATGAATTAAAATAAATTAATTATATTATATTTGAGTGTCATATTATTTTAAATAATTATTTAAAATAAAAAATTTAAGATACGGTATAATTATTGCATATAGCTAATATTCTTATCATTTAATGTTCACAGACAATAAATAAATTCGGCTTCTAATAGTCAACAAAAAGATCGACATTAACGAGTAAACCGATACCCACTTTGGTCATCATGAATGATGCAAACGTAGCCAGCGAATTTAGAGGGCACAAAAATGGTCCAGAGGCAATTCCTTGTTGTACCAAAAAGATTATTCGAGAAACACACAATGCTTCAAATTGTGCTGGAGTGGGCTAATGAATTTTTGACATGCTAGGAGATCGATCCCTATCTGGACAGAGATTAAAATTAAATGAAATAGAAAGAACAAAATATAAAAAAGGAATGTATATCTGCAAGCCAGTATGGTACCAAAGGTTTATCGCAAACATTTCTGGAGTCTCTGAACTCTTGTCTTCCAAAAGTAAAAGAAGGACAGGAATGGATTGTTGTTTTACATGTATTGCATAACCTTTTTGTTTTGATTGCTTTTACTTCTGTTTTTGCTTTTGTGTGTGTGTGTGTGTTTTTTTTTTAAAAAAAAAATTGTGAGGTTGGAGAAGGTCTTTGGAAATTGGAGTGAGTAGAGAGGAAAGAGTACAATCAGATTCGAGAATAATAACGGGATAAGTCATTCAAGCAATAATGCAATGGACAATGGAGTCGTAGTAGTACTGAACTGTCTTCATTATTGATTGCAGGCCATGCAGCTTCATAGTAATTTGTACCTTCCGCTGCCACAATTCTCTACTAGTGTTTAGTGTTTACCCTACGCCACTGTCACAATGGAGTTTTTGTTACTTGTGGACCAGAGACAGGCACAGCCCAAGATGGGCCCAAAATAGAGGCCCAAAATGTTCAACCTTCTTACCGTGCATAGTTGCATGGACGAACCAACACAGTGAAACACAGTTCCAGAGGCGCAGGCTCAAGACTCAAGCGGTTAGCCTCAAAACAAAATCCGGTTCTTTTAGGAAGAGGCATCAGCAGCAATGGCGGCACTAGAAGCTTATGCTTCAAGAAACGCGGATGAGGTTCACACGGACGTGCTCTTGAAAGCGAGACAAGCTTGCTACAAGTCACGCGACGCTTTTTACGCTTGCTTAGAGAGAGAATCCGACAAGAAACCTACTGAAATCGCTTCGGTGGGTCTCTTATACCCAGCTGAATGCAAAGCTTTGAGGGCTCAGTTTGTGAATCATTGCCGCGCTTCTTGGGTATTTTTTTTTTCTGTTTTGCTTTTTCCTTTCATTCCTGCTTTATTTTATTTATTTTACCAATTGATGCTTGATTCTGTAATGAGTCTTATGGGTTAATTGCATGTAGGCTTCGCAACTTTTATAAATTTATACAAATCTATAGGAGGGTTATGTGAATTGTTGAATTCCAAGGGAGTTATTTCATAAAGTTTGGATTTTTGTATTTTGAGTATCACGTAGGGCATTGTCCCTTTATGTTAATGAACTTATTTGATTTCGAATATCAGGTAGGCATTATTCCTTCATGTTTATGAACTGGTTGATATTGTCTCTATCTTATGAGATAAGCTTTGTTAAGTTAGTAGTAGTATTCTTCAAGGTTTTTGATTTGCTGGTAAGTTGGGACGGAGTAGTGATTTAATTAGTTTATTGGTTGTTAATTTATGTGGATAGGTGAAGCATTTTGATAGACTGTACTGCAAGAACAAGAGGGTACAGAGGCTGCTGGATGATGGTGGTGAGACAAGGAGAGGTCCGTTGACACTTCCTCAGCCTTACACATTCAAGCCTTCTTCTGGTTCTAGCTAGATTGTTCTTCTTTGGTCTCTTAGATTTTGGTTATCTGGGTGGTATAAAATTTTCTTAAATGACATTTTACATCAACTGGTTGGCTTTTGGTCATCTGGGTAGTCCAAAATTTTTGAAACAACTTTTTGTGTCAACTGGTTGACCTGAGATTGTACAGTAACTGGTATATGATTCGAAATGTGTTTCTTGCAATAAACTTGTTTGGAAGATAATTAGTGGAAAAAAGTGATTTTGGTTTATGTTGGTTAACAACTTTTGCCATCTTGTCATACTGAGGTTGCTTGCTTTGTTATTCTGAATCACACTAAAGGCGTTGGATAAAAAAACTTTATTTTCATAGATTATTTATCAATTATGAGGTGCAAATGGTTGTCTTAGAACTACTTGAGGTGGATGGAACCCTTATTAGATTGAGCTAATCCATTTTGGCAGGGATATAAAAGCTGGAACCTGGGATCAAGTTATAGAAAGGAGGTCTAAAACTGTCCTAATACTTGCTGCAAAGTTACGGTTTGATAATTTCTTGTCATGTGATTTTGATTTCATTCGCAGCTGAACTGAAAAGAAGTGTTCTACCTAGTTAGATATATATTAAGTATCCAATGAAGAATGAAGTTAAATGCCAAAGTGATTTAAGAAAAAACACAGGGAATATGTACTTTCTTCACACTAGAAAGAAGTGGAGAATGGTGTGAGAGCAGTAAGCAAAAGCTCAGGGACATCCTTTGGTAGTTCGTTAAAGCACTCAAATTTCATGGTCCATTTTTATGCCAATTTTCAATTAGTATTTGTGCACTTTAATGTTGATATGTTATGAACATACTTGTTCTGTTGATTGGGTTTGTTTTCTCCTTGGATGGAACTGTTTTACCATTCATTATAACTAATGGCATGTCTCTTGGTGTGTGTAATAAAACAATCCTCAAGGTCGGAATATTTTTGTGAGATGTTTCACTCAAAAGATGAGATTATGATTGAATAGTAAAAGCTTGTTATGCCACATATTAAGAAACATGTGCCCTAGGAGGGGCAGCCTGGTTGGTTGAGGGCTTGGGATTTGGTACTTCGCTGTACCAAGGTCTCAGGTTCAATCATTTTGTTGAGCCTAAAAAAATTCAACCCCTTTGTTGTCTCATGGGTCATGGGGTTGGGGCACCGGATTGACCCCCCAATTTAGGGCCTTGCTGGGGCGGATCCATGGTCTGGCTCGATGCAGGAGTCTAGGTTATCAAATAAAAATCTGCTTTGAAGGTTTTTTATTATTTAGATTATATTTGTTTGCACCTTTTTTTGCTGGACGTTAGCTTCCTTGAGATTGAAATGTTGATTTGCTTTTGTGGCAAAAATGATATCTAGCTGATGCTATGCTCAGCCAGGAGAAGTACAATCTGCGACTTGATTTCTTTTCCATTGATTTGTGGCCACTCTGAAACATTCTTGTTTCTAAATCTTTAGTTCATTCACGTTAGATTTCCGTACTTCTACAGCTGGAGAATGATGAAGGCAGTGTTTATAAATGTAACTCCCTGAAGAGATGACCATAGGAGTTTGAAATGAATGGTTTTGAATTGCATCATGTTGTCAATTAAATAATGAACAGATAATTGAAATGTCTTTCGGATGAAACGCCATTCAAAAGACTGTATTTACCTATCATGTTCAATCTCAATAAGGTTTTATGGTTGAGCATCAGTTGGGCCAACTTGTCTTTGCTTGTGCTTAGCCACCACGTAAAGGCTGATCTGATAACAATCTTTTCCTCTGAGTCACAACCCTATGATGCATTCGGGAAACAGTTATAGTAATAAAGAAACATAAATGCAGAGTTATTTCTTATGTGTACTGTCCTTCATAAATTATATGCTTCTTGAAAAAATATGATCAAGGAGAGCAGCAGCTGTCTATAGTTAAAGTAGTGAATATCTGTATGTTTCTTTTGGTTAGTTCTGGTGTTAATTGTTGTCAATTTAGGTGTTGATTATCTATATTGAACCTGGCAGAATTTTGCAGACAAGGGTAGACAATGCTGTAGGCATATGAAATTTTGTTAGTGAAGCATTAGTCAAGAACTATGAGATCACCATTAGCCTTAGATTTACAAGGGGAATTGCAGTAGATATATCACATATGGAGTTTGAAAAAAGGTCTTCATTAATGCAAAGTAACAAGGCATGAAGAATGAGAAAGTATATTCTTTGAGATAGAGCTGATACATAGCAATCTTAAACCCATGAAATGTGTTATTCGCAAATAATGACGCAAGTTCAATGAATGGAACAAGTGTTATAAAATTTTATTACTCTTTTTTTTTTTCTTTTCTTGCATTATTATTATAAGATGAAATCTCTTAACTGTGTTAGAGTTCAGAAATAGCTTAAGCTGGTCACAGAATTTGATATATATGAGTGTTTATTATTTGCTGCCTTCTGCAATGAGCCCAAGTAGTGGACTACATGTCTTATCAAGATTGTAATACTTCAGTGTGCCTGTATTTTGAACATATAATATAATTTCATATCAGCAACTTCAAGATCTGGTCAAGATTAAGCTAGCTAGCTTTTATAAAAGTTCGCCCTAATCAAATTTCAGTTCCATTGCACCTCTACTATCTTCCTCTCTGATATTTTTTTTTTTTTTCAAATGGCTTAGTGCTCATGTTGTGCTGTGTGTTAACATCAGATGAAGATACTCTAGATTACACAGTTTCCTTAAATCTGCTTTATGCCTACTCTTTTTTATTCAATCAATTATGGAATGTTGCCTGATTCTTCCAGCTGTTCAATTTGTTTTCTTGTACTTCTGCTTATGTTTTTAAAGATTGCTACACATTGGCTTGAAAGTAACATTTTACCTGATTGATTCTATAGTGACATTTGAAAAGCTTCTTTTTCACAATTTTCTCATACAAGGTATCTCTGCTATTCCACGTCTTTTACATTTTTCGCTTTTTCTTTTTTCAATTCAATGGGTTTACACAAATTAGGATGCCTTAGAGATCTTAGTTCACAAGTTATCTATGAGAGTAATAGAGTATCGAGTACACCCCAACAAAGATTCTTTGTTTAATGGTCTTTTCTCAATCCTTAACATGTGTTTTAAGACACAAGTTAACCTTTTTTATTGTAGAATCGGCATTGACTTCATTAGTAATTTTTGTATTTATATTTTTCTCGACAATAAATTATAGGACTCACGCCTTTGTTCTTATATATGTTAGTCTTCTCATGTTCATGGTCAAAATTCTCCCAATGAAGAATTAAAGATGAGATCGTAATAATCCATAATGTTATATTACCAAACAACAACATTAGTGTACTTGATTAAAAGGATCAATCATTGATCAAGCTTTTGCAATTAAAATATTTATTATTTTATTTTTCTTTTGCTACTGACAATGAAAAAACCCTATAATTCATGCTCTTAAGTTATATAATATAATGTTTTAATTATTATTTTTCTTTGAGAATTAATATGGTTAAATTCTTTTCAAAAGCATGAACATTATGGCTTGCTTGGAGTGTGGTGTGGTCAAAGTAATGTTTAAGATGAAGAGGATTTTGATTAGATTACCAACTAGCTAAAGTTGCACTTCGCATGCCAAACGGTCAATTTCTTGACGTAATTTACGACCCTACGCATGTTTAAAACACAACTAAAGTAAAAGGACAAATTGACGATATTGCGTTGTAAAACACCTTTAACTGAAAATTTGAAAGAATTAGTTCTATATATATTATATATATATAAAGAGTTTGGTGACCACTCACAAAGAAGACAAAAACTCATTGCTCAAGGTTCAATCAATTGAAAATATTGACAAAAACATACTTCCAATTTTTTTTTAATTCTTTGGACTACTTTCTTGGCTTGATATTACTTGCCAATTCTTATCTAAAACTTCTAGAGGACCTTTTTTTTTTTTTTTTCTTTTTTCTCATTATCAAAAACTAGCAATTTCCCTTCACAATAAGAAAAATAACCCTTTATGATAAAGCTCAGAGAGCTTATATTCTTAATTTTAAAAAATGAAAAAAAAAGGGATAAAAACGACACACCGTTGACTTCAATTCTAATCCTCTCCACATGATTCTTTAACAAAAGAAATCAAAGCTGCCCCTCCTTTCATTGAATAAAAAAAAAACACCCATTTGATCCATAATTATATTCTAATTATTAAAAGGCTTTATTAAATAATTATTTAACAGAAACATCATGGCAGAGAATATTAAATAAAAGAAAAAGTAAGATATATCCCATATTAGAAATTAAAAATTTAATAATAATAATAAAATTAACAAAACCTAACCCATAAATTAAAATAATGATGACATAAAATAAAGTTTTTGATCTTGGGATTGGCCATTCATCTTTCTTGCTCTTTTGTTGTTTGTTAGATGTAGTCACAAAGTCTAAACAAATACGACGCCGTGAAGGTCCCAACATCTAGTGACGCCTTATTTTCGTAGACTTTGGACGAGCCTCATCATAAAGTCAGTCAACGCCGTTAATCAGGGCTTGGAAACGGAAGCAGCATCTTTGACGGAGCCGTCAGCCCCACCGTTACCCACAGTTGCTGACTGGACAGTCAACACCGACATGCTAGGCGAGGTGGGGCCCTCACCGTTTGATTGAAGCAAAGGATTGCTGGCGCCGTGATTGTGGTGGGGATTGCCATTGCTGTTGTTGCTGCTGCTGATCATGGGGTTCCTAGGGTGACACGTGGCAGTCGATATAGCAGTTGCAAGTGAGATGGGCATTAGACAAAGCCCTTTGCCTTGTAAGTATTGCATGGCTGACCCCATGTCTTCTTCCATCAGCTTAGCCACTTGGTGTTCCGTCACAGTTAGGCTGTCGTTAGTTGACGTCGTCTGAGCACCGCTAGGGTTCCGTCCGTTTGCCTGGATACAATCACCTCCTCCTCCACCCTTTTAATTTTTAAAAAAGGCAAAAAGAGAAAAAATAAAATAAAATAAAAAGTCATTGTTGCATAAAGGTGACAGAGAGAAGGAGGGAGGGGTGGGGTGGGGAATCTGTGAAAGCAGTAGTAAAGGTGGGGGCACGCGTGCTGCTTTTAGATTGTCGTTTTGTGGTGATTGGGTTTGCGGATTGATTAGGCTTTGTTTCTTTTGTCATGAGTGTGTGTGTGTGAGTGGGTGGGCGTGGTAGGCTTTTGGGGAGTGTGTGTTTTTGTTTTACAAAAGCAAAAACAATTGTTTTTCATTCTTTTTTGTTTCTTGTTTTGGTAAAAATATATCACAATATAGACCGGCATTATCATATTAATGTGTTGGTAAGTCATGGTATGTTTATGTCATTATAATAGCAACAGCAACAATGCTGATATGGCATTGCAGTCTTTCCCCAAATTACAAAGATTCAAAACTTAAAAACTATCATGGTGAAAATTCGAACCTATGGAATCGATAGGCATGTTGAGTTTTTGCGTAGTTAGCACCAACTAAGATGTGGTAGTTAATCAAGTAAATTTGGGTGTTGTGTTCATTACTTACCTCCGAGGACATATCAGCAACAAGGGGTGCAACAGCAGCAGCACCGCCCAATCTACTCATGCTTAGAACCTGTTTGTATGTATCATCAATTAGAGACCAAAAAAAAAAAAAGAATGCGAAAGAATTTTAGATAGATAAAATTAAAATATCAACAAACAACTTTGCATTATTAATTAACAGATAGATTAAAAAATAAACACATAAACATTAACAAACAACTATGTATTGTTAATTAACAAATCAAATCTCGAAAACAATGACAACCATGGAATCGTCTCAGTACTTAATTAATTAAACTAAAATTTAAAATATTCTGTCAAAGAAATAAAAAGTAAGAAAGAAAGAAAAAAGAACCTTCACTTGCAGCTGGAGGAACTTGACATAGTCGATGATCTCATCAAGCATTGAAGCCTTATCTGTCTGTCATTCCATAGTGAATCAAACTATTAATTAACACTTCAAAATTTTAAATTTAAAATACCTATTTAAAGATAAAATAAATTAAAATTAGTACGAGCTTGCTGCTTCTGACACATTGACATTCGCAAACGTGATAAATATTAATTAATAAACTAGCACTTGTACATCAATGGCAATTCAGCTGACTGGCGGTTACGGAATCCATAATTTCATAAAAATAATCTTTAATGGCTTCATTTATTTATGTTTCTTTAAGTAGTTCATAATTCATAAGTCAGTTTCGTTAATTAGAAATTAACTTTAAAAAATAAAAAAGAAGTGGGGTGGGGAGGGGAGGCAAGTGCTTTACCTTGTTGGCATTAGGTACAAGTTCTTGAAGAGCTTTCATTCTCTCTGCAATTCTCTCCCTGCGTAACTGCAACAAAACAATGAAACCAGAACTCACATGAATCACAATAAATTAACCCCAAAACAAATTAAATAAAGACGGTAAAAATTAAAGAATAAAAACAAAAACAAAAACAAAACGAGAAGGAAACTAATTAATAAAGCTTACTCACTCTTTCAGCTATGCTATGAGGGTCAGTAGCTTGACCTCTCCTAGCCCTAACCCTTTGTTTAGGCTGCTGAGCCGGTGTGTTTCCGCCACCACCGGTTGACCCACTTGCCTGAGCCTGAGTCTGGTTCATCACCGGCCCTGGTGCCCCAAAGGTCTGCCCGGGCATCGTTCCTGCCTATATATAAAAATTAAATTAATTAGGTAAAGCTTTCTTGGTAATATAAGGATATATTAAGGATTTAGGGTTGAAATCACGCTCACAGGGCAGAGTTAATTCAATAAACTTACCTGAAGATGATGAAAATGTTGAGGCTGGTTTGAGCCATGCAAAGATCCAGTGAAGTCATTGTAGAGTGCTTGCACTGAGCCATCTACTCCCTATGTTAATTTTTTTTTTTTTATGAACCGAACCCAATAATAATCATAATTAAACTGAAATGAAAAATTATATCTAGAGAGATTAAAAAAAACAAAGAAAATAAAAGAAAAAGATAACCTGGGACTTAAATGATGAGGCATCAACGATGTCGTTATCACCACCATTTCCAAGTGATAAAGGCAACCCAATGCCACCTCTAGCAGCAGCCATCATGATTTGTTGCTGCTGCTGCTGCTGCATCATAAACTTTGCTGCAGCAGAATTATTATTCGCACTGATCTGGTGCTGTCTCATCTTGGAAGCTAAAATCACGGACTCGTCGAGCTGAAACCCTGCAGGGACATTATTCTGCTGAGTAGTGGACGGCGCCGTTTCGTCGGATAAGTTTCTGGGCTGCTTATTAATAATATTATTATTGTTGTTGTTGTTATTAGGGTTAAGGTCAGCAACCCCCCAGGGAGACTTTAAGTCAGTCCAAGAAGATGATGGGAGAGAGGATAGCATTTGCTCTAAGAAGTCGTCTTGTGAAGTTGGATCAAACGCTGCGTTTTGATGGATCTGTGACTGCTGCTCGTGGCTTCCGTTGCTTAAGAGTGAGCTGATTCCTTGCATTTCTCCGCTGCCGCTGCAAGGCTGCATCTTAATTCCTCGAGAATATATACTCACACTATCGAAATTTAAAATTAAAGAGTCAGAGTTTCTTCAAGAGAATGGAAAGCAGTCTTCTGATGGATGTTAAACACTCAATAGGTGAGAACGAGAGAGAGAGAGAGAGAGAATTTGGTGTGCTGTGGGTGTTTGTATGAGAATGTCAAAGTTTATACTTTATAATGTGGGGTTAAGGTATTGGTTTTGGTCATAGGGGTCTTTTTCAATGGAAGCGCGTAAAGATATTTTCTTAATCGTGTAATTACCATAAACAAAACGACACTTACACCGTCCAAATTTACCCTTAACCGTTTCAAATATTTTATTTTTATAGTGATTTTTTAATTTATTTAACTATATGTATATATATATAACATACCAATTTAAATTGTTGTAGTCTACTTATACATTAGGAAAAACTTTGAGGAATTGAATATTATCATTTTCCCTAAAGAATTTGATAAAAATATTTTGTTATGTTACTATATTATTCTGATAATTGTTATTTATAATAATTACAAAACCGACTTGAAATATGTTTGTATAAAATAATGCATGTTTTAGTTTATTATGTTTTAAATATATAACAAAAGTTGTATGTTCGTAATAAGGGATAGCACAAAAAGAAAGAGGTTTAATTTGATTGAATTGAAAATTTATAATTTCTTTTCAATGAGTTAGAATAATGTTAAAAACAATAATAGTTGTATAAAGGTTAAATAGTTCAGTCCAACACATAATCTAGATGAATGAATATTAGTGGATAATGTTGTTCATGTTCTAGCAAGAGCAACAATTCCACGCAAGAAATTTCAACGATATTCTAGTGGACTAAACTTTAAAATGTGTTATTGCATAATTGCACATGCTCCACAAGATAGGTGAAATTTCTCACAAAAATTATTATCTTTATAAATTCATTATATATATTAGCTCCTTCTTTATCTTAATCAACATATAACTTGTAAAAATGGATGTTATCTCTAAATTAAGACTGCCATACATTTTTAATTAACTTTTATATTGTTAATATAACACATTTAACAAAAACCACTTAACGTCGTTTTTCCTTTTTGGAAGGAAATAATTAAAATTCCAAAAAAAAAAAAAATTAATTTTAGCCCTATTTCGATTGGTGAGCACGCTCCTATGATCGCGTACGCTGGTACAACGAAAAAGGGGGCTCGTAGGTCTCAACTGGTCGGCCAGTCACCCTGCGATTAGCTTTCAACGCCATATGCATTGACGAAATTGCCCTCTAAAGATATCCCACGCGGCAAATTACAAGTAATCAAAATATTTTTCACAAGCGACAAAAAAAAAAAATAATTACCTTTCTAGAGAATAGGTCTAATCAGGAGACACGTGTACCCTTATCAAAAGATTCAAATCATGTTACTCAAATAAATCCGATGCAAGAGTACTTGGCCCTTGTTTTTGTTGATACTTGATAGGTATGGGATTAGGCTTTATATTTGCACTCTCGCGAGTCTGTGTTTAGTCATCATAATTTAAATTTTTCCATCTTTTCAGATTTCGTTTTCACACAATTTGGCTTCAACTGGGGCGAATTCGCGAGATATACATTTGACCGTTGTTTTGGATATTTGATTCAAAAAACTGTGAATTTCAACCTTCGGATAATAGAAACGGAAAGTAAATATGTATTTTTTTTTCTTAGTAACCACTTTTAATCAACAGCATTAATTTGTCACAAAAACACGACGTTTTTTTTTTTTAATACTAAATTATTATAGACATTATATTATTAGTTTAATTTTAAATTTTTTATAATGTGTATATTAATTATTTAAAGTTCTATTTCTTATAACGTGTATATTAATTATCTAAAATTCTATCATTTATAACGTGTATATTAATTATTTAAAGTTCTATATTTTAATTACATTATTATTTTATTTATAATTAAAAAACTTTTACTCTTAATATTATAAGTGCAAGGATTCTCTTACTTAACTATAAGCCTATTGATTAACTCATGAATTAATTTTATATTATTTATTTTTAACAGAATATATATATATACATACCGTCTCTGTTTAGTTGTTGGGCAAGGATTGAGTTACTCCTGATTCAATATTGGTGTTACATCTTTTGTAACTAAAATATGCTTTGATTTTGAGAATTTGACGAATATATGAGGGAGAGATGTGATTTTATTATTATCATTATATTATTTTTTTGTGATAACTTGTATGGGGACATATACACAGAATTTTCACCTTATGGAATGGACCTGAATCAAAAAAATATAAACTAAAAAATTAATAACAAGAGACAATTCTTAATTTGGTTACCGAATCGATCCCAACCATAGAATTAAACTGAAAAATTAACACCAAGACATAATTCTTAACTTGGTTCGCATTGTACCATAGAAGTTGCTGCTGACTTATACCATACGTGTGTGTGTGTGTGTACACACACATATATCAGTATATTTGTAAATGTAATATTTAAAAAATATATATATTTCACTATATTTTTTTAAAAATTCCAATCCACCATATTAATAATCTCATGTCTATTAACTTGTGAACCATACATCTTTGTAGTATTTTGCATATCCTAGCTAGTCGCAATCTAAAAAATTGCTATCCCAATGAACATAATATATATATATGTATTTTTTATTTTTACATCTTGATGATGAATTTCTTGCTTACACTATTGTTACTATAACAAATGGTTACTATCTCTCCAACATTTTTCTTTCTTGTTTTCCCCTTCATCAACGCTTCCTACATGATCACGATCCATTTCTAAGCAATCAAATCACAAGAATATCTATATTACTATATGATCCAGAAAATTAAGAAAAAATCTAGAAATATCAGCACATGAGATCTGTATGAATCATGATATATATTTACAACATAATATTTTAGCCACCACTTTTTATTCTATAATTAAAATTTTCTTAAAAAATTCTCATGCATGTTTACTCAAACCATGACCAAACAAAATAATATAAGATTTATGTTTGAATGAATTATAAAGTCGAGTGTTTTAATAACATTAAAAATTAACTTTCAACTAATTCTTTTAAATCACACTACTTAAAAACGTGTTTAAATAAAAAAAATAAAATAAAAATATTTTCACTAGAGAATGACTATATATATATATATATACTTTAATTATCGAAGGTTTGAGATCATAGAGGGCTCTGAGTAGCAAAATTCAGCGAATTTGTAACTCTCTTGAAATCTTGTCTTTTGATGCCATCTTAGTTATTTGAAGCCACGTTCATTGTATCAAGTATAAGGCAGAGAAAAAAGGAATGAAATAAATAATCTTTTAATGAACAAAAATTGTTTAATAATTCTGCTTTATAAACTGAACAAGAACTCAAATGCAGTCAGACATGCATTCATTGTAATGAGAACTTTCCAAGAAAGCCAATGTTTTTAAAAAATATTAACCGATTTTCTAATAATTTTTTTTTTATCAAGACGTAATAAATTTAGTCAAAATATACCATCTGTTTAGAGGTACATTTTGGGATGTAGCAGATTTCCCAAATCGTTTTGCATTCAGTGCATAATTTATATTCGTTGTTTTACGTTTTCGAGGGACAACCAAGCACATGGGACATTCTAATTTTATTCATACAACTCAATGTGACATGGAACAAAATTTTTATATGCCTCGAGAAATTGTCTGAGATATTAATTATTTTGGATATATATGTATTTCACAGGTGATATCGTAATCGAACTAATTGAATATACATTTTTATTTTCTTTAATTTATGTACGGGTTGCATTTAATGTGAAGAAAATCGGGGCTTAATCAAATGAATTAATTATTCACATGCATGCTGCTTAGAAAATGTCATTAATTAGGTGTGTTTAAACAAAGTCCAATTATTTTGGAGAAAGACATTACCATTTGATTTATAAATCAATATAATGGTGATTTGATCATGAAATTATGCGTTTTAGTATTGATTAATACCAAGAGTTGTGATCTACAAGGTAGCAAGCTGTGACCTTTTAGTAATGATGCTCGCTTCATAAATTAAGTTGACAATTAAATTTCTAATAGTTTTGGGAGATTTTTTTTTTCCCTTCTGTATATATCAGAAGGATTTGATGCATGTTAGGGAATCTCAGACACCCTTATCATCAGAAATCCTCAAAAACATTTACCATAATCAAAACTTAATTTATCTCATAATCATGGTCAACGTGTTCGGTTACATTCACTACTTTTCCTGTGAAGAACCTTTGTTTTCCTTTATTTATTTTTTACACCCCAATCAGGCTTGTTCAACTTGAATATTGCATACGTTCTGTTTTTCACTGCTATGCTAACCAATATGATTTGAGTACAATTGAAAACAATAAAATCAAAATTGATTGAGTATCTCTCACTTATTATTTCGGTTATATATTTTTTTACGAGGAATTAATGATATATTTATAAAGTTGGGGTATAAAATTTAAGTAATGATATATTTATAAAGTTGAGATATAAAAAATTTATTAATCATCTTAATTATAATTATTTGGTTGGGACTTGGGATACCGAGTGTCTAGCGTATGAATGAAAGAATATTATCCTTTATTTCTCTTAATTTTCAAACGTCTATTCACGATCTTCTGCAAGGTTGCCTGATGCCGCAGTTGAAATGAGTGCATATGACACTTTTAGTCGATAAGAACATTAATTTATATATATTGTTCAAAATTTCAACGTTTCATCTGTGCAAAGTCACTCCACTTTCGGCTACGTGTCAAAAATAATTAACACCCTCAATGAACTGAACGAAACTTATTGTTTTGCAACAACCAAGCCGACTTTTAGCCCCCATTTCTTTACATTGCTTCTTATTGTTTAAAAATTTTAACTTTTGTGTTAGCACACAACTTTCCTTAAAGTCTATCTTGCGATTGTCTTATCTCGTTTTGTCTTCTTTTGGTGATTTTTCTCAACCTTTTCAAGTTTTGGTGGAAAATATATTATTAGAACTTAGAAGAGTTCTTACCAATCACATAATTAGAACTTTGCTTTCCCTATATCACCATCCAACCTTAAGTTTTGATGTAACTCGCATCAAGTTAGACCAACAATTACCTTCTCTCAAAATGCGTGATTTGAGATTTTCAAAGGAGTTAAGGAATGTCATTAGTTATCAAATATATTTAATTGGATATATTAGCAAAATGAAGTCTTTGTGAAAAACTTCATTAATTAATCTATCAACTATCAAGACATGATTTGAGTCCATATCTTGGAATGCATTGAAAATGGGCTGCATCAATAATAATATTCCTTTGCTAAAATCAAAATAGTAAAGCATAATTTTTTGCCTTTTAAAATAACGTTTGAAAATCTCGAGAAAAATTATCCAACTTTTTTTTTTTTTTATCTTCTCCTTCGTTGTCCTAGTGTGAGCGTGAATTTAAATTCTAAACCTCTTGCATATTATCTTAAAAAAATTTATCGAACCAACTAGCATTTTGTTTAGAAAAAATGCATCTAAATAGCTTGAATTTTTTTGCTGTGACTAAAAATTTTATATAGCTTTAGCAAACTTCATTTAACCCTTAAAAAAAAAATTGTTGGTACATGTCCTTGTCTTGTAGCAATCACCATTCCACTTTCTTCAGGTGATAGAGCGCTCTTTACATCTCAACTCCACCCACATTTGCAAACCTAACCCTAATTACTTCAGCATAATTACCTTGTATTTATGTTGTATTTAGTTATCTTGTCTTTAATATTCCTCTTCATGAATAGGCGCTTTATATAGTAATTTATTCCACTTTTTCATATAATATAGTCCTAAGCTTAGCCTATTCCCTTCAGGAAAGAAAAGAAAAAGATACGCATGAAATTTGAAATCATATATTAAAAAAGGTTTGTTTATTTTTCCCAATATATATATGAATGTCATTTATATTTGCAAATGAACAAGCAATGAAGGTAATTGAAGCTTGCTTTATTAATTATAGAAAAATAATAAAGAGACTAAAGGCTGATCGAAGGGAGATAAAAATAACTGTTAGATAAATCTTTTTTTTTTTTTGTGTGTTAGCTATTATTTTTTAATTTAATATAAACATGCATGAGTTATTTTTATGAGAATTTGGTCAGATATTTCTGTCCAAATATCATTGATATATGTCAACTACATAGACACATTATTATGGATCATGAGAATTTATTATGTCATCTTAACACAAATTTTTTTATGATTGGTGTAAGAACTATATATATTTACTATTTATAAATAAAGTAGAAATAGTTTATTCCAATTTATTGATTATGCAATTCTATATTAAAAGTTTATCAAATTATTTACAGAGTTGCTCGTTTACATTTTGAAAAAATTACAAATTTTTGTAGGAAAAGCATTCATATTATGTTATTCTACATGTAAGTTATTGAATTATTGCATAGTTTACGAGACGTGTATGTTAAATTTAATCAAATACTGCTCCAACTTTGAACAATTGAACGTGCCTTTATCCAAAATTTGAATTCCCATTTTTCTTCAATCAATCAAACAAGAAGACAATTCTATATGCCTAATTCAATTTGAGAAGTAGAATCGGAATTAGCTTTTTGGCGTTTCAATTCTAATCGCACGGTATTCGGTTGAAAATATAAGTCAATATTATTTTTTTGAACTCAATTATCAGCTGAAACAGCAACATTAATCAACAAACTCAAATTTATCAAGATGAGTACAAATTATTGTTCTTAATTAAGACTAATTTTCAGACCTCAAAATAAGATTTCTACGTGCAAGAATGGCTAACAAGGCAGTTTGACCTTTAGAATTCAACGAAGACTACTATAAAGGCGCATTCCAAACACAATAATTTGAACAACAAAAAAAAAAAATTAATGAAAAAATTATGAGATAGAAGTAGAGAGTCGATAGTTAGAACAATTAGATTGTTCTATTGTTATAGTAAAGATCTTTAAAGGTTTTATATGTCTATTTTATATACAGAAACCTTTTATAGACCTTTTTTCTTAATTTATTTTGAACTTATCATCTATGTGTTTCATAATTTAATTCAACTTGAATAATCTAAATCACTTTCAGATTTTGATTTATTCAACTCTAATATGTAATTAAATCAAACATATGACTAATTTCAAATTAAACAAAAAAAAAAATTTGTTCTTACTTTGGGACATTAGTATTTACCAATCAAATTTAAACAATCCCTCACATATTTCAAAACAATTAATTTTTCTTCAATGTGGTGTTTAATGCATATAAATTGATGCCTTTCAAGTTATGAACTAGCCATTAAACAACTAATCGTGTCTCATATGAACTTAGTGAAACTTATAGTTTCTATGAACTAATGTTCATTTTATGTGAGGCAAAAGACTAGACACTCACGTTATACTCTCTCAGGATGTTGCTATTCAGCGGTTTGGTATTTTAATGGCCCTGTGTTTCCTATAATTTATAAGTGCTCCAAAGATGCTTTTATTGCTTCTATATAAACTAAACTAATTTCACACTCATAGATGTGAACCTTTATCGAGTGTGTCATGTAGTTTTGACACACCACCATTTGTTAAAGTGGGCTATAAAATTCATTAAGAGTTTCATTACTTAATCTAGACCATTGTAATATACTACTATCTTGCGATAAGGAAGACTCAGATAAACAAATTGATAGTATCATAAGATAATAAGTGACTTATTATTACCTTTTTAAACCTACTTTATAAGATCTTCAATCACATAGATAAAATTATTATCACTTTTGTTTAAGACAGAAGTTTCATTCCTTTGATATATATATCACTAACATCATACTTAGAGGGTTTATAAGAGAATTGGCCCAATTTGATTCTGATGTCACAAAATTTTGGGACACAACCCCAGATTTTAGTAATTACTTAAGAATATTATATCTTAGATGAATTTATCTGATTTTCCTAATATATATCGTATCTTTTTGCCTTGGCGATAACAGCCTGACAATCACAATATAATCATATAGACCTAGTAAGATGTTTATAACCACTAAGCCTCATTACATGCATTCTCTAAAATTAATAGCTTGTGCTTTTTAGTAGAATGAGCTAAACACATTTGTTTAGAAGATTTCCAAGACCCAACTCCTCTATCAAACATAAATATATAGCCACTAGTGAATTTGATTTCATTTGGTCTTGAAATCCAATTCACATCACTATACCATTAGAACAAAAATGGAGAGCTATTATAGTTAAGTTCAAAGCAATTGTGCCTCTAAAATATTTTATAATCATATCTATGGTAGCTTAATAATCTTTACTAAAATTTTAAGTATAAATACTTAATCTGCCTACAACATATGCAATGTCAGGACTTATATTATTCATCAAGTACTTCGGACTTTAATTTAGATTTTCCTTAAGGTAAGCATTTGCATCATACGGTACAAATATCAATTTCCTATCATAGCATCCAAACCTTCTCAATATAATGTCCATGTGAGAATATGAGACTATCACTAGTCTTAATTATTAAGATACCTAATATAATATACACTTTTCTTATTTCTTTTATATTGAAGTTAGAAAAAAACACCTATCAGTCTCATTTTATCATTCTTAAATTAGAACTCAGGATAAGCATGTCATTAACATGAAAACAAATAATCTTATTAAGTAGTAATATCAATAAATTTAAAATAGATATATCGATTTGACTCATTAATCATATATTTACTTGGTACTAATACTTGAGCATGCCACTATTTAGTATTTGTTTCAAGCCACAATAATGCATACATTTTACTCAATACTTGGAACTACATTAATCATATAGTACTTGGAACTACACAATCATATAGTTAACTCATATAGATTTTCTCATCCAAGTATTTATTTAGAAATGTAGTTTTAACATCCATCTAATGAACCTGTAAGTTATGAATTGCAGTTAGTGAATTAAAATGCTAGTGGATGTAATATGTATCATAAAAGTATAAATATAAAAAAAATCTCTGTCTTTCTTTTATGATAACCTTTTGACAATCAATCTTGCCTTCTATTTATCACTTTATCCATCAACTTTCAATTTTCTATTAAAAACTTAATTATAAGGAATCTAACTTAATGTTAATTGCCTCTTTTCACAAAGTTGCAGATTGAAAAGTTATAATTTTTTTTAAGAATTTAAAAATTATTCTCAGTAAGAAAAATATGGAAGTCTACATTAAAACTAGTGGTTATTCTCATCCTTTTACTTCTACTTGGTTTAATATATGAACTTTCAGGAGAATCACTAATTAATTATTTTTAGGATAAATAATTAATATTAAATTTCTTAGAGAAAAAGAATCAATGAATAAAGCATTCTTGAAATTAATAATAGTATCTGCTTTAAATAAATGTCTTTCATTTGAAAACTAATAGTTTGTAAGCAACATTGTTTGAGACATAGCCTATAAATAAATAGTCAACAACAATTTAGGCCCCAGCCTTATTCTTTTGGGATTAAGTTTAAAAACTTGTGATAGTACTTTCATACTTTAAGGTATGATAAGCTTGAGTTATACATTTTCCCTAACTTGTAAGCATCTTTCTTGTTTTCTTACAAGATATTCTATTTTGAATATGGTAACATAATAACATAGTTTTCTTCTACAAATTTAGTAGCACTCCAAAATTTATTAACATAACATTTGCCATGTTCTTCAATATTTTATTTTCCTTTCAGCTACATTATTTAATTTAGGTAAATAAAGATGTGTCATTTTATAGATGGTACCATGATTTTCATAATAAGCATTGAACGTGCTTCAATTATAGTCAACTCCTCTATTAGTTCTTAATTTTTTTATTTTCTTATTAAATTGATTTTCAATTTCACTCTTATAAATTAAAAGCTTTCTACATATCTCATCTTTATTTCTTAACATAGAAATCACCAATGAAGGTAATATAAATCAAGAATTTTTACCCCATCTAGTCATGATTTGTTTCAATTACAAAGGTCACTATAAAATAAACTGAGAAATTTAATTTCTATACTAAGAATTAGTTTACATGTCTTCGATGTGAATTTGATTCCAAACACTCATCACATTTTTCATTTAAAAATCTTAAATTAGACAATAAACTAAGTTCTCAAATTTTCATAATATAAGAAACACTCACATGACTAAATCCCTCATGTTATAGAGTCAACAATATAAATAAAGATGACTTACTTTTGCATCTTCAACAATAGTAATATTTATAAGATTGAAGAGTTCACTAGGACAATATCTATTTTTCAACAAATATATTATTATTTGATAATATTATAATTTTGTTACTTTGGAAATGACACTTTTTATCCATGTCTTACTCAATACAAAAGCATAACGCAAATAGGATTGTATTTAAAAAAAGAACATATATAATTCAAAAGAGAGGATTCTCTTATAAATAAATTTAAGAAAAAATTTATGTTACTCAAGGCTAGTGTGGACAAAAATTCATCAAAGAAAATGAAATTTTCTCATTCGGTCCCTCACTAAAGTATAACTAACCTTATTTACATAGAAGACAACTATAATAATAAAGTCATCCCCTTTAGTCAAATTAACTTACGAAGGATTTTGTTACCTCCATTCTTTAGAGCGCAATTTCTATATTGGCCAAAATAACAATTAATGTAGTTACCAAGTTTTCTAAATATAACACAATTTCATTTCCTTTAATAATGAGATTGGAATAATAATTAAGATCTTTTTTTTTTTTTTTTTTGCTTCTTGTTTTGAGAAGAACAATTCTGAAATAAATTTGCTTCTTTGGCTCTTCTACTCTCAATATTGATATTTTTCTCCTCAATTTTTTCAATTAAATTACAAATTCAAGACTCAAATAATATTACTATCACTCTCTCAATATAATACCTTTAGTCTTTGATTTTAATAAATTATTCTTACATCACAAAATTCTCAAATTTTGCATAAAATATGCTGACATATAGAGTTTTCAATAACACAATTTTCATAGTATAATCCCATCTAAAACTATTGAAACAATTTTTGTTTTAGATCTTATGAAACCTGTCAAATATTTTTCTACTATGACCTCACTGAATTAAAAAATTAAAACAACTTATCATTTTATCAAAAAATCATAAAAATTTCCAAAAATATACTAGACATATATATGAAATAGTGTTATGAATTTCATAATTTTTAAAGAAGTCTATGTATGATAAAATAGTTTCGTAATTTATGTGCTTTGCTGGAATAAGAAATTTTTAGTATAACATACTTGAATTCAAAAAAAATCATTATACATTGAATTCTTATCTGATTTCATTGAAATAAGTTTTTAAAGATTAGTTTGAATGTCTAGTATAGTACAAAAAAAAAACTTCATATTGAAAATTAATTTATATTAATTACTACATGTTTCGAAATAATCCACTGTTAGCATAAATCTCTATAAAATCTTAAGTAGTTAATATTTCTTATCTAAACACTGATAATATTAAAGAAATCACTAGTGAAATACTATAAAGATTTAGGATCACTATCATTCATATTTTAATAAATCTCAAACCTTAAAAGTATTTTTTTTAATAGGTAGTAAGATATCATAAGTAATAGATTTGTGTAACTCATTTGAAGTAATATTCATAATTCATATATTTGATATTAAGATTGTTGGAAATATATGTCAATAATGCTTCTTTGAAGTCGATAATGAGCCAAAATAATGACACCATTCAACAAACCCAAATTTGTTGCATAAAACACTATCCTTAAGATCAATTTTTGCGCCTCAAAGGAAGATTTTCTGGTGGAAGTATTAAGAAGGCGATTTGATCTACAAAATTTAATGATGACTGCTGTGAATACATATACAAAAATACTCATAAAATTCCAATATATAGATATTAGTATTTTAAAATACTAATAAAATTCCAACTAATGCTGTGTACATAAATACTTTCACTTAGATATTCCAAGTTTACTTGTATAAGTAAAAGATCAAATTTCTTCAATAATCATTGCACGATAAAATCAAAATACAGAATTGCAAAGACATTCAATTAAAAAAGTTACAAATGAAAAAGGAGAATCGAGTTAGCTATTCACCGCGTGATCAATGGAGTAACTGTGCCAAAATAAAGAAGTTTTATCCTTGTACTCCCGTCAAAGAGAAGAAAATTCAGTTAATCTTATGCTATTAACCTTTTCGAAAAAAGGGTATCTCTTATTGAGCAAGGTATTTCTACTCGTAAAGAAAATGGGTCACTACTTCATTTAACAAAATTAGTCTTTTCTTTTGAGTCCTTTACTTTGGGGTATATCATTCGATCACATGATTAAGATCAATATTATAACCTCAATTTTCACACTTCTGAAGTCACTTCCAACTTCACCATTGAATTTTCACAGTTATGAGAATACTGTCAGTTATAGTCAACTCCATGAATTATGTAATAGAGAAATGGCTAAACATCTCAATTATAATCTCACGTTTGATTACTAATTAACGCGGTAAATTATCCGTGATTATTATATCAGTCAGTTATTAACATCAATTTATGATGGAGGGTGAAATTATTATTCATGGAAAATAATAAATATTAATGTATAATATGATGTGACAACTACAAATAAGGTGACACATCAATTAAAAAGTAAATATTGAAATAATATTTGGGATCATAACGCTGTTGTTATATAATAATATGATCTTTTGAAATAATAAAAAGAGGAACACTTTTGTTTTCCGATAATTTATTTTTTTACTTGAAAATGATGAACGAAAAATATAATATAAAAGTTGGGATCCTAGAAGCTTAATTTAGTCGAGTAATGGGAGTTAGGTAGAAAAAGAAAGAAGAAGGTGTACCAATTCAATTAATCTAAATTGATGAAGCAATATTTTATAAGAGAAATAGAAAAAGGGGTGGTTTTGGTTTAGACTTTGGATTAAGGATAGATCAATTAACCAATTGTCATGTGTTTAAGTGCCATTTTGTTGTAATAGAAAAAGGGCAAAAAACAAATGAGGCACGACTGCTTTCGTTATACATAAATAATTTAATTAGTGGTTCAGTAGAAGAAAAGTTGTGGCTAAAGTCTCTACACATTTTGAGATGTGTTAATATTACCATCATTTATATTTATTTATTTATGCATTAGGAAGCCAAGTAGCGATGAGGGAAACCGAAAGTTATTGATAATTTAAAGTTCAGAACGTAATACATGGACTCAAAATTAATGTGAAACAAAGGAAAATTTACTTTGTAAGCAGTAAGCAACCCAATTCACGGGTTGTAGAAGATTGAGACTTGAAAATGATTCAATTAGACAAAACAAGTGCGGAATTAATCCACAAACTTCCAAAACCTTCCATTCAAAAAAGTTTCGGCCCATCTAATAAATTTTCGTAGCCCTTATAAGCTCCAATGCGAAACAAAAATATGGGTTAAGCCCAAATCACTTTGGGGACCTTGTAAAAATATTTTCATTACCTTAATCAGCCATGGAGCGTTTGTAGGGTCACTTCACAAGAAGAGAAAACTGGCAACTTAAGATAGGTAAATTGGCATTTAAACTGCGGTATAATACAACTATTTCGGTAACTAACGGTCTCAACTGACTTCTAACTGTAAATATCTATATCTTGCAATACAATAATTCCAAAAGAAAAAACAAAAAATGATTGCCAAAATGAACATATCCAAAGAGATATATATATATATATTGAAAAAGACATACTATCAAGGATTGCCTATGATATAAGAGCTTTCTTCATTAATGTGAAGAAACAAAATAGAAGAGTTGAAGTATTAGCACCCCTTTGTTATTATTAGAAGGTACCTTTGTATCAAAATCACATCGAAGGATATTTATAAATTCAATTAAACATTATCACTGTCTCTCTCTCCAGTAACTCTTTACATTTTTTTTTTTTTGTCTTCGGACAACTCTTTGCATTCATCACCTATCCATTCTAGCAGCTACTACATTAAATAATTTCTTGTTAATCTCCGGATCGGATGAATATGAATTTGCTTAACAATTAGCAACCAAGAAATCAGAAACCCACCGGTTGTATGGTTTTAACTTTTAAGAGAGGAAATGTTGTTCAGAAGTGGGGCGTTTTTGGAATTTAAGCAGGCGATAATAGAAATTATGAATTTTCTAGTATAATATTATTTAGTGGCGTACAATTATAAAGGAGTTTTGTAACAGGATGTTTAGGGGGCGCTATCTAGTAGCGCGACTCAAAATGTAGTTTTATTCATTTAAAGTGGGCCTAAATATGAGTCGAGCTCTTTGCACCGCGACCAAAATCTTTCTAACACTACCTTTGATTGTTTCTTTTCTAAACTACCCTGAAAGCTTTATTGATAAAATACAAATCCAAGTATTAAAATCAAACATATTCTCAAAATATTTCTTATATATATATATATATGGCTCTAAACATTTATTAAAGAGATAAAAAAAAAGAGAAAGAATGATGTACCCAAAAAAATTTCTTTTTAAATTGCATACACATTTTGAAATTTTTAATTCATCTTAAATTATTCTTCTTATTATGTAATTTCTATTTTCATAATTCTAAACTCTTATAATTTTCTCAAAATAATATTTTTTAATTAAAAATTAAAATACAATATAAGGATTCGTTTGGTATGTCTTTTCAGATTAAATTTTTTTAATTAGAACTTTTGTTAATAGAATTTTACAACTAGAGCTTTTACCAAAAAAATTTTAGTTGTTTGGTTGTTAATGAAAGTTTTTATTAAAAATTATAAAATTACTTTATAATAGGCATTTTTTTAAAGCTATGTTACAAAAAGAATAAAATACAATTGTTAAATAAGTAAAACATATTTTAGATGTTTTAATATTTAAAAAAAATTTCCAACCTTTACTTCCAAAAGTCAAAAATTTGAATTTTGTTAATAGAGAAAAAATAACTTATTTAATTTCAAAAGATCTATTAAAAAAACAACCACACAACAACAAAATTTTTTATAAGAGTTTATGAAACTAAATAAGCACTTATGACTACTAGACAAATCATAGTAAATAGACATTAAATTATGAAATGAAATGAGTGTAAAAAATTTATTGAAAGAATAATTTATCTAAGTTTTTAATTGAATTTTTTCTAAGTTATTTAAGTTCCCAACCCCTAAATATTCATACAAAATATTAGGCTTGATTTTTTAGACATGAACAATCAAGATGAAACAAATTTTTGAAAGAATAGATCTTCAAATAAGGAAAGGGCTGCTTTACAGTTACTAAAAGGTGCAGCCCCCTATATAAACAGTCTTCGACCATGAACCTCAAGTGAGACCCACCACTAATTTGTGAGGGAGCTGCACCTTACAGCAGTGGTAAGATAGACAGCTCCTTCATACAGACATATCGCCAACACCAGTCTTCACTCATAATATTATGTAGTAAGATTATAACCCTAATCGCCTCGATTAAGAACCAAAGCAACAATGACCCCACTTCTTTAATCACCATCAACGTTAATTTGAACAAATGGATGGCAGATCGTGACTTCCATTGCAATAATTCAATAATGACTAAATTAGGTAGGATTCCTCATTTCATACAATAATTCCATTTAAAATTAGACCTCATACTTTAATTATTGGTTTCTAAATTGACTCATCAATCATTATAACATGCTTGAAAATTTTAATTATTTACCATTTCTAGCATATATGTCGGTAACCCTTCTTATACAATTACATATCGTCCATTTGGCACAGAACTACTGGCGATTATACCCTAAATGATGATTAAAACTGGTGCCAATAATGAAGAAACACTTGAAAATGTTGGTTTAGAACGATTTTTTAAAATACTAATTGTCTTGTGTGATTAGCAATATAAAGAATTATGCATTATTAGTATTCTTCGTATAGGTATTCGTATGAAAAAAAAAAGATGCTCACATTAAAAAATGATTCTTTCTTTCTCTTTCTCTCTCTATATATATATATATATATGATCTTATAAATTTTACGAAAGACATATTAATACAAATAATATAAGTAAATGTACAATTATGTATAAAGTCAAACCTTTCGTTTTTAATAGCTTGGGGCATTAAACTTAAAACACAATTGTTAAACTTTTATTACTTAATATTATCTATTTATTGCAAATATATAATTAGAATGATTTAACTACTAAACATACCAAACAATTGAAATTTTTGTCATTAATGGTTATTGCTGAAACTCAATATGTTCTACTTTTTATCAGTGCAATCCAATATCCAATCAAACTGGTAACGTAAACCCAAATAATCGATTTAATACATCATGTATACAAATCTCATCTAATCCTTGAGAATCATCAAAATCGAACAAATTAACAAATAAGTAGGGTTTAAATTGACAGACAACAGAAAAATATTCATGGGTTATTAATAAAAAAAGCAAGAAGAAGATGCCAAAACCCCATGTGAGTTGAAACGTTATGCCAAGATCATGACAAGCACAGCTCTGGAGTCTATAGAGATGCTATTTCACATGAATGATGAATGAAGCACATGCAATCTTGTGTCTTATTCTCACCCGACGGTCGTGATGTTCGAACAAACGCATGTATCTCTCTTCTTAATGATGAGTTGTTTCTGGCCACTTGCATTTTAAAGATGATGAATCAACAACTACAATTACAGCAAGGGCATGTACATGTTCTCCATAAAATTTCAATTTTCAATTTAATTGACATATAGCTGCAGCTGACCAATGTAATTCTTTAGGATAGGAGATTATAAGACCACAAGTCCACAATGTTTCAATTAGTTTTGCCCATAACCTTTTAACCCGCGGATCTGAATCCAAACTGATTATCAAAAGATAAATGAGCCGTGAGTTATAAACAGTGTTGCACATGATAAGACGAAGTTTTAGAAACTATATTATCTGATGGATGGGCACTGTAAAATAAATAAAGGGTGTAAAGTTCTATAGTAAGTTGAAAACAACTTGACATAACGTAAAGTTCTTCAATTAGTGCAGGAGCAGGACTACAATAATTGAGAAGGAGCTATCGTCATCAGATTTAAGAGCATGTGCAGTGCTCATATCATATGAAGCCACTTGGCTTTTTTGGATTTTCAAACTGATAACTTTTCTTTTCTGTTTTTTTGTGAAAGAAACTGACGCATTACTTTGCCCACAGATTTTGCAAGACTGTATGTAGTTAATAGCCGTAAGCACTTAGTTGTCAATGATAATAATAATTGAAAAATGTTAAAGATGGAGATAAAGAAAAGTGTGTTGAAAAAAAAAATTAATAAAGAGATAATTAAATTCTCTTATCTTTTTCACTCTTTAGCATTAATCATAATAATTTAGTAAACTGTGTTACCTTCGTTGAGTTAAAAGAAAAGAATGAAAATGGAATTACTTAATTAGATGCAAATTCAAACAATACTTCAAACAATAACAAGATGACAATGGCTGAATGATTCAAACAAACAGTACCAGGCAGTATGTTTTGTGAGACTAAGAAACCCACAACCACCGCCTAACTCACACACGCACAACAACGATAGCAAAAACTAACAACATTAACACAACAAACGCATGATGAGCTGGCTCTTGGTTTTTTTGTTTCCAATGATGTTCCATGATCACCATCAAATTAATCAAAACTCTAAATCCCATAATCAACAAACAATCAATCATCTAAGATGCCCACAATTCATCAACAATCAATTTTAAATTTGTTGCTCCTTCAAGTCAGCAGTTGACATCCAAACAATGTCCTTAAGCGCCGGCCGAAGCTGCTTGCTACAGAATTGATTGTACTCCAATGTATCGCCATTATCTTTCGTCACTTCCACCACCAAAAACGACGGCGTAACAGCAAAAATATCAGCATTGACAGCCAATTTGCCTTTCCTTCCACTTTCTTGGCCTTGTAATCTGACTCTTGACTCGCTCGTTTTGACATTAAACTTGACGGCCTTGGCCACCTCTTCAAATCTTGAGATCACACTGCTTGCAGGCCTTGTGGTTGCAAATCTCAGCTCCTCTTTTTCCTCTCTCTTTTTCTCTTCAAATAAAGGTGACAAATCAAACCCTTCTGATAAGGAAATGATATGAAACGCATTAAGAGTCTCAGGTTGCTTTGATGACTTGTCAGCTTCAAATTCCATCTCCTGCTTAGTTCTTACATTCTTGGGAGCCGACATTTTGAACCAAGAAGAATCCATGATGTTTGAAATAGCGATTCTTGAGTTAGGGTTTGGATCGAGAAGCTTGGTGATCAACCTCCTGGCTTCAGATGAAAACCAAGGCGGGCACTTGAAATCTCCCCTGTAAATCTTCCGATACATGGACACGATATTATCGTCTTGAAACGGCAAGAAACCTGCTAACAACACATAAAGAATGACCCCACAAGACCAAATATCGGCCTTGGCACCGTCGTATCCGTTCTTGCCTATGACTTCAGGAGCAACGTAAGCTGGAGTCCCACACGTCGTATGCAACAGACCATCTTGCTTCAAATGCTCAGAGAAGGCACTCAGCCCAAAATCTGTGACCTTCAAGTTACCATCTTCATCCAGCAAGAGATTTTCAGGCTTTAAGTCGCGGTGATAAACGCCGCGGCTGTGGCAGAAATCAATGGCTGAAATCAGCTGCTGGAAATAAACCCTTGCAGCATCTTCTCGTAATCTTCCTTTGGCAATCTTGTTGAAGAGCTCGCCGCCTTTGACGAGGTCCATGGCGAAGTAAATCTTAGACTTGCTTGCCATGACTTCGTGTAGCTCAACGATGTGCTTGTGCTTCACCATCTTCATGACAGAGATTTCACGCTTGATTTGCTCCATCATGCCCACTTGGATAACTTTCTCTTTACCAACAACTTTCATGGCCATGCTTTTCCCGGTCTGCAAATTTCTTGCCAGGTACACCTTCGCGAAGGTTCCGTGGCCTAACATACGCCCCAGCTCGTATTTCCCATGCAGCAGCGTCGGCCTGTCATCTCCTCCGCCGTTACTATTTGATGTATCCATCTCCACTATCTGTCTTTTAACTTCTCTTAATATATATATATTTGTATATGTATATGCACCAAGATCAATTAGTTAATAATTTTTTTCAGGTTCTCTTTTGCGTTGTGGTGGTGGCAATTGAGGATCACCCGTCTTCGACGTGTTTCCGGTGGCAGTTCCGGCCGCCGACGCACCTCTGGGCACGTAAACACAGCTCAGGCAATCTCAACGAAGGCCCTCTCATCTCTCTGCATTCCCTAAAGGGGCTTGTGGCGTTTGCTTTTTCTTATATATTTTTGTTTGGGGGTAGATGAGAAAGATTTTGATTTGCTGCAATTGAGAGGCTTATTGCTTTGCTCGCCCTTCTTCTCGCTTCAGTGCAAAAATATGTACCTTTATAGAACGATTTGAGGTATAATTTGGCAATTTCTTGGTTTTCCAGATTTGATCGGACGGTTGCTGCCGTGGCCACGTGTTGCAATCATGACGGGCGAGTTATGAATCTCTCTATTATTGACGTAATGGGAGCGTGACACGTGTATCGGCTTTTTGCCTGCTACTGTAAGAAGAAGCACAGTGTTGTCCACTTGTTCTGTTTTGTACGTGTATTACCCAGTCCTATTATTTGCTCACTACAGACGTCAGCATTGGAAATGACAATAAAACCTGACTCGTATGCTCGTAGAACGTGATAAGTTCACAGTCGTGTAGGAGAGATTGGAGAATGTCATTTTGATTATATGATATTTGGCGTTATCATAGCGTTGTGGTTTATGCCTAAAGGCAAGCGTGTGATTGGCAATTAGATAATGACGTGGGCCAAAGGCAGAGTGTGAATTTTCCACTAATTCAATCTGATAAGTGCACATTGATTGATAGAGATAATAAAGCGTAATTTGGGCGAGATAAGTGAATCGAAAATGGATATAATTTAAGTTGAAGAATTGGAGGTTAAGGCACGAAAGGGAATATCCTTCACAAGAGAACAAAATAAAATTTAAAAGTGAAAAAAGTGACGACGTTGAATGATTGATTTCATTCATTATTCGATGATGGAATACTAATACAAAGAGAGAGAGAGAGAGAGAGAGAGAGAGAGCGAGAGTCCATGATTCCACAAAGCTGTGAACAGTAAACGCTGAAAATTTCAGACTTCACTTGCCCCACCTAACTGTGTACCATAAAACATATAATATGGTAAAATGTTTCAATCAAATTTGATAAATAGAAAATTATTGGCAGCTAATTCAGAATATCAAATTCTTGAAGCTGTAACTCTGTGAAATCGCAGTAACTTAGGGGCATGTGAGTTGGCTGCTGGGCTCTTTATTAATTAGTGTGCCAAATAGTTTTTTTTTTCCTTTGGGGGGTCAAATATGTAATAATATTGAAGATTTACTTTTTATGATTTAATTTTATATAATTCTTTTTTCCAGCAGAATTATTTATAATTAATTTTTTTAAAACGAAATCTCTGAAGTAAATATTCATTTTAATTTCTAAATAAAAAAATATTTTGTTTTAAAATATATTATAAGAATTAAAATTTGCAACTAAAACGAGTTGGATCAAATTTTTAACGTTCTGCAGTACCTCAAAAATTTTTATCTAACTGTATCAATTATGATCTAAAACTCTAATTTATCTTTAAAACAAATTATTTCATAATCTTAATTTACAGTTACATTCTTTTGTTAATAAGCATTAAACTATTATTATTATTTTATTATATTTTTGGCTATAACAGGCACCAACGAAATAGTCGAGCTACAGAACTTAAAAAGATGAATTGGGAAAATTTATTAACTAAACAAAGTATTAAACCACAATCATTTTTGTCCTTGGACTTGCAAGTTATCAGTGGGATTTTCCCTCTTTTTATAAAAAAATAAAATAAAGACCAATTTTTTCTCAAATTTTATTTGTGATAATTAATTTAATGGGCCCGCCACCCACGGTACTCATTGTGGGTATGGTACCAAAAATTTGTCATTTTCTGTAAAATTTCTTATAAATCCTTATATTCTTCATAATTTATAATATTTTTTAAATATTTATGTTTATATCTAAATGATAAAATTTTTTCTCGATGTTATCTGTGAGAATTAATTTAATGGTTCCGCCAACGTACCCAAAAGTTTGTCATTTTGCTGTCAAATTTCAACAGATCCTTATACTCTTCATAATTTATGTTTGCATCCAAAACTTTCCAATTTTTTTTTTTTCATAATTGGCAGATTGCCTCAACCGTGCTTTTCTTTCATGGTCCTTGAGTTACCAAAATCATAGTGAGTTAAGAGTTTAAGACAAAGATTCACTAATTTTCACAGATTATATTTTAGGGCTAATTATGTTAGATACGCTCTAACTTAGAGCATTCATTATAGTTATTAAATTTAAAGTTGAAATAATCAATAGTCATTTCAACTTTAGATTCAGTGATTCATTTTTTCAACTTCAGATTCAATGACCGTAATGGATATTCTAACTTAAAATACTTTCAACATAACAATTCACTAATATTTTTATTTTACTATTGGCCAGATGAACTTTTGGATAAGTAAAGTGGGGCAAAGAAAAATTATTGTTTGAAAAATAATTCAAAAAATAAAAAATCAAGGCTAATTTTTTTTTTAAATTCTTTATACAATTATGTCTACAATTATTTATTTTATTCAAGCAGTGAAAAAAATTAAAACAATAATAAACTTGTTATTACTCTATGTTTTCAGGTTACCATGGATTGAAGTTTGACAACTAACCCGCCACTACCACCATGCTTGTAGCATTCTCGACAATCTCATGAAATAGCCACCATCATCATCCTTGAAAGATTTACTACAATCTCAAAACTCTAGTCTTCAAAATAGACTTTCGATCAATTGACTTGGCGAAGAAGAACATAAAATAATTTTTTTTTAAAAAAATAAGAAGTGAAAACAAAATTGGATTTAACATTTGTTTATTGTGTGTTGCTTCTAAAATTAAGTTGGAGTTAATGTCTGTTTGTAGTCGGTTAATGTTAGAATTTTCATTAATGTCGTTTTGGTGTTGAATAATAAAAGTTAATAATAAATTAAATTTTAGCCATCAATTACTTAAATAATCTGTGTCCAATTCTCCCATAAAACGTAGAAAATTTTAAAGTTAGGTGAGGATCCTGATTTAAGATTCTTGATGTGATAGAGTCTACAGTGTTAATAACTTGATATGGATATGAACAAGAATTATTCTAATATATATATATATTAATAATAAAGTTTAATTTGACATTAGAATTAAGAGTTAGCCATTGGATGTGCTTTTGATCAAATCTGGCGGTCTCATTCATAAAAGACAAATCAATCTAGGTACTGTAGTCGTAGCCTTTTTCCAAACAAATTTCTGACGATTATCTAAAATCTCGGAAAAGTCCAATTACAATTATCGGCGGAAAGAAACCTTTTAAAGGAAACAGGGCAAAAACAAAAATAAAAGCACAATCATTCCTCCAAAATTCATCAATGCGGACGCTAATTTTGACGGTGTTCTTGTAGGCGCATTAATTGCACGTCCGAAACTTGGCGGCACCACCTAGTATGGATGGCTTATGCCCAACTTAATTTGTTTCAAACAATTTTTTTTTTCATTACATGATAACATTTTTACATTTTTTTTCTAACTTTTACCTCCAAAAGAAAAGTCATTGTTTTCATAGAAAAAAAATAATCTATATATATATATATATATATATTAAAATAGCACGAACAAAATTATTAAAATGCATCTATAGACAAGAGAAAAAACCAATCCAATGTGATGCAAAATGACTGGTGAGAAGCTGCAAGTAACTACAGGATTGCCAGTTGGCTGCACTACTCCTCAACTCTAATGGCATATAAACTTGTTGATGAAAGGATGCGTGGTTTCAGCAGTTCTTCAACATTTTATAAGAATATTATAGATGTTTTAATTTTTTTAATTAAATAATTGAATGAAATTAGTCTTCTTACTAATGAAATATAAGTAGAGTAAATATTATTTGAATATTAAAAAAGTAAAAAATTAGATAGTGTTATTTGAATAATGATTCATAATATTTAATATAAATTAATCTCAATAATAATTTAATTTATAAATATTAATAATGATTTTATGTAATATAAATTATAACTGAATTATAATATCAGTATAAAAAAAATAGAGGAAAACTAATTAATAGTAATACTTTCTTAATAATAATGATAATAGCCTAGTGGCAAGAAATTTCGTGACATCAGTCATACAGCAGCACATCTTTTTTTCTTTTATGGCGGCCACAACTGCACCAGCGCAGCAGGCAAACAATTTGCACCACTCAAAATAAGCAATTTTGATTATTATTATCTTCCATGATTAATTTCATTTCTTCCAACGCTAATCAAGTACTAATTATGCTTCAAACCAACACCCCCCCACCCAACAAATCCATATGAGCTCCATAAACAGAATCCCTTTTCCTATTTTCTGACGTTCACACTAAAATCCCTTTCAATAAACTATTTGTTAGAAGACAATTTTGCAAACACAAAGTTTCACATTTCATATATAAATATATGTACATCTGTATATTTGGTTAATTTTACGTGAAAAAATGAAAATATTTGATTAAGTTTGCCATTGAAACGACTAAGAATTGGCCCCCAAAAAGAAAAAAAACAAGAGACGTACGCAGACAGGATTTATCCGGTTGAGGTTGGGATATAAATTGATACAAAGGGGCCACAGGTCATATGGATATTCAAACTTATTTATGTGTCTTTTCTTGTACCAACATGTCCCACAAACGATGTATGGTTGCTACTTGCAATCAACCATACAGGTTTTGGGTCCTACATACTAATTGAAAATTCTAAACCAACGCCTCATAAAAGCAGAGAAAATTCTTATACATCTATATACGTAATTTTATTCTTAGGACCTTAACTGGGTTGTTAATGGCAATGTTGTTGAATTAGTTCTTTTCTTGCTTCAATTAATGGCAATGTTGTTGAATTAATGTATCACCTGTTTTTTTTTTTTTTTTTGTACCCCTCAAATTGTATCACGTTTTATTTAGTATTATTAGCAAATAATAATATGTGTTGTTTGAATTGGTATGTCTGAAAAAAAAATCATATTTTTAAATGCATACTCTTAATAAGAGGGTGGAATATTGCGACAATAAGAAGTAACAAACCCAAATTGCGTTATAAACAAATTAAATGAAGTCCAATAACTGATGAATTTGAACACCATTATAGATAGAAGATTAGAACAACTTAAAAAAAAAATCTTTGCATTTATTTTTATCTAAAATTTTATGCAAAGGCAGATCGGATTCAATGTAAGTAGAGACGCTCACGTTACTGGAGGATCAACTTCAGAATCCAAATCTGGCTCAAAGACGAGGGGAGAAAAAAACTATTATTAACAGCAATAGATTGAGTGGATCAAGAGATCAACTCTAACCCAGTTTATATTAATTAAGTGAAAGTGCATAAGCTTTAATTTAATTACTTGAATCAGTATTTATTTATTTATTTATTTATTTTTTGTTTTTACTAACTATTGAGATTTGAGATCATTGAAGAGATATAGTCCAAGATGTACTACTTAATTGTAAACTTTCTTTAGTGTTTTGTCAACTAAATAATAGCTGGCTTACAGAATTTGCACATGTATTTTATGTCTCTTAATCCCAACTAGAGTTTTGATTATTTTAGTAGCAATGCCGCATCAGCACCAGTCAGCAGACAACACATGGAGAAATTTGTTGTAAAGATAAGGGATAAGCACACTTTCAATAAAGAAATTAATGACAAGAAGATAAAATAATTCAAAGAAGAAATTTCTTAAGGAAGTGGAAGACTTTTGTTTGTTTAGAGAAATGATAATTTTATATGATTAAGTGTCCGAAATGATTTATTTCGCAACCTTACCCACTATTGATTCCTTTTATTTTATTGTTTTATACCTAGCCAAAACCAGTCACTCTGGCTCTTTTAATGACATTTAATGTCAGTAAAATAATTTCCTTCGCTTCCAAGCTCCTTTTTCACGCACGATATATTTAATTAAAACATTTATAAATCATGCATGCAAAGAGATAACGAACATATATTAAACAAGTAACCAGTTTGAATGAAAAGTATAATGAGCAAAGATGGTTAAGAATCTCCCGAAAATCGGTGATGCATGAGAGATGGAATCAAATAACAGAAGTAAAGAGCTCTCCAAATATTTTGACATTTTGTTACGTTACTTGTTGCATGTACTTAAGATCTGATAAAAATGCATCCATTTCAAGAAAATTAAAGTTCGACCATTAATTCACTGACGTTTTGTTTTGTTTTCTTTCCTTTTAAGTGTATCATGCTACAATATTTATATTTTAGTGGGACAAATAGACAATGGCAGTCTCCATAATAAAGAGATCCAATGTAAAAAAGAATTGATAACTCTTTTTTTGTGTCAAAAAAGAAAAAAACGAGAGGGATAAACGAAGGTTCCACCAAAATGGGATATTATTATTATTATCGTTTATGTTACTCAATTCCTATTTATTGCAAGCACAATGCCTCTTTGTACCCCAGATACTCCTGAGGTTTATATTTGTAAATTCTAGGAATGGGTTGCCTTAGATAATAATTGAGAAGGACACAATGGTCACTTGATGCCAGAGCCACACATGGAGTAGAAACATCAAATAGTAAAACATTAATCAACAATAGTTAAGCTTATGCTACATCAATTAATTGTGGTTAACAACAGCAAATACATCAGCTGAGATCAATATATATAAAACAAGTTTCACGACTATCAAGATAATCTTTAATTTCCTTTTTCTTTTTCCTTTTAATGAAACTATACGTACCAGCTACAAGATCAATATGTGTATGAATTCATCAACAATTATTATTGAAAAAGACTAATCATACAGCTATTTATATAAAATGGACCAACCTTGTTGTTCTGAATTGTGCTAAATCTATTGTGAATTGAAGAAAAGTACATCTAAATTTATATTCACCATGCATGTGTCTGTCATCATATTCATACGCAAATAGACACAGTGGACCATAAAGTTCTTTATACATAGTTGTGACCAATCTTAGGAAACAAAATGTGGCTAAGTTTCTTTTTATTTATTTCACTATCAATTAAATTGTTAGTTACTACCAATAATCAAACCGACCATGCATATTGAATTTATTTGGTGTCCAAGATGGGTTACTATATATAGATGCGACCTTACAACGAAAAATGATAAATAATCAGGAAAAATTAATAAAAATTAATCAAAGTATAAATCCTCTAAACTGTTATTGCAAACATTTATTTGTTCGATTTTATACATGGTTACTTAGAGAAAATCATAATTCAGTTTCTCTCCAATTCGAGTTCTTTCCTTCCCTTTTCCTGAATTGATTAATTTTTTTTTCTTCGGTGTATTTGGTATATATTAATTTGTATGATTTCAGAGCTAAGTCGAATAGTATACAATACATAGCAATCACCAAATGAAATTTGTAAATAAATTATGAGTTAGCTAATCCCATCTGATTTTGATTAGCCTAATAAAACAAGGGCATATTGTACTTATGCTAAATATATATCATTTTTCTACTTTTAAATCTATTACTTCTACTCGTTAAATATTAAGCAATAATTAAGATAGAGTTGCTTCACTGGAGAACATGTCTTAATAACCACATAATTAAAATAATAAATAATAAAAATTATTAATATAATCATATAATTATTAAATAATACTTACAACAAAATAACTCTACCATAATCATACCCTATATATTATTGTCATAAAAATAAAATAAAGGCAAAAACTCAATTTTAAATAATGGAATCTCAATGTCCTATTTAAATTGTTCGAGTTGAGTTAAGAAGGCAATGTCCATTGCATCAACATTTTTATTCAAAAAAGAAAAAACAGCAATAATTTAAGCAAATATTTCAATTAAAAAAAGGCCGTCGATGCACTGGCAGGTTGAAAAGAACAAGAAATAATGAGAGCCTCACATTATCGATACAAAGGATCTAAAAGATAAAATGAACCAAACACTAGATCTCGAACGTCACATCTGTGGCTTCTGCAATTGTTGACATTTTACAGTAAAATCTTAAATCTTGCTACAGTAAACCGTTTGCAATACTTTTTCAAAACGTCCATATTACAACTTATATAATATAAAATTATAACTAATATTTATAAATTAATGAATCGTTTGTAATACTATTTTTTTTTTAACGTGAGACTATTGTTCATAATTATAACTCATATGATATGAGTCTATAATTGATATTTATAAATCAGACTATGACTGAGATTAGTTTACATTAATTCGTATGAGACTGTCAGATTTGAACCTCACTAATATTCGGGATGTCTACTCTCAATGATTGACTAGTTACATTAATTCGTATAAGATCGTCGGATTAACCTCACTAATATTCGAGGATGTCTACTCTCACACTAATATTTGAGATATGCTACTCTCACATTTGAGAAGCAAGATATCGACCTTTACTCAATGTCTTGCAAATCATATTATGACTTGACTATTATATTAATTAGTGTAAGACTACCGATTAACCTCACTAATATTTGAGATGTCTACTCTCACACTCGATAAAAGAAATTAACATTCACTCAATATCTGATAAATGAATTATCCCACAATATAATTACGGCGTCGAACTAGCTACTCTCCAATTTAGATGGCACCAACCCTAACCACAAGGCCGCTAACCACTTGGTGGCTACCGTTTGCAGTACTATGATTGTTACGTTTACATAACCATATGCTTTTATATTTTCCCCTTTATCTCTTTTAATAAATATATTGTGAACAGTTAAAGTTGTGAACATTATTGAAAATGATAAGGGAAACAATGTTCCAAAAAATGTTATTTATTAAAAAAATTAGATTGATACGTGAATAATTTTTAATAATTTTTTCTATATTTAAAATGATATTTAGCTCTATACGCGTAAAACAAATGGTATGATATAGTATTGAATTAAAAAAATACTATATACAATTTTTCAAATACGTAACCGTCTTAGCTAAGTGGCAATCTTTTAACCACGTGGTCAGGGTCCGATCCCAACAGACGTGGTCATCTCAAAATTGATGATTTATTTTTTCCCTAGCTCATTCCATCGAAATTTCTAAATAAATAAATAATTTTTTAAAAGTTTTTAGTTCATTTTGTTCTATCAAGATCACATTTGATTATTTTTAACTTGTCTCTTATTATATAAAAATACCTCTCAACCTTAATAAACTACGGTAAATTTTATCCTAATCATCAAAAGAACACACATGTTTAAAAAAAAAAAAGAAAGAAGAAGAAGGAGAATACCAATCTAGATAGCCTCTAACTCAATTGGCACATTTGTTAGCACAAAATCTGTAGAAAGATACGAATTTCAGTCAATATATGGCAGTTTTAGATGAAATAACGATAAGGTTGACCAAACATTCAATCAAGAATTCGAAGCAACCAACTAACGGGCGCACATGATTTCACTTATTCATCTAATATTTGAAATTAATATTGGATTCTTTCAATTTAAAGTATTAGATGAGTTGATATGAGGTTATTATAACTTAATTAAGATTATCGATTTAAAATTTAAGAATATAATTATGTTAAATATTCGTTAGAAGAATTTTACCACTTGATGGTCCTAAATTAGTTAAAATTTAATATAATCTTTGGATATTAAATAATTTAATATATAAAAAAATGTATTTGGGATTAAAATTTGATTGAGTCATTGAAGTAAGTAATCGTTAGTTATAACTGCGTGTGGTGGACAAAATAGAAGAGAAAATAAATATTTTGTTGATTATGAAGTGACAAAATGACAATGTAATTGAAAATTGACATTTCTTTGAAAGCTGATTGAAGCAAAGTTTCAAGCTGCCAAGTGGAGATTCTTGAGAAATTCTGGTTACTTTATTTATTAATACGTTATCTTTAAGTAACAAGAGAAGCTATCTATTGGACACTCAATTTCTAACTCGCAACCAACAATATATGTTCATTCATGCATGCGCGATTGCTTAAAGATAAAACCTTCTACTTACCAACTTAAATTATACGATAGGAGAATAAATGAACAATTGACGAATAAATGAATAATTGACTCGAGTAATTAGGATCTCCAGATGTCTCTAAACATATATCATTATCACTTCTTTGTTCGTGCCACCTTTACTTCTTGGCATTAATATATTTTGTTAATGGTTATATGGAACTTTTTAAAAGAGTTCTAGTTAGGATGATTAAAAATGTTTTTGTAAGATTGAAACAGAATTAAAAGAAAAAAAATGGATGAAGTGCCTCGTGGATATGTTGAAGAAATATAGCACTTGCCCATGATCGACCTTCAGATCATAATTTCTTGAATGAATAATTGAATTAAGAAATTAAATCTGTTATTATTTAGTTTATTAATCATATGAAAATTTTTGGAATCTATTATTAACTTATAGATTTACTGAAATCTTTAGCCTCACTGATGGCATTCCTGACCAAATAGTATAAATTCTCATTTTAATGACCTTAAAATCTAAGTTATTTCATGTTAACCTTATATTAAAGGAGTTTTGCTAAGTTACATTTTATGTAACTTACAATTTACGTCAAATAGTCCAAAAATTATAACAATTCAATAAGATTTACTAAATTTTAGTAGATTGTAAGTTATTTTAATTATAACTTAGCATAACCCTTATCAAAGAGTTACATTTATTCTGCTATTTACTTCAATATCAGCCTCATTGTCAACACCTAATAAGTAGGCTTCCATCCACTCCTATCATTTGAACTATAATTTATTGATGTCTCATATTAGATTTAGTTGAAGTTTTGAATTATATATGTTGATTATACCGATAACGTAATATTGATTATTACAAGAGTCTTTATTCTTTGTTAAAGACCTTTAGTCACTTGTTATATTCTCAAGATTTTGTTGCTCACACTTGAATTTTTATAGTAGTGATATATATTGCATGTTTATATCATAGATTAAGGAACAGGAGCGAAAACTTGAAAGAAAAACATTAAAAACGTGTCACTTGTCAAGAAGAGGAATATAATTAATAAAACATAAAACTTAAATCAGCCAAAAATGTGGGGAACTATCTAAATTTGATCGAGTTTTGGGAACTTAAAATACTTTAGCATGTTTACAACACTTGGCACGACAATGAGGAACTCAGCCAAAACATCCTCAATCAGTTCGGAGGCAACTTGATGAAGACTGAATTGTTCTCACTTGGCCTTCAGGAGAACCACTAGAATTTGTCTGGTTTTCTCTCTCTTCGAAAACCAGAACTTGGACTGTCAAATCTCGTACCAAATGCAATGGCTCGTGCCTTACAATGTGACCAGCCAACGCATCAGTTTTGAGGTCACAATCTTATGAACTGTCCACAACGTCATATACTTTTCAAAGGCAAGCGAATAACAAATTCGAGAATTCAATCCAATTTATGAAGATAATTGACTATGAAGTTTCAGGAGTTATCTGTTTGGTTTGATTTGAAATCTGAAAATAAGATCTCAGAGAAAAGGGAATTACCTTAAAAGTTTTAAGATGTGTCATTTGAACTTCCATTACCCAGAATTTATTTACTATAATGAATACTAGTCGATAAACAACCTCTCCAAAGCAAGAAAAGAATTCTAGTGCCGATAAACAACCCCTACAAACATTTAGAGACTACAATCAAGGAAAATCCACTTTTTACATCTCGTAATCAAAATAAACAAAAATGCAGCTGAGGTTCCTGTCTACAATTCTATATGTCCGCAATTAGCAGCTATAAACACACTGAAGATTTAACCAGAAGAACAGCATCGCATGCAGCAAAACTATTGTACACTTTACAGTTACTGCAATCTAACTGAATTACCTCTGAGACTGTCATAGCAAACTCCATTGATAATTTCCCTTGTCATTAATTCTTCATCAACACTGCTATCATACAGTGAACAATCCATTAAACAAATAAAGTGTCAGTCTGATATAACTTTTGCTATAATTGATGCACATCAATCATGCACCAGTAATGATGCCAGAAAAGAACCAAGACATTCATAAAGATTCACTGCCGGGCTAGTAACTACATAAGCCCATCGGTTATTATATATATATATAATGTGTAAATGGTTGATGTACAATTTGTTAAATATATATATATATACTTTAAGTTGGTTATTGCATAACATGTTTATTTTCTGTATTTCGATATTTTGATACGATTATTAAATAAATTATGTTTAAGTTGATTTAAATTTAACACAATACAAACATGAATCGGTGATCTATTTTTTCAATCTTAATTAAAAATATGAATCACTTGAGTGTAAAAATGACAAGGATAACACATTTATTTTTTGTGTCTCAATATTTTGATATAATTATTAAATAGACTTGTATTTAGGTTAAATTAAATTTAATATGATACGATCATGAACTGATAACTCATTTTGTTAATTTTAATCAAGAATAAATTCAACTTAGTATAAAAATGGCAACTGTTACGGCTTTCTCATGTGAGTATGAATCCATGCGTCGCGGAAGCGTCCAGTCCAAAATTATAAACATCTTATTTTATATTATTTGCTGCAGTCAAGAAATTTTGACTACTTAATATTTACTTGCTTCATGGGCTGAAAGAGAAACAAGAAAATTTTCTTGGGCTCGGCTCCATGCATGGGCTAAAGCATGCCTAAGTTTGTTTGTAAGTTTGTTTGTAATGGAACCATAGAAAGCCCTTTATTCTTAGTCAGATTAATTGATATCATATTTGACCCTCTCAATTTATGTCATTATCCCTTATGTTTAATGATTATTATTTATTTTAATATTTTTTTCATTGAAAAATAAAATAATTAAAATAATTTTCTCTCTCTCTCAAGCTCTCAATAAATTAACTTCACATCTCTCTCATTTTTTTAATTAATTCACAATTTAAATAAAATATAAACTACTAATCAAATTTCAAATTGAAATTAGACAAAATCTTCCATTATGAAACAAAACCAAAACTAATATCATCAATAACAACACCTACCACTTGTTGATAAATTTTAACAAAATCCAATATTAAAACTTATCTTATGTTGGAGGTAATGGATTGATGATAAAAAAGATAGGTAAGAGTGGTGGTGAAATTATTGTTGATGAAGATAAATGGTGGAGGGTGATGGTTATGCTAGACAGCTAGAGAGAGAAAGGGGAGGTGGAAGAGAGAGAAAATAATAATAATAAGATAAATTGAAAAGTGGAGGCTAATTAGATAATTTAAAAGGATTAAATATTATTACTCTTAATCAAATGATGATGATCATAGAAATATAGGCCTTAACCGTTAACAATATGCATTTACTTTTTCATTTCAAGAGAAAAAGGGTGATTGGCTAAATTTAGAATCCAACAATATGGATATTGGTTTTATGGTGAAATAAGATATAGAGTTTGGTGGGGAAGGGGGGGATGGGGTTCTACCCTGTAGCATTCATGTGACGCATTTAAATGTTTATTAAATAATGAAGTTATGCTTTTTTAAAAGTCATATGTTAGGAGGCAAAATGATTGTTTAAGAGTCATTTTAATAATTCATCGTTTGTTCTTTCAATAATAATCCATCATTCTTCAATTAGGCACGAAATTCTTGAAACTCTGTTTCAAGCTCTAGGAGAAGTAATGTTATCCAGTAAGTTAATCTTTTGGAAACTGTTTTAAAACTAGAGATCAGAATCCAATTTCATGATCAGCATCATTTTAATTGTAGCACCCATCAAATCAATTATCAAAGAGCCGTTACATGATCACATCATAATTGAGTGATAATTTTTTTGATATCCAAAATTAGATGATTGTATTTATATGAAATTTCAGTTTTTTGACATGTTTGCAGTTGTATGACATTATAATAATCCTTAAGGTGTTTTGGTGAAAATTTTTCTGAAATTGAATAGGAAGGAAAAGATGAATTTTCAAGAACATTTAACTGTAATGATGATTCAAAGCACTTACCGTATGCTGCTAACTGTGCGGAGTATGGAGAGCAGACTTTTGGAAGAATGAAAACTCCAAATCCTCAGACATTGAGCACAACCGAGCTTGAAACTCTTTTTCAAGCTCTAGGAGAAGTAATGTTATCAACTAAGTTAATCTTTTGGAAACTATTTTCAAACTACAGATCAGAATCCAATTTGATGATCAGAATTTTACAGTTCTGACAACTCTGTTCTTTTCGGGAACTCTATTTTTTACCGGGTCAATGATAACCAAAATTTATGTATAACAGAGATGATCAATTGAGTAACTTCATGAAGATACGATGAGCAACTAGACAAGTAGCTCAATTGTGTAATTTTTTATGAATAATGTTGATGCTTTGCCACATGGCATGACAATGTTGCTCATTAGAATATTAATGATATGACCTACTTGATCATTAGTATTAGTATATCTAAAATAATAAAATAAATTCATCCTGGCGCTGAGGAATAAAATATAATTAGAATTAGAACTAGGTAAAACAACCTTTTTTTCTTTTCGGATTTAATTTTACCTGCAGATAATGGCCTGTACAAGAAGGTGGCAGCAAGATAAATCAAACTCAGATAAGAAATCACAAAAATTATCTGATATTGAGATCTTTGGTGTAAGAGGATGAGATTACAATAAATGCTCCAATCCCAAAAGCAAATGCTAATTTTGAGATGTCTCTCCATATTACTAAATCCACTGAATAATTAACAATAAGGAGTGAATGAGTTCGAAAAAAATGACATGATAGTAGTTAATATGCCCAAAAAGAGAAAATCTCACCTAAATTCTGTAACTTGGAGTTGAAATGGGTTTCTGGGAAACTCATCCGAAACGAAAAACCAACCATATAATAATAATAATAATAATAAATCATTGAACAATAAGTTGTGCAACATATTGAAATCTTAATAATTGCTACTTGTAGTTAATTTTGTAAAATTTGAGAAAATTGTGGCTCTTTTTACTATAGGAATAGGTTGCTTATTCACAGTTGAAGTGAAACGAAATTTTTTATCATTACATTGACTAAATTTCTTCACTTCATCGACAACGATCTTTACAGGTTTTTGTTTTTGCTGCACATTGATTTTCTTTTTCTCAACTTCAACTTCTTCATCAAATTCTTCATCAACATCATTATCATGAACTTTATCATCATCAACATCATTGGCAATGACCAAAACTTGTGGTGGACATGGTGATTTGATCACATCGCTTGAAATCACTTCCTCTTGACACAGAGCATATAAATCAAATTCTCTGCAATTGTCTTTTGGGGATTGCCTTATTTTCTTCATTGGACTTGTCAAAATCTTTATTTGTTTTGCTCAATTGAAGTGCTGAAGGTTTTTTCTCCATTGATCCAATATTACCACTTTGATCAACAGAAATTTCCATTAATTCAGATCTTGTCCTTGTTGTCCGAATTGGGCTTTCTTCATTTATTTTCTTATTGAGAGTTGAACCTTTTTAAATCGTCCATTAATAGACACTCAGCTCCTCACTTGTTCATCAAGATTGTTTTTTCCTCCAGCAATTTTGAATAATTGGACCATCAAAGCTTTCAGATTTCCAAGTCTTTCTTTTACCACTTTTAGCCACCAAATTTCCAACACCTTAGACTCTTTTGATAATTCTTTTATCACGAGTTTCTTCAAGATTCATATTGTTGTTGGTGGTACTGCTGCTTTGTTGATGATCTCTATTGAAGACTTGAATACCACCTTTAACTTCATCACTCTTCATTCTGCTCTCCCATACTGAACCTGTTGCGATGACACTCCTCTTGGCTCCTGCCCTTCTCTTATTATTGGCATCCATTTCTATATATGTAAACAAAATATTAGGGTGGCTAGGCCTAGGATCTAGGTGTCCAACTCAAAAAGTTAATCTATTGGGTGGGGTGACTTATCCTATTTCCCAAGTATATTCTATTGACTAGTGAATGTGGAACACAATTCAACCATCCCTCTCTAGGACGAAACCAGCATTGAACCCCGGTTCTTTCATCTGATACACCCGAGTTACTGCACCACTACATTTTGGCTACTAGGGTCTAGCTTCTCTAGTAAATCTACTTTCAACTTAAGCAATTCAGAGACAACTCAGTCCAGCCATGTCCAAGCAAGCCTTGAACTTAGTTGTAGAAACCACTTTAGTCATCATATTATTAAGATTTCTATCTGTATGTATCTTCACCATCCTAATCATACCCTTAGAAACCATATTTTTGATGAAATGCAATTTGATATCAATGTGTTTAGTTTTTTCATAGTGAGCTAAGTTTTTACTTAAGTAAATTTCACTTGAGTAGTCATAATGTACCTTAACAGTTTCCTCTTTCATGCCCAGTTAAGCCATTAGGCCTTTTAACCACAATGCTTCTTTTGCTACTTCAATTGCCTGCAGTATACTCAGCCTCTATTGTTGATGAAGCAAAAACATGTTGAAGGCTAGCTTTCTAGTTTATTAAGCAGCCATTTAGTATATACATGTAACCTATCTGAGACCTCCTCGTGTCTAAGTCACTAGCAAAATCTGAATTAATAAATCTCCATAAACCTTTATCAGTCCCTTCTGAGTTTCCTTACACCAGGCCATAAATTAAAGTAGCAATCAGATACCTTGACACCCATGTTACAACTCTCAAGTGTTCAATTCAAGGTGAGGACATATATCTGCTTATAATACTGAGTGCATATGAAATATTTGGTCTAGTAAAGACTATAACATACATCATACACCCAACAACATTTGCATAGGAAATTTTTAATATGTGACAACAACATTTGCATAGGAAATTTTTAACATGTGATTCGTTTCCTTATTAGTCTTTGGACACTATAAACTTGAAAGCTTAAAGTTTATAGCTAGTGGTGTCTTTATAGGTTTACAACTTTTATCCCAAAAGCAGTAAGTACTTTTTCCAAATATTTCTTTAGTGAAAGAAACATGGTTCATTCTCTTCTATTTTTTATAATCTCCATGCCCAATATCATTTTTACATGCCCTAAATCTTTCGTATCAAACTCAGAACTTAGCAGTTGCTTAAAACCTTTAATCTACCTTCTTTGTTTACAAGCAATCAACATATCATTTACATATAATAACAAATATATGCAGATATCAGTTTTAGTTAACTCATTATAGACACAACAATCAAAGTTACTTCTTTGATATCTATGAGTTATCATAAACTTATCAAACATAGGGTACACTATCTGGGTGATTACTTTAACCCATACAACGACATTTTCAACAAGTACACATAGTTAGCTTTTTCTGAATCCATATACCCCTGAAGTTGAGTCATCAATATCTCTTCTTGTAGTTTTCTATGTAAGAAAGCAATTTTGACATTAAGTTTATCAAGCTCTATGTCATAAACTGCAGTTAAAGCCAATAAAACTCTTATTGAAAAGACCTCTTTAAAATTAATTCCTTCCTTTCGAGTATATCATTTATCCATTAGACTAAATTTAAATCTCTTAGATTTAGTGGCTGACATCCCTTCTTTGATTTTAAATATCCATTTACATTCAACTATCCTTCTGTTTTTAAGTTTTCTGACCAACTCCCAAATATTGATTTTATGAAGAAAATCTGTTTCATGATCCATACCATTTTGCCATTCTGATTTATATGAGCTTTAAACTGCTTCCATATAATTCTTTGGTTCATCTTCATCAATATCTTCTGATGCAGCTAAAGCATATGCTATCAGGTCTGCATAACCATATCTTTAAGATGCTTTTATCTTTTTTTTTTATTGTCTGTTTTTAGTTGGTTAATAATTCTGCACTTGAGTCTGTTCAGGCGGTTGTGAATGAATGTCCTGTATTTATTCATGATCATCATAAATATATTATAAGTTTCCATCTTCTACTAATGTTTTCTGATCAACATGCTCCACCTCAAACTGAACCCTGGTTTTATCTTTATCATCATCTTTAGTATGTTCAGCAGAATTTTTCACCTTCAATGTAGCATTTTCATTAAACACCATATCTCTGAATCCCTTCACTCCATCAAAATAGCCAATAAACTAACATTTAAAAGCCCTTGGTGCCAATTTGCCTTGACTCACATGTGCATATGCAAAACATCCACAAACTTTGAGGTTATCATAATTAGCTGGTTTACTATAACATATTTCAAATGGGGTTTTGAAATCTAGAGCAGCGAAATGACATAAATTTATTAAGTAGTATGCAGTCAGCAAAGTTTTAGCCCTCAAACTTTTTAGAAATTGTGATTAAATCACCATACATCTCACCTTGTCCATCAAAGTTCTATTAATCCTTTATGCTAATCCATTTTGCTGAGGAGTTAACCTCACGATTTTATGTTTTGCTATGCCCTCATTTGCACAATAACTATTAGTTGTTGGTTGCTGAACTCAAGTCCATTATCAGTTCTCAATTTCTTTACCCCTTTTCCTGTCAGATTCTCAACTAAAAACTTTTATTCTTAGAATTTTCCAAAGACTTGATCCTTGTGCTTTAACATATAAACTTATACCCTCATTGAAAAATCATCAATGATAGAAAAAAAGTAACTATTATCACAAAATGATACAATTTATGTAGGACACTAAAGGTCAAATATATAATCTAAGATTTCAAGGGTGTTTTGAGCTTTAGAAACTCATCATTATAGATTTTCCTAAAATATAGTCTTCACCAAAATCTAAGTCTCTAATCTCTTCATTCCCTAAAACTCCTTGTTTATTGAGTTCCTTTAAACCTCTGATACTCATATGTCTTAATTGTAAATGCTATAATATGATAATGTCTTTTCCAAAATTGATAGACACACTAGACAAGCTTGTTGTTGCTTTCCTTTCTAAACATATACCTCATTCCTCTTAATATATTTCATGACTATTGTACTATAATCTTAATTTCACTATATTCAAGCTTAATATTGAACCTCATCTGATCCAATATTCCAAGTGAAATTAGGTTTCTTTTCAAGTCAGGAACATACTTGACTTCCTTTAGTTCTTTAATTATCCCATCATGCAACTTAAGATTGACATTTCCCATGCATATAACTTTATAAACAGTATTATTGCTCATCATTACTCTTTCTCCATCTATTTTATGATAATAAAAAGTAGTATTTATAAAGGCATATATGAAAAGTACAGTCAGAGTCTAGGATCCATTTACCTTTCTGTATGTCCTTTGTAGCTACACATACACCGGCTAATTCATATCATTCGTCTTTTACAATGAATGCTGCACCATTTTGTTCATGCTTTTTGTTCTTTTTGTTGGGATTATGTGCTCTTTAAAGCATTTTGATTTTCTTATTAATAAAATATTTCAAATATTTATTCGGATATTTTGAATTGCATTAATATTTTGAGCAAAGTCCATTTAATCATATTATATGTATTTATCGCGATCACCATGTGGATTCGCAGAAGACATAAATACAAGTTATCTTATGATTAAATAAATTAAGTTCATGATTGATAAATAAAGTTGGACACTTTATTTAGGTATAGATCGTAATAAATTCATTGAGTGATTTGCCTTAATCATGTATGAATTTATTGATGTAGTTTGTCCGCATTGAATCTGGATCTCATATGAGATTTAATTAACCTAGTAATAACTGTCAGACTTATTAAATCTCATAGGCATTGATTTCATCGTAATCTTAATCTTGAGTTAGTTATGATTTCATGATCGTAGTTGTTATTTCATTTGAGTTACCAATGGGCATGACATACACATGTAGTCTAGATTATCCAGGTATCTTGGTGGGAGCAATTACAAGTATTGAAATTGTAGATTAACAATATAAAATTTATACGACACATCTCTTGATGGGTTTCGATTTGATCATAGAATTCTTTGGCAGAGTGTCTCAACATAAATAAGTATGTTGAAAATTATCATTAGAAAACCGATGAAGTATCGAGGAAAAGATGTAATTAAATTGATTGGACGAGTTAAGATATCAATTTAAATTAACGATGTGGTACAAAGGATTGTGCGATAAAGAAATCAATGTGGCTTGGGCGAATTATATTCGAGCATACAATTATGGAGGTCGGTTCAATCTTATAGTGGAGTAGAATTGGAATTAAATAATTATATTTGTTTAATTACAAATTTAATTATTGTAGCCACTATTGTATGTTCCCAAATGATCACCAGGTTAGCTCGTTTAATTGACAACACCATCATTTGGACCTAAAAGCAAGAAAAACTAGCATATTAGATGAAAATTATAATTATAATATTTGTTAAGGCCTAGTATGTTATATTAAAGTGTAAATGGGAGCTTGTAATGTTTCTAAGGTGGTCTCCTAGTTAGTTACACATTCTTTCCACTTTTAGGTAAGTGGAGAGATAGTTAAAGAAGAATTCTATTTTAAATAGAAATTCTAATCCTAACATACTAGGGTTTTCATAAGATATTATAAAAGGGGCTTTATACTCTTAAATTGAAAAAGAAGAAGAGGAGAACCATAAGGATTCTAAGAAAAATAAAGAAGGCATCTAAGAGGAGCCAGTTGCAATTGGGGAGTGGTGAAACAGATGCCTACACGTCCAGTGTTGATCAAACTTGAGTCATAGCCTGGAAGATCGTTTGGAGGCAGATCTACAACTCTCAATTGTTCATCTTCTCAAAACATCAAGGTATGAATTTCTAGATTACTTAATTCTTATATGTTGTATGAGATCGGTCCTAAAAGGTTTTAATTTAAAAATTGAAAAACCTAGTTTATTTTCCCTTCACTTTTTTGGGCGTTCGTTTTTTAGGTGTCTTTCTTTGTGACATCGGAAGCATTTTAATTTTTTATGTTTTTGTTTGTTCTTTCTTTGTCTTTCTTCTTAGCCTCATTCTTATCAACTCTTCTTATCAACTCTCCAATTTACTGTTAACCATTCTCCATTCTCTACACTTCTAGATTTTTCTTATGTCCCTCTTGTATTCAAGGTTGCCTTAACCTCATTTAGAGATAAAGTTTGCCTCCCATGTATCAAGGCATCCATAAAGTTTGAGTAAGATGGTGGAAGTGAACTGATCAAGAGTAAAATTTTATCTTCATCATTTAACCTTTCATCAATAGTCACAAGAGTGTCACAGACCTAATTGAATTTATCTGCATGTTCATTCAATGAAGACTCTTCTGCCATCTTCAAGGTGAACATTCTTTTCTTGATATATAATCTATTAGTAAGAGACTTTGTCATATAGAGTACATCAAGTTTGGCCCATAATTCAGCTACTGTTTTTTTTTTTTTGGGCCACATCTCTGATTATAGAGTCCCCAAGACTTAAGGTAATTGTGCTTTTGACTTTCTTGTCAATATCAATAGCCTGTTTAGGTGTCTTTGATGATGAAACTTTATTTCATTCTTTCTTGGTGACTGGTTATAGAGCATCATTAAGCCCTTGAGGTATCAGTAAAGCCTCCATTTTAACCTTTCACATGTTGAAATCAATCTTCCGGTTGAATTTCTCCAAATTAATCTTTGTTATTGCCATAGATCAGATTTATTGACCAAGCTCTGATACCAATTGTTAGAGGGGCTTAGCCTAAGATCTAGGAATCAAATCTAAAAGATTAGTTTATTAGGTGAAGTAACTTATCATATTTATAAACTTAAGTATATCCTATTTTTTAGTCAATGTATGACACAACTCAATACAAAATCTAATTTATCTTAAGCACATATATCTATTTATCTCTTTCTGAAGTAATGAAGAATGAATAGTGTTGTGATGCTTGAATAAGAGACTTGAGGTTCAAGAAATGAATTTAGTTGTGAGAAAAAAAACAACATTGCGATTACTTTCTTTTTATAAAGCAATTGAGATATTTTGTATTTAATTTCAATAATCTATGAAAAACTGCATTATAAAGTTGATAGGTAAAGTAGTTTCAGATTCTGTTCTGAGTTTTTTCGTTATATTTCTAAATTTACAAAAGAGAATTGGATCAATAACTTTAAATTGTCCATATTAAGTTGGAGAAAATTATCTTTTGAATTAATTAAGATTATCTTCTGAATGAATTACATGACTAACATAACTTTCATTGTTAAATAAGGAAGAGAGAGAGCCAAAGGTGCTTTATGGATTGTATTTCTATTTGTTTGGCCAACTTTTATTGGGAAAAAGTCAATGTTTTTAATATATTTTGAGGTGTATAAGATGAAAGTGTAAAACCTACTAAGAATAATGAATTTTTTTTTGTTGGGACATAGGTTGTCTCGATTAGTCGAGGTGTACGGGCTCTTTTAATCTTTATGGAGATGAAGAAAGAGTAAGAAAATGATGAAGATGATGATGAGGTTTTGATTTAGATTTAGAGAGGTTGAAAAGATGTTTTAGACTTGCAAAATAACAAAAAGAGGTCAGAGGTGGAGTTGAGGGTGGTCGACGATCACACTCTAACGCTTAAATCAAAGTTGGGTTATCTTAAGTTTGAAAACTTGTAAGTTCTCAATAATAGTGGCTAGAGGTTGAAGAGAATGTCAACACTTTTTTTTTTTTTTTGTGTTTGTGAGTTGTTATCATAAAAATAATACATGAGTATCTTTATTAAGAGTACTCAGATTAACTGGTTACCTGATACTGTTTCATTAACGTTCATTACTGTCTTAACAAAGATATTTTTACCCTTTACTAGTGTGACCGTTTGGGTGTTTTAGGATATGAATGGAGAACAAGTTGGAGGCGCATACACATATTAGGTGTAAAGGGATGGTCCTGTGTACTTCTGCTGAGGCTGATGGGGATTTACAGGTATGGCAGGACATTGTCTCATTTCTTTCAAGACAATATTCCTTCATTGATTTTTCAAATAATTTTATGGGACAATGCCACCTTAATCACTTGATACCCTTTTTATGAATATTTTCATGACCTTTATACTCTTATTTAGTGTACTTTGGATACCCATGAAAAATACTTGGGCCATCCAACCTTACTCAATATATTCACGATATCTAAAGGAATACCTAATGTATTTGATCTAATTCATCATTATCTTAATAACTTTGCTATCATTATAAAATTTCATTATAAAATTTCACGATACGTGATATTTTATTATCTAATGTACCGATTCTTCCCTAAACAGTGAAAAATTAAGCAAATGTTGTGAAAGACAGCAATTTCAATGTGTCATGAGGAGAGTGCAAGTATTAAAGTTGTGACAGCTATCCCTAAGCAAATGCTTTAAAAGAGTGCAATTTCAATTTCAAAATCAATATTATCCCGTTAAAGCTTTACAAAAAGGACAAAAACTAGGTAACTTTAGCATTGAACATCGTGATGATGGTCAGATCTTTATTCCCATATGAAGAAATGTTATTGTGATGAGAATCATACTAATCCTATTTGATGGAGAGAAAAATCTAAAGATTTTTATTTGATTTAAAATTTGATATTTATAGCCATTGCCATTTGAATAATTTGGTCATTGAGTGAATTGAAAGTTCTTTCTATATAGATGAGCTTCAAAAAATGGATTACTATTTTCTTTTCTTATAAATCATATTTGTAATTCAAGCAAATTAAAATACTAAAAAAGCGTACAAAAATTTGATGGGTGCGGTCGGTGAAGATTGCCTTTGGTAAGGCCTTGCAAAGTGAAAAGGGCAGGCATAACAGTCATTTTGTCGCTGCCTTTCAAACTTGATATTTTTTCCACCCCTCTCCTTTCTTGCTGCCTGCCAAACGTGCATTAACATTATTTTGTCGTTGCTATACGTAGGACAAAATAGTAGTAAATAAGTATGGTTCATTAATTGTAGATAAAATTCAAGAGGACCGGATTAATTAACGTAGCTAGCTAGATATTATTTATTCATTATAATGTTCACATTTAATTTTAATGTTAATTTTATATTGTTCACCATTTTAGACTAATTATAAACAGACCTTCTTGTAATTATGGTAATTTTATTAGAAAACTGATTGATAACATAAAATAAAATGCAGCTACTATTAGCAATTAGAAAATATATAATTTTAAATAATAATAATAGAGTCACAAATAATTTTTTAAAAATAAATATATAAAAATTAATGTAATAAGAAAAAATTAGTTAAAAAAATAATTTTTTAAATTATATAAATCTATAAAAATTCTATACAACTAATCTCATTATGACATATTAGTTTATGCAAGTTAGTTAGGTGTCCATTGGACTTGAAAACTTGATAATTTGAAATTGAAGATGGATGGTGAATTTTATAATAAAGTATTAATTTAAGGTTGAATACAAATTATACACGCATACAAAGAGATAAATAATAATAAAAATTATAATTTTAATTATATATTTATAAATGAGTATATTATAATAGAATAATTTTAATATATTTAAACTCTTAATTTAATATATAATTAGTGAGTTTAATTTTAATAATTTTATTTAGATGAGTGAGTAACTTCATGTATGTTAAGATAAATTTTGACTTGATGCGTGTATGATTGTGCTTTGAGAATAATTAATTAATAATATAATTATTAAACTTTTATTTTTCTGTATCAGATTATGCTTTTTGATGTTAGTAAATTCTCAAGTGTCACGCAGCCCATGCAATTTCTTTTAAGTTTTTTGTTACACGGTCAACATTTTTTTTTTTTTTTTTAATAATACATTTCTTTACTGGCTGCATTTTCGCAATTATTCAATAAATCGTCTCACTTTTTTATTGGAACGATATTTATACCACCATATTGGGCTGCATGCTGATTAAGAAAACCAAAAAGAAAAAGGAAACTTGCACTCCGCTGTAATTAAATATTTACTTCACTAAAAATAACGTTAACATATTGATCCTGATAAAGATACCACAATGCCACGTATCTAAGAAGGTCCTTGGCCTTCAAATTTGCGCACCAACAGAGAAAATAGATTTCAATAAGTCATTGTGACTCCGGCTGATTTTGTGTTCATTCGGTCAGCAGCTATCTCCATAAATAGAAAATGATCATGAGAAAATTCAAAATTCTCGTCCTTTTAATAACACATTGACCAAGACTTGATACAACTTTTTCTTAGTCAAAGTTGGATAGATGTCCCCGTATACCTCTATCCGCCCTTTCTTTACGTCTTCCTTCTTGTGCAGTGATGTGGTGGCAATCACATATGAATCCGAAAACAATATAGCAGGATCTCTCTCTCTCTTCCTCTCTCCTGTAATTCAACAGAAACAAAAGGAGGAAACAAGAGGCAAGAATGCATATTGACTATTGATGCAAGTTGGTTGATCTGATAAAATAGTTTTGACTGGTGTGGTGCAAGGGATCCCGCTCACATACATGGAGAGAGGATGTAGTTCCTGTTAATGTGTATGTATTAAATAGAGTTGAATTCTTATCTCAAATTCTCTTGGCTGCCATGCCCTTTTTCACACAGAATTGTATCTGCTTGATTTAATTCAATAAAAATCTCATGGTAAATTACTTGGACGGTGACTGTAAAGAAGTGCCCAGTTCAGGTGGAAATTGTAAATCATCAAAAGCTATCAAGATGCCAAGTAATCATGTCTCCTAGCAGATGAAGTGAAAGATAGTTATATCAAAAGGTGCTTTTTCGTATTTGCCGAGAGCGCTGTCTCGCTTACAAGTCAACGTTGAAGTTTAGGCAGTTTCATATCCCTGAAAGCAACCTATTTAAAAAGCCTATGGTATTGGTACAACATAAAGAGGAAAAAGTGTATCAATTTCTCACGAAATCTAAATAATGTCGGTAGAGGTATTTCCCATCTTGCTAAAATTGCTTTCACATTTCCTGCTAAAAATGCTTTGAGCTTCCTCATTTGAATGGCTTGCAAAATCAAGACCCTCTTCCTTCTCCTTCTTTTTTGTCTCCCCCTTAATTTGTACTGCACAAACTCATCAAGTTGGATTGAAGGAGGCTACTGGGATTCTGTAAGTGGACTCCCCGTTTCCGAAATAAATTCTGGTCTTTTCACTCACCTTATGTGTGGTTTTGCTAATCTTAACTCCTCCGCCTTCACTCTCTATATCAATTCCAAACATGAAATATTCTCTAGCTTCACCAACACAGTGAGACGCGAAAACCCATCAGTTGTAACGCTTTTGTCCATCTGGGGTGGTAGACAAGACTCTGCAATCTTTTCTTCAATGGTAAATCAATCTTCTTACAGAAAGTCTTTTATCAAATCCTCCATAGAAACAGCTAGGCTTTATGGCTTTCAAGGCCTAGACCTTTTTGGTGTGCTGCCAAGTAAAAGCACCAACATGACCAATTTAGGAATCCTATTTGATGAGTGGAGGGCTGAAGTAACTTCTGAGGCAAGAAACTCAGGCAAGTCTCGGCTGTTATTGGTAATGACAAGTCATCACTTGCCGGCTATCGACTCAGTGAGTTACCCTTTAGATTCTATGCAGAGAAACTTGGACTGGATACATGTTTTAACCTTTGACTATTATTTGCCCACGAGGGATAACTTCACGGGTGCTCATTCTGCCCTATACAGCTCTTCAAGGTGGTTTAACACAAATGATAGTATAACAGAATGGTTAAACAGAGGATTTCAAGCTAACAAGCTTGTTTTGGGGCTGCCTTATCATGGCTATGCGTGGCAACTTGTTAATCCTAATGAAAATGCAGTTGGTGCCCCGGCTTCAGGTCCGGCTATCACTATAGATGGCTCCATGGGCTACAAGTCCATCAAAGCATTCATCCGAGATTATGGCTATGGGGCTGCTTCAGTGTACAATCATTCTTATGACGTGAATTTCTTCAGCAGTGGAACAATTTGGATCAATTTTGATGGTGTAGAGGCTATTACAGCTAAAGTTTCTTTTGCAAAAGAGAAAGGACTACTTGGTTACAACGCATTTCAGCTATCCAATGATGATAAATGGGAGCTTTCTGCAGCTGGTATGCAGTTGTTAATTACTTTTAACTCTTATGATCACTCTTTCTCAACCAGAGAAGTTTTGAATTATAAATTTTGTGACATATTCTGATTAACTTAACAAACAATTTTCCCAGCTCATAAAGAAGGTGAGGATCAGAAAAACAAGACAAGGTTATTGGTGATTGTTTTGGTTATTGTAGCCACAACTATTTTGCTTCTGAGCATCATAATTTGTTACTTGCGAAGACGAAGAGGTAACTTCTAATTATAAGTACTATAGTATGGTTCTTCTCTAGTGTCAACTTTCATTGACAAAAATAGGGACAACAAGTCTCTGTGCAAAAGTTGTTAAAATACAAACAACTCTCTTCATAAAGAGCTGCATAAATAATGCATTAAGATTCATTATTATTATTATTATTATTATTTTAAATCTTTTAGAAACTCTCTATAGAAAGAGTTCATATTCTGTATTTTAGAAGATCTGATGAAATAAAGGGGATTACCATTTTGGACTAACATTTGCTTTTCTCATTTGTTTTTGGTTTAGGACTTGTGGGTACTGCAAGAAGATCAATATCCAAGCTGAAACACAAGATATCGACTGCCGAAAACCTTAATTGTAATGCCAATAATCTGCAAGTATTCAGTTTTACAGCCATTCAAGAGGCTACTAATAACTTCTCAAGTGAGAATAAGCTTGGCGAGGGTGGATATGGACCTGTATATAAGGTAATATTTTTGTCATTGGTTATTTCTTTTATGGGATTCCTCGGTTGATTCTGTATACCAAATGTTTGACAAATAGTCTCATTTATTGTTATTGCAACAACCGGAAGGTTCAAATAGGTGAGAGCGAAAAATGATAAGTTTTAAACACTATGTGTGGTATGCCATCTGTTATTGGCAGCAGTCATTCGTAAATTATCATAATTACAAGAGTGTGGCCCTTTGCCAGGGGAGATTACCAAAGGGGCAGGAAATAGCAGTAAAGAGACTTTCCAGGACTTCTCATCAAGGACTTGAAGAATTCGAAAATGAAGTTAAGCTTACTCCAAGGCTTCAACATGTGAATCTAATACCAGTTTTGGGAATTTGCACACAGAGGGAAGAAAAGATGCTGATTTATGAGTACATGCCGAACAAAAGCTTGGATTTCTACATCTTTGGTAAGCAGACTTTATGGTTGCCAGTGAATAGGATAGTATATTTTGCATGCTTAATTGGGCCTAACTATTAAGATTTAAAGAAGCGCGGTAGACCCAGTTAAGAATTCAAACTTTAAAAAACTCGAGATGTTTTCAATCATTCTTTCTACCTTTTAATCAAAGTGAGATGAGTCTGATTTTATGCAGATCTGCATAGGCGTTATCTCTTAGATTGGAGAAAACGTGTTCGTATCATTGAAGGGATTACTCAAGGGCTTCTATATCTCCAAGAATACTCAAACTTAACAATAGTTCATAGAGATTTGAAGGCAAGCAATATTTTACTGGACTACGAGATGAGCCCCAAGATATCAGATTTTGGTATGGCTAGAGCATTTACAAAAGATGAACGTGAAGCAAATACAGATCGAATAGTTGGTACATAGTGAGTGCATTGCCCCCATGTTATTTGGTATGACATGTTTACATGCCTTCCATGTTGAATAATTGGCGATGTTTTCTTTGATGTACAAATTGCAGTGGCTATGTTCCCCCCGAATATGTAAGAAAGGGTATATACTCAATGAAATATGATGTTTATAGTTATGGAGTTCTTCTTCTACAAATCTTAAGTGGCAAAAGAACTTCATGCTATTATGGCCCGAACGAAAGTCTGAACCTCTTGGAATATGTAAGTTGCCTTTTCGTCCATACCTGAGTACAAACTATGATTTATATTTTATTGTGTATTATGAATTACTTTAAAATACAAAGCTGGGTAACAAATAATTTTTTACAGGCATACGGATTGTGGAAAGATGGTGAAGGAATGGAGTTTATTGATTCAACACTTGATGATTCCTCTTCAGCATGGAAACTCATGAGATGCATGCAAGTAGCTTTGCTCTGTGTCCAAGAAAATGCTGCAGATAGACCAACCGTGCTAGAAATTCTTATGATGCTCAAAAGTGAAACTGTAGATATAAAAGCTCCGAAGAAGCCTGCTTTCTCAGTTAAAAGAGACAGCGACGAGGAAAGTGAATGCATATTGGAGGTGAAAATTTGTTCTGTTGATGATGCAACAATTACACGACTGGTACCGCGATAACCGCATGTAGTTTCATGTTACAAGATTGGAGAAGATACTATTTTCATTTCCCCAATTAAGAATGCTATTCAACCATTAAGGTAACTGTTTTTGGTCTCAATCTGGTCACTTCAAGCTATACTGGGGAGATTTCAGATTGTCCTGCATCCTTTGAGATCATGGAACCTGCTTGAAGAGTCGGGGACAATCAGTCAACTCGCTTATATATCTCGTCACTGTTCTTTCATTTAACTGTTAACTATGGATTCTTTAGCATCTTTTCCAACAGTATAGGTCATTGATTAGCTCACTCTTACCCCATGCCCCTTCTGAAGAGGTGAGTTTGATTATTTCCAGGAGAGCATAATTTTTTGCTGTGTTAGTAAATTCTAGGGGTGTTTTTATGGCTAGTTGGCTATGCAATGTAAAATATGTGGAGCACTATGATTCTGTGGATATAAATGGATTTTTTGGAAATTTTTTTCCAATATTTACAGATTTGTAATTGAATAGGTAATAAATTTCGTATGTGGTTTTAAAGAGTCGCTAAGCATTAGAGGTCAGACAGGGAAGCACCTGGGATCAATCAGATAATTCATCATCTTGTACTTCGTCCAGCTTCATGGAGTCTCAGGAAAACTCTAAATTTTCATAACCCCACCTGGATTTTGGAATTAGTAATAAATGCAAATGACTCCCGTTTGAAAATTAAAATCCCAACTTCCAATAAAGAGAGGCTGCCAAAAAGTCCTTGACAAATTTATACATAAGCCAGGCTCTTGCTATGGGGCCTTGCCAATTCCAAGATGATTTCTTTGGTTGAATTTGACTTTGACTATATTTAATAGAGAAACCTTCATTTGGTTGAATCCAAGAGATCATTTTGACATGAGGTCGTTTCTGTTTTTGTTTCTTTTCAATCAAGTCTCAACTTATGTTCTTATAAAAGAAAATATCAAATGTATTACTTCAGAAAATATGAGCAATCGATAATTAACCAGAGAAAATATTAACATCAGGTCTCTTCATTCTCGTATCGGTTAACAAAGAAAAAAGTTGAGGACTAGTAAACAAAATAAGAAGCCAAAAGTCATAGATATTACAAGTTCACAAATTTAAGGTTCACAAATTTACTTTTGTCCACCGAAAAATGCTTTGTTTAATTTATCTCACGGTCAGTGATTCTTTGTTTGATCTATATTACTAGCCAATTGTTGCAATGCATATATTATCGATTTCAACTTTCCAACGATGATAAATGGGAGCTTTCTTCAGCTGGTATGCAATTGTTGATTACTTATCAGTCGGAAAATTTTTGAATTATAAACTTTTTGAGACATTCAGATTAACTGAACAAAAACCATTTCCACTACTCAAGAAGTGGGTAATGATCAGAAAAACAACCCGCGGATGTTGGTAATTATTTTGGTCACAGTACCCACATGCTATTTTGCTTCTGTTAATCCTACTATGTTTTTTGCCAAGAATAGTATTTAAGACAAGAGGTAACTTCGAATTATGAGTACTTCAATCAGTCTTATAGTTGAAGCATATCACTATTATGGACTTACTTCTGATTTTCATTAGTTTTGGTTTTAGGGCTTCTGGGTACTGCAAAAATATCACTATCAAAGCTGAAACACAATTTATCAACTGCTGGTAACATTGACAGTAAAAAAAATGCCAATAATCCACAAGTTTTCGGTATGAGAACCATTAAAGTGGCCACAAATAACTTTTCAAGTGAAAATAGGCTTGGTGAGGGTGGATATTGTTTGAGGAAGAAATAATAGTGACTTCGAGTGAACTACTATGACCAGATAGTTATCTGATGAGCTCAAACAAAGCACTTCAACTAAGTAGTTATCTGGTAATCATGAGCAAATAACCTCGACCAGATGGTAATTCTAATTACTTCGATCATATATGTACAACAAATGATAATTATTAATCATTATTGCTGATTAGTTATTATGATAAATGTTATTTAGTGATCATTATTATGTTTATTATGATTCTCATTAGTACATCAATTATGATCATGGGGGTTATGATAATTATGATTATTTATTTGGATGAAATATTTATTTTTTGGATTTCATCATGATATGAGGGACTGGCATCCTCTAAAAAAAAATGCATTTTCTTATTGACTCTACTAAGAAAACCCTCAGTTGGAAGATAATATGAATGAAGCTACTAGGTGCGTAGCATAATTTTTCCCATAAGAGACACGGTTACTGACTTGAGTGTTGGAGAGTCCATGCCAGAAAAACTTCTGGTGCCTCTGATCGTCTTCTATGATTTCAGGTGATCGCAGATAATCTGTTAGCAGTTGCAGGCATCTATGATGATTGGTAAGCCATTTCCTTAAAATACAAATACAATGATGATGCTGAAGTTAAGAGATCTGCTCGAGATAACAGCGATTAGATTTTCGGCATCAACATTTGGTGCCGTTGTATAAGATAATATTTTCAACTTATTAGTTTGTTATGGCTTTAGGATTCTTGGGCTGATTTCCACATCAAAGTGTTTGACAAATTGGCTTATTAGTTTAATTGCCGGTATAGGGAGATCAGGACATGCGGTGTAAAAGAATGTGGAGTTTTCTTCAAAATATATCAATATGTTCTCCTAGAATTATGTTAAGCCTTCTGCTATAAGCGGTTGTCATTATCAAATACCAAATTTACATGGGCATGCATTTATGGCCCCAGTAAAAATTTGAATCTCTTGCAGTTTGTAAGTTACCCTATTCTTCCCTGTTTAAATTCATAATTCAGATTTATTTCCTGTCATGTACATCTTGAATTACTTTAAATTGCAAAGCTGGGTAACAATTAAGTTTTTCCAGGCATATGAGTTGTGGAAAAATGGAGAAAGCATGGAGTTTTTTTATCCATCAATTGACGATTCATCTCCGCCTGTAAACCCATGAGATGCATGTAAATAGCTTTACTATGTGTCCAAGAAAATGCTGTGGATAGACCATAGTAGAAATACTTACGATGCTCAACAATGAAACTGCAAACATAAAAGTTTAGGAAACCTGCCTTTTCAGTTAAATGAGATGAAGATGAATGCATACAAGAGGCGAAAATTTGTTCTGTCAATGATGCAACTATTACACAACTGATACCACGGTGACTGCATAGGCTTTTATGGCACATAATTATATCCCCTGTTTCAGTTTTCTATTTGACCTGTTTCAGTCATACACTCGGTTAATGCTTACTGTATCCTGACCATGAAAGCTACCTTTGGAACTATTTTGGTCTCTTAGCACTTAGTATGGTTTCTTCCATTCACTCATGTTTTATACTCTTAGCAATATTATTGGAACTACCTCTGCTACCCCTTTATTTCTTGACAAATGAATTGTGTTTAGAAGGAAACAAAAAAAAGTGATCATAACACAAAGCTGGTAGTGGTAGATTTTGCCGACTTATAGTCTTTGTAAAGTACAAATTAATTCAACTATTTATAATTGGTAGATGGTTTAATTTTTCTGGGGCATCTTACTTAGTTGGCTATGTAAAGTTAAAGGAGACTATAACTCTAGGCATGTGAAAGGTCGGCAACCTTTCTAACCGATTTCTACAGGCGGTACTCGACCGTAAAAGCTGGTGATCATACCTCAAGTGTCTTTCTTATCTTTTTTTTTTTTGGGCACTAGAGCGAAAGAGATTTAGGAGCTGCTGCGCCTTATAGCATCCCCACACCGCCATCCCTACCATTAGTTGTTCAGCCTCCATTGTCGTCGTCGTCGTCGCCAGGATCGTTGCCGTAATACGAGCGAAGCCCCTCAAAAGAACTGAAAGGTCTTTTCTCTCTCTCTCTCTCTCTCATTGTCAACTAATTTTTCTTTGTTTTTGTTTTTAAGACTTTATTTTCATGTGTTTTAAAATTTACTTTGGTGTTTTATCGAGAATTGCTTATAGAAAGGACAATCTGGTTATTAACTAATACAGAGTGGGTTATAGATGGGAATTGAAAATGGCTTTTAGTTACTTTATTTTCTTGTCTTTCATAAAAAGATTTGGAAAAGTGACCTTTCTACGGAGTTTGCAAAATAGAGCTGGTGAGAGGACTTATATGGGATGCTCGTCGTTGAATTCCTAATTAATTTTTATGTTTGTACTAAAAATTTGTGAACCTTTTTTTTAAAAAAGAAAGAGGGACGGACAAGTTCAAATATAATTTTTTAACTCCCTTCTCACTTCCAAGAATCGAACCCGAGCTACACTGGTTCTACAACGAACATGATGACCAACCCGACTACACCTTTAGGGGTATTTGCGACCTTTATCGCCTCTTTGCCTGCTAAACATTGTCCACATTTTTCTACATCTGAATGATGGTTTTATAATATAATCACTTTCAACATTATATCAAGGTAGATATATGTTTTTTTTTTGTATAATTGCATTATGTCTTGGAGAAACTTGAATTTTCACAGATTTTGTTAGTGGCTGATGTATAATACCTTTCGATGTAGGCTTTTTTTTTTTTTAATATTGATTGTAGAAACCTCTTATAACGTGCATGATCATCTAAAATTTACATCATTATTTTATTTATAATCAATTTTTACAACTGAATTGCTTAGATTTTTAACTCTTATAATTGGAGGACTCAACTCACTTATTTGATAATTGAGGAAGAATTAAAACTAACCCCCATTAAATGTTTTTATAGTGGCTCAAACCCTTACTCTTAACATTGTAAGTGTAAGGACTCTCCTACTGGGCTACAAACCTATTGGTCTTTCAATGCAGGCTTTAAATGCTCAATCAAGAGCATTGCTTATGCAGAAGCTGGATTGCACTGGTATAGCTACAAAGTTTGCTTATGGGACTGGCTTCGTCTTTTATTAGTTCACTTTATGAGTCATAATTTTATTTAAACTATAATTTACAATATCGCGGGCTCCCGTAGAGTACCAACGATTAATGGTCCAGCTGTAAATCATCAAGCTGCTAGCTTATCTCTTGTCGGGTGACCTTAAAGTCTACTCAGTCCAGTACAGCTCCAGCTATTGTTAAGAACATGTTTGATCCTGCTACTGAGGTTAGCAACTTTCTTGCCTTGTTTACCACTTTTTTGAGTGAATTATTAATTTCAATTTTTTGATGTAGATGAACCCAGATTTTGATCTGTATATATAAAGGGGTGTAGAAGAAGAATGTTCCAAATATGGGCTGGTGAAGCATTCATATGTGGATAAGTATGTGTTTGATAAATGTTGATTGTAGTTTAGCATTTTACATGACTAATCATTCACTTTTGTTTTGTTCTGTTAAACGTTGTTCAAAATTACTATTTGAATGACCTTAACCTTACATTTCTAAGAAGAAAGGTTTCAACATAACACTTGAATTTGATAGTCAGGATTGATTTATAAATTTGAAAGGAAAAGAAAACGTGACAAAATAGAGACTCATGTGGTTAAGTGGGAGTACCACAATCAATTACCAGAGATACCTTCGAATAATATTGATGATTGGTGAATGAGAACAATTGCGCAAACAATTAAAGGTAGATGAAAATTGAAATCAAGCAGTAAGTTAAAAACCTTGTATAAGGCTTTGTTACAATTATTAATGCAGAAATCTGGTTATTCTTGATATCTCAAGCAGATATCTATGTTAGCACTTATATTTGTTTGATTATGGGGATCTCATTGGTTGTCTTCCTTTACCTAAAGCAATTGTTTTTTCTAGTGCGTTTTTCTCCCTTAATTACCTGCATTCATAGAAATTGTTAGAGATCTCTCTTCTACGCTCAGGTTAATAATCAGATTTTTTTGGAAAAGAAAACTCACATCAAAACTCATGTGCTTTAATCTCTTTCTCCAATCAAATATCTTTACTGAAAGTAAACTACTTTAATTAGTAAAAAACATATTTTTCTTCAAAAGAATAGAGTTTCCCTTCGTCTCTCTTTTTTACCCTTTTTTTTCTAAGATTCTAGAGCCATTTTACAGTGCTCTGCATCTATTGTGTCCGTTATTGTTCATGGTAATTATTGGATTAAATGTGTGCCTTCCTTGTTCAAGTAATGCGACCGTTATTATATGGTTTTTGGCCTATGGTTATGAAACCTGAACGTGCATGAACGTTACGCTTGAATTCTTGGAAGAGAAACGTTGGTTGAGTGATTGGGTCTCTGATTGTTCTGATTTTGGTCTCTACTATAGGATTGACCTTAGTATCTCATCGAGAACATATCTATATTTCGACAAGAGCTTAACCTGTTCAAGTGGTTAGACTTGCTCGTGAAATGTTAACCTACATAATCATGCTCTTAATTCCCTTAAAATAGTCTTACATATATGGATTTTATAAAATCCTATAAAGAAATATTTATTGTCCAACTGAACACCAAAACAACCTAAATGAAACCATCTTGTTTACTGGGAAAATTGATTATTTTTTGTCCATTTCTCTAGTTTTAATGTTAATAATCCTAATCATTTCTTTGGTGAAGAAGAGAATAAGATTATGGCTTTTAGCTCTCAATTAAGGTTACTACTTAAATATCCGTTCGCTGAAGATTTTATTATTTTTTGGGTGTAGATGACAAATTTATCTTGTCGGTTGATAACTTGATATCAGACTTCAGCATCATCATCAAATTTATTTTTGGTAGAAAAGTGACTTGTTAATCTCCAAGAATATCTTGAAATTACAAAAGACGATTAGAGGTCACTTGATATTTTTCTATTGAAAACTCTTCGGCGCTCAAGTCAGTAATCGAGTTTTTATAGGAAAAACATTTACTACTTCTCTTGTAGCTTTATTCTCATGGTTTTTTTTACTCAAGAGTATTCAAGAAAAAAAATTTTAAGCTTCAGAAAGAGAGAAAGAAATATCATCCTCCCCCTCCTCATAATAATTATAATCATAATGATCATAATAATAATTATTATAATAATGATGGTAAAAATAATCATAATACTACTAATAATAATAATTATATTAAATTTTTCTTTTTTTATTTCCTCCACCTCCCCCTAAACTACAAGAATCACTGTCCTTAAATTTTTACACAAATATTGTGGATCAGTTACATAACTGCTAGAATAAAGTTTGTTTTGACTGAGTCTTACTTCATGGTCAAATGTCTTCTTTAAACGAATCAGGTTGAGGTTGTATGATCGAGATAACTAGAATTACCTCCTCGTCGAGGTTATCTATTTGAGGTTACCAAATAATTACCTGGTAGGGGTGATCTGTTCAAGCTCTCTAGATAATAATCTGGTTGAGATCACTAGATAAACTCTTGGTCAAAATAATGTGCTCGAGCTAGCCAGATAATTACATGATCGAGGTCATCGATAAACTCTTGGTCGAGATGATATGCTCGGGCTAATCAAATAACCACCAGTTGAGACGCTCTGTTTGAGCTCATCAGATAACTATCTGGTCATAGTAGTCTGCTCAAGATCACTCCGATTTATTCCCAAACACATGGTTATTAAAGATGCATTTTAGTTGCAAACTGTTCCACACAACCTGTCTTGTATTAATATGAGAATACACAATCGATACATACACACATTTCTTAGTGGGTCATGTATGCTCGAGATATAGTCACTCTGACAAACAGTGCCAGTTTTAAATATCTATACTTTGAATCTACAAAAGCAGCAGCTAATGCTCAACGCACAATGAAGCTTTTTCATGGTTCAATTTGTAGTAATTTATTAAATGAAAGAGAAAATATCTACCGACTAGCCTAAGTCTACAAAATGTGTCACTTTATTAAGAGCTAAAAGTCAATAACTGTTTATACTAAAATATAAGAGATGAAGAAGAGCAAAACATGATATAATAGGTGTCTATCATACCGGTTAGATGTGACATGCAAAATTGAATTTTCTTGGCTTTCTTTCAAGTTAGCTTAATTAACATAAATATCAACATCTATTATTTTCCAATCATAGAAGATTTATTAGCTTTTTCTAGTCGAATTTGTGGTAAACAGTACCTTCCATAAGTTAAAGTCTTGAAGCAAATCACCAAGCAAGATTGTGGTATAACACACTGTACCTCAACATTTGGTACTAAGTATCAACTGCTACCTTTTTCTCAAGGCAACGAAAAGTATCCTTATCGTCTTTTTTATCATTTTTCTTCTTTTTAGTTAGAGTTTTAGATGCACGAACCTGGATCAAAGCTGGCTACTGGTTAGCCGACCGTGAGTTTCCATTGTCTGACATAAATTCTACCTTGTTTACTCATCTTATATATGCTTTTACTAAAGTTGATTCTTCTATCTACCAGATTTCTATCTCCTCTACTTATCAGCAATACTTCTCAAGCTTCACCAATAACGTTAGAGGAAAAAGCCAATCAATCAATACTCTTCTGTCAATCTGGAATGGATAGAATTCAAAATATTAATCCATTTTGGGCAACAAAAATATTAACTCTTCAGTTTTATCTTCAATGGTTGGCTATTCTTCTCATAAGAAGTCTTTAATTGAATCTTCAATAAGAACTGCATGGTTTTATGGATTTCAAGTTATAGACTTGTCCTGGCTCTGGCCTAATACTACAGACTTGAATAATCTGAGAATTTTTTTAGATGAATGGAAAGCTTTTGCAAGTGATCAACCACAGTTGACACTGTCAATGGTTGTTTATTATTCTCCAACTTATAAAACTGTGAGCTATCCTATTGATTCAATGAAGAAGAACTTGAATTGAGCATATTTAGTGGGTTGAACTAGTAAGTTTAGGTCAGATAATTCATGTTTAGGTTTGTTGATGCTGATATCTGGCCACTTCTCCTTCGAACAGATTCTCCAACTAACACTCGAGTTTCTTTGATCACCGAAGTGGGTGATGTCCTCTACTATGTTTTCACATAACTATGTCAGAGATCGCCGAATGTTTTTTTGGTGAAGACACTCCGATGCTCAACTCAGTGATTAAACTTAATTCTTGAAAAATTTTCTTTAAAGAAAAAAAGAAAAAACAAATATAGAGGTTCATTCCCCTTTTTTACTGCTAGTTCTTTCTTTTATGATTCTTTGTGTGTAAAAAGTTCAATCTTCTTATTTCATTTTTCTGAGGTATTAATATGAACATTTTGTTCTTTGCCGTTATTCGTGTAGCGCACGTTCTTAACCTCCCTCGTACTCGTTTGTTTTGGGACGGTTATTTAGTCATCACGATGAGAATTGGTCGTGTGTGGGAATTATACTCCTATTCTCGGATAGAGTCATTTCACCAATTCCCACCGTAGGCTTAGGTTGTCATGCTTAAGTTTTGCTCGACGACTGGTTTATATCTACTATTGGTATTGCATATACCTAGGTTCATCTCTCCCCCTTTCTTCTATATCCTTACATTGTTTAAAGTTAACTTTCGTTACTTGTAAGAAATCTTCTTTCAAGTTACGGTTATTGCAATTAACGTCCATCGAATCATTCTCAGGTATAAATCATTTGACCTTCTTCTTCTCATCTTTGTTATCTTTTGTTTGGGGTTCCTTGATTTCTGTCTTTGTGAACCGTGGTTCATATTTCTGAGATCTAATAGAAATGTCTTATAGGGAAGCCATTAGTCCTTAGGAAAATGTCTGCCATGTAAAAACCCAGAAGAATGTCCCTTGAGGAATCCTCTTATTCTAATGATTCCAAGACTAATAAAGAGATTGTGGTAAGAAGCCCAAGTCTTAGTTAAGTTACTAATGTTGTTAATAATATTGCCTAGGATGAAATCCTTGAAGAGTCAAAGTGAAGCAAAAAACAGAAGGCTAGTTATAGGTTAGAGGCTAAATCATTTGCCATTGACCATATGAGGTGTGAGACCTCTCAGCAGGACTTACATAGACTTAGGGAGACATATTGTATTCCTAGTAGTGTTGACCCTCGCCTCCTTAGTAAAAATAGTACTCCTAGCCGCTCTTCTTGAGGATATGTCACCTTATACCTTGAGTGTTTTAAATTGGGTATCAAGTTGCCCTTGCAACTTTATTTTGTCTGAATTTTTTCTTAATTGCGTCTAGCACCAGGACAACTAAATCCCAAAAAGTGAGGGTTTTATCTAGTCTGTTTATTTTACGGAATTAGTGTAATATGGGTGAATCCGTAGTGGATGAAATAAAAAACTTGTGTCAACTTAAGAATAGTCCAAAAGATATAGGTTGGTATTATTTCACGTCTAGTTTAAAAGTCGAGAAACCTATTACCAATTTCCCCATATCTGGTGGTAATTAGAAAAGTAAATTCTTTTTCGTTGGGGGCTATTGAGGGTGAGCAGCCTCTATATAAGGAGAAGTTCCCCAAATTCCTTCTCGGTTTACATTTCAAGTCATTTGCTACTCATTACGTTTTTCGGTTTAGCCCTTTTCCATAAAGCATATATAGTAAGATTTTATTGCTGAGTTGGAAACCTATAGCCTTAATGATCTGGTTAACACCTTCCAGCGTCCTGTATACCGACTTGCTGCTACTTCCTCAGCTTGCAAGTGAATGATCCCTAATTACGAGGAGAAACTTAAAGCTGAGAATCAAAGATTGAAGAAAGATCTGGAGCAGGAAAAGAAAGAATCAGCAAAGCTCCGAACTAATATTTTCACATTTGCAGAGATAGCTGCCATGGGTGATTTAAAGGTGTTTCAGCTTGAGAAGAAGTTATCAATAGTAAAAAATGAGCTTCTGAATGCTAAGAAGGATCTTGACATTCATATATTCTCCTTTGAGAGGACTATGGAAGTTGAAACTTCGCGCCACTAAGGTAGACTAGACATTTTGGGTAAGCAGCTTACTGATGAGTATAATAATAGGCTGACATTCTGCTATGAGTACTGAGCTAGATATAACTAAACTCGAAGCTGGTGTGGATGCCTATATGAGCGAGCATGATGCCAGAAGCCAGCAACAAAGAGTTCCAAATCTAGGTGTGGAGGTTGCTCCTGTGGGAGCTGAAGAAGTTGCTCCCTCTACCAAGAGAGGTTTTTAAGCTGCGTCTGGTGTGGACCAGGTTACCTAAGTTATTGATCAAGCTGCTAACTAATTTGCCCAAGGTCTTTAGTTTTTATTGTAGCTTCCTATGTAGGAGCTTTGTAAACTCTAGCTTTTATTACACTAAATAAATAGAAAAAAAAATTTTATCTTTGCTTTCTTTTATAACCTTTGATTTATTCTATACTCTCCAAGCTCGAGCAAGCTTTAGCAAGTTTCAAGTTTTGTCCTGCTTTGAGTAGAATCTTAGACTTTAAATCGTTATATTTGCCTTACTTGAATTGACTATTGCTTGAATTGAATCTTGCTAACCCGGGCTTCTCGTCTTGCCATGAATAGGCTTTTAGAGCTTCTTGCTTGAGTTAATTCTGTCTGACTTGGGCTTTTCGTCTCGCCTCGAGCAAGCTTTGAGACTTTTGACCCTAGCAATTTTTAGAGCTTAACTTGCTCGAGCTAATTCTGGTTTCATTTAGCTCTTTATCTTGCCTCAAGTAAGCTTTGAGACTTCTAGCCTTAGTTTAATTTAAGAGCTTAGTTTGCTCGAGTCAATTATACCTTTAGTTGACTCTTTGTCTCTGTCGAGTAGGCTTTGAGACTTCTGGCTTTCACTTAATTTGCTAGAGCCAATTTTAGCTTCACTTGGCTCTTTGTCTCGTCTTCAGTAGGCTTTGAGACTTTTGGCTTTAGCATAGTTTAAGAACTTAATTTGCTCGAGCCAATTTTGGCTTCACTTAACTTTTTATCTTGCCTTGAGCAGGCTTTGAGATTTTTGACCGTAACTTAATTTAAGAACTTAAGTTGTGTGAGCCTATTCTGACTTCACTTGGCTCTTTGTCTCACCTCGAGCAGGCATTGAGACTTCTGGCCTTAGCTTAATTTAAGAGCTTAATTCGGTTGAAACGAATCAATTCATGATCAATATATTACATGCTTTAAATTTAACAACATTGCTTTACAAGAAAACTCATTAGAAATACTTTTTAAATGCTCTATATTCCATGATCTCTTAACTTCTCGTCCATCGAGGTAAGCTAACCTGTATGCCACCGGACTTGCCAGTTGCCACCTGCGATACCCTGTTAGGACCTTTTCAATTTGGGCCTAGCATCTCCTGATTGAGATCCTTGGTGCTTTGGTTCACCTTTTTAAGCACCCACTCTCCTACTTTAAATTGTCGGATATGCACATTTTGGTTGGAATAACAAGCCACCTTCTACTAATAGTCTGCTATTTTTCTTGACAACTTTTCTTTCCTTTATTTTAACTAGTCCAGATTTCCATAAATCTGCTCGTCATTCTGCTCTTTATTAAAATGCACTATCTGATGAGTGCATATCTCTATCTCTACTGGAATTACGACTTCATGGTGTTTCACCCGTGGCGGTCTTGTGTGTAGTTCTATCAGCTCATAATACTCCAGGTAATTGATCAACCCACGCTTGCTTCTGCTCTCCTAACCTGGTTTTCAAGAGTTATTTTATAGTTTTGTTTGCTGCCTTTATTTTCTCATTTGCCTGTAGATGCGACAGCGAGCAAAACTTCAAATTTATTCCCATATTTCTGTAGGAGTCTCTGAATTTGTTGTTGTCAAACTGTTTTCCATTATCAGTAACCACAGTATAGGGGATTCCGTATTTGTATATCACATTTCTTCAGATGAAGTCGGTTATTTTGCTTTTTGTTATCTATCTTAAACCCTTCACTCGACCCACTTCATAAAATAGTCAATCACTCGACCCACTAGGGAAGTGTTCGATCAAATCAATTCTCCATTGGGTAAATGGCCATGATGAATTCATCACTGTAAGATTCTTTGGTGGTTTAGCTAGGAAGTTGGTGAAGGACTAGTAACTCTTGCAACTTCTGGTCTTTTTTTATGCATTTTGGTGTATTCTAGGCTAGAAATATCCTTGTCTCAGAACTTTAAAAGTTAAAGACCTTGCACCATAATGGTTTCTGCAACCCCTTTATGTATCTCTCTGAGCACTTAATCTACTTCCTTCTCATTTAAACAACGTAGCAGTGACAAAATTAATCTTTGTCGATATAGTACCCCATCAATCAGTATGTATCTTATTACCTAACACTTCAACTTCCTTGCTTGCTTATTTTCGGGAGGCACTATCCCTTCCCTAATATAAGAGATAATCAGGTCTATCAAAGTGCCACTTGTAGTTACACTCATTACCTTCGCTTACTGCTCAATGCTCGAGCTGGTTTCGATCTCTACAGAAATCGATTTGGGTATTTGGGATCTGATACAGCAGCCAATCGTACAATCGTATCTACTAAAAAATTCTCTACTCTCAAAATCTACTCCACATCCACTGCTCGAAATCTCCCAATCAATTGCCTCACCTTGCGCAGATAGGCCTCCATCTTCTCTCCTTTCGCCTAAAAGCTATTATTGAGGTGGTTTGCTATCAACTAAAAATCTGTTGGTTTGCTACTAACTGAGAATATGTTCAAACCTTCACTTATTTTGCCTTCATTGTGGGGTTAAGACTTGCACTAATAGTGAAGGCCTTGAACTCGAGTTCAAAGTTACCAACAATCAAGCTGAGCACGAGGCCTTCATGTGGGCTTAAAACTTGTGGTAACAGTGAAGGCCCTGCATATGAAATTTCCACACCCTCGGGGTTAAGTAACAATACTTCTGTCCCTTCTCCTTGGTCTCCACATGATCCATTTACTGTAACAACCTAGACCTTTTCTGGAATCTGTTCTCTTATTTCTTATTCGTTATCTACACTCTTGTCAGCTTCTGTGCATTCTGCTACAAAATCCGCTAGAGCCTGCACTTTAGTTGCTGTCCGAAGTTATAATTGATGTCAAACTCACTGAGTTCTATTGACCACTTCACTAGCCGAGCAGAGGTCTCTAACTTGTGCAGGATTTGTCTAAGCAGCTGATTTATCAACTCAACTATCGAATACGCTTGAAACTAGGGTCTTAATTTTTGAGCAGTTGTTATTAAGGCAAGTGCCCACTTCTCTACTTGCGGATATTGGTTTTTTGTTTCCAACAGAGCTTTACTCTTATAGTAAACTGGATGTTGAACCCATGATTCTTCTCTTATTAAGACCAACTCATAGCCCACTATGACACGGCCAAATATAAGTACAATATTTCTTCTGCTCGTAGCATTGATAACAGCGGGGCCTTTAGCATATAATCCTTCAATTCATTGAACATCGCCTTACACTCTGGTGTCCATTCCATTTTGTCTCCTTTCTTTTTTTTTAACTTACTGAAAGAAGACATGTCACTTGTTTGTTGAATGTAAGATGAACCTATTCAAAACTATCAATTTGCCTGTGAGACTCTGTATTTCCTTCAAAGTTTGGACTTCATTTCTACAACTGCACTTATCTTCTCATGGTTGGCCTTAATTCACCTGTAACTAACTATAAAGCCCAAAAACTTTTCAGAGCCTACTCCAAAAACACACTTTTCTAGATTGAGCTTCATTTGATATTCCCTCAGGAGTGTGAAAGTCTCTTCCAGATATTTGATATGCTCATCTGCATCATTGAACTTGGTGATCATGTCATCTTCGTAGACCTCAATTGTTCGTCCAATAAGAGGTTTAAAAATCTTATTCACCAACTTTGATACGTCGCTCCTACGTTCTTTAGGCTTAAGGGAATGACCTTGTAGCAGAATAAGCCTTGATTGGTGACAAAGGCATTGCATTCTTCATCTTGCCCAAACGTGGGGATTTGGCTGTAACTAGAAAATGTATCCATAAATCTGAGCAAGCCGTGGAGTCAACCAACTGGTCTATTTTTTACGGTGGGAAGCTATCTTTGGGGCAAGCTTTATTTAAGTCAGTAAAATCTACACACATCATTTATTTGCTATTTGCTTTTTTGACCAAGACCACGTTGGAGATCCATTCGGGATAATTAACTTTCTTTATGAATTCTGCTTTTAATAGCTTCTCTACTTCGTTATTGATGACATCATATCTCTCTTGGTTGAAGCACCTATTCTTTTGCCTTACTGGCTTCACCTCTTTATTCACCGCTAACTTGTGATATGCCACCCTCAAATCAATAATTGGCATATCATCTTGGGACCAGGCGAACACATCTGTATATGCTCATAAGCGCTCTATTAGACTCTTCCTCACTCCCTTAATTATAAATGACCCGATCTTTACTTTCTTCTTTTAGTCATCTGGTCTTAATAAGACTTCCTCCAGCTCCTCGGCAGGCTCTTATCTTCTCTTCTTGGAATCACCTCTTATATCTAACGATGTCACATACATTGCCTCTTTAGTAGTTATTGCATAGCAAGTTCTCACGACTCTCTGGTCTCTCTTTACAACCCTCATCACGCCATTCATTATGTATTTCAACGCCAATCAATAAGTTGACATTACCAATTGACTGATTCTCATAAATGACTTTTCCAATATCATCTAATAAAAGCTGATTTCATCTACTACCACGAATTTCAGCATCATGTTCATCTTGACGGCTCTCGAATCTATGGTAACTAGCAGATTCACGATCCCCAAGAGAGTCAATCTTCCTTCACCAAATCTCTTTAAAGAAGTATTCGTATGCTCGAACCTTACATCAGTATTCCCCATTTCTTCTAGAGTGGACTTGAAGAGTACATCCACCGAACTTCTTGAGTCCACCAAAATTCTACTGAGCTCTCTATTTACAACATTAGCCTTTATGACTAAGGCATCTTTATTGAGAATCAAAACCCTTCCTCATTTTCTTCTATCTACATGATCAGCACTTACAAGGTCTTTTCCTTTTACCGCTTGCATGTTAAGCAAAACCTTACGATTAGCAGATACATATCTACTATATTTTTTTCTGGCTCAGTTTGAATCTCCTGCCACCGTCGATCCTCCTGCTATCACTGTTACAATGGGCCATTTCCAATCTGCCCCACTAATATAGTCATCTTCAACATGTTGTCGATCCACCACCGGGTATCCCCCATCGATGAACTCGTCCAGGTATCAGTTTCTCATCAAATCCTTCAACTGGTTCTTTAAATCATGGCATTGAGATATCGAATGACTCATTGTAGAATTTGCAGAATCTACTTCTATCTTTCCTATTTGCTGGTTTGGACATAGATGGTGGAGGACATAGCAAACTTTGGTTTTCTAGGACATGAAATATCTCCTCTAGTGGTACTTTTAGAAAAGTATACTGTCTGAAGATGGGACTCTGGTCGATCATCTGCATGGTCCTGTCTCTAAGAAAATTACTTATAGGTAGGGGTGGCAGGCAGTCAACTCTATCATGGTTCTGTGAGTGCCGGTTTATAGAGACGTTATGGTGTGGGTTGCCATCGAATTGATGGCAACCCCTTTAATTTCTGCTCGGTGATCTGCAGAACGGAACACGATCAATCTAAGGTTGGGACGTCCTCTGGTAATGGTGGTAAGGAGCAACTCGGCATTTTATTCCTCTGGTAGACGATGACCCTTGGGTTGGCCCAACTAACCCTCCTCATCTTTAGGCTCTTTTCTCCTCACGTCTCATTCCTTCAATTTGCTCGCAGATTTTTTGTAAACCAAGGGACTTCGCAGCTTATATTATGGCCTTCTTATTTTTACCATTCTTTTAGCCCTCTTAGCGCCTGCGGGTGATTAAATACCCCGAGATTAAGGACAGCTCGATAAACTCCCGAAGGGAGTCCTCTTCTCCTTGCTTGATCTTAACCAGCTCCATCATATCGTCTTCAAAAACTACTGCCCCATGAAACTACTCTGCAAATTCTGTGCATTTTTGCACAAAACTTTATATACTTCCTTATGACAGTTTGTTGTACCACTCTCGTGCTCGCCCCTCAAGGTGAGCGGGAAGACCCTGCATATCTACATTGTTGTTAGGCCTTATACCCTAGTTATATCGTTGAGGCGCTTAATGTGCACCAACAGATCATTTTTCCTCAAAAATTTCAAGTCAAGAAAACGAAAATCCCTTTGGGATTGTAACACTTATGATCTCCACTGAAAGTGGTGACTCATTATCTAATATGATCCTTTAACTTGGGGCTTTCTCATACCCTTGAATCTAGTCAATAGCTTGGGCCAATCTAACTTATCCTTCTAATTCTTCAGTACGAGAAGGATTATGTGCTGCGACTTGCACACATTCTTGCTTAGTGTCCCGAAGATGCTGTCTTAATTCCCTCATCTCCAGACTTAGATCCACTCTGCCAATCATACTTTGTATCATTTACCCTTGGGCTCAAATTCTCACGTCTTGACCAATAGGAATGACTCCACAGCTAGACTCAGGAACGTCATAATTTGCTCTCCTCTGTCCATTCCTGAGCTCTTGAAGGATGACATCAATGTCTCCATCTGCTTTTTCATCTGGTCTATCCTATCTTGCACCGCTCTATCTCGAACCTCGTTTGTCACCCTCCTTAGAGTCATATATTCTTTAAGACTTACTCCTCTCAAACTATTGCCTCCCATTATTATATTGTATGTAGTGCTTGAAATAGAACTAGCTTTTTATTTAGTCCCTACAGACGGTGCTAAAATATTAATGCTAAAATCTGGTCGCTTCTCCTTCGAGCAAGTTCTCCAGCTAACACTTAAGTTTCTTTGATCAGGGAAGCGGGTAATGTCCTCTAACTTCTGTTCACAAAAAAACGTCAAGGATCGCCGGGTGTTTTTCTAGCAAAGACCCTCTGACGCTCAAGTCAGTGATTGGAGTTAATTCTTGGAAATTTTTTTTAAAGAAAAAAGAGAAAAACAATATAGAGGCTCACTCTTTTTTTATTGTTTGTTCTCTCTTTTCTAATTTTTTCTGTGTAAAAAATCTAACTTTTTTTTCTCTTTTTCTGAGGTATTTATCTGGGTCTTTTGTTCCTCACCGTTATTCCTATAGAACACGTTCTTAACCTCCTATATACCCGTTTATTTTAGGACGGTTATTTGGTCATCACAATGAGAATTGATCGTGCGTGAAAGTTACACGCTATTCTCAGAGAGTAGTCGTTTAACCAATTTCTACTATAGGCTTAGGCTGTCATACTTAAGTTTTGCTTAATGACTGGTTTATACCTGCTCTTAGTGTCGTTTATAACATAATGAGAGCTTGTTTAGCTGGCAGTGAATGTTCATGCTGTTCCTAACTTAGTCTCAAGCAAAGTAAGGGTTTCTACTTTTGGCTAACTTAATCTCGAGTATAAGTACCTTTATATTAGGGATTAGTATTTTATTTTAACTGACTTAACCTCGAACATATGTGCTATTTATTTTTCAAAATAGGGTTAAATGCCCACCTCTATAGTAAACTGTAAGTTTTATATTTTATATTAAAAATTAAATTCGTTTTTCAATTAAGAAAAAAAAATCGTTTTTGATGAAAGTATAACCGAACCAAGAATGGAAATACATACGTGGTGGGCCTGGGTTAGCAAGGGATCTCTTTCTTTTGCGGATTCCGGAGGTCCGCACTGGAATTACCCGACTCCGGATTTTCCCCCCGCCATAAGCCCAAAACAAAACAGAACAGAACTCTCTCGGCTCTCGCACTCGCACTCGCTCTTAATTCTCCAAACCCTAAACCATTATTAGCAACTTCTTCTACTTCCCAGCTGATAAGGAACCTGTAATTTGAAGGTAGTTTCTTTTTTCCTTTTCAAATGCAATTAATACAATGTCCAAGTGTTTGCTTATTTGAAGATAGATGTTGTGTTGCTTTTTTTTTTTTTTAAAAATCATTTAATTTTGCTACTTAATACTTGATACCCAGACCCAGTTCCTAGATTTACATTTTAAGGCTCCCCATTTCTGACTGTTATCCATATGAAAGGATTTACTTTTACTAAACTGTTGTTTTCCTCGATTGTGTTGCTTTCTAATTGTTTGTCTTTACCGTGTTGGATTTTAAAAATAATATGGATGACAGTTATTATGATGAGTTTGGGAACTACATTGGTCCTGAAATTGAGTCGGATCGACAGAGTGAGGTAGAGGATGAAGACTTTCCAGACAAGGCCGATGAAGGCAGGCAAGCCTCTGATCGTGAGGATGCAGCTACTGCTTCCAATGGGTGGATTACTGCTTCTAATGATGTTGATATGAATAACCATATTGTCCTTGCTGAGGATAAGAAGTATTACCCGACTGCAGCAGAGGTTTTTGGTGATGATGTGGAGACTTTGGTTATGGACGAGGATGAGCAGCCTCTTGAGCAACCTATAATTAAACCTGTTAAGAATATCAAGTTTGAGGTTGGGGTCAAAGATTCTTCCACCCATGTGTCGACCCAGTTTCTTGTTGGTCTCATGTCAAACCCTGCTTTGGTGCGGAGTGTTGCTCTTGTGGGGCACATGCATCATGGCAAGACTGATTTCATGGATATGTTGATTGAGCAGACACACCATATGTCTACGTTTGATCCTAATAGTGAGAAGGACATGAGGTACACGGATACCAGGATTGATGAACAAGAGAGAAGGATATTGATCAAGGCTGTTCCCATGTCTCTTATTCTGGAAAACAGCAATTCAAAATCTTATTCTGATGGTGCCGTTTTGATTGTTGATGCTGCTGAAGGAGTGACCAGGAGAGTCCATGATGTTAGACTGAGGTGTGAAGTTTGAAACCAACGAAGCTGCTTGTATCTCTCTTTGAGCATGTAGAAAGTAGTAATCTCTATCAGATTCAACCATATCCATTTATTGTGACCTATTCTTTGCCTTTGGATTCCATTGTTTAAATTGATTTTGTTGCTGTTTTCTCTTATCTCTAATGGAGTGTATTTGAACATCTTGGTGTGAACCATATTATTTGTTATGGGCTACTTGGTCTGAAAGTTACGGTACCATATGACTCACAGGTGAATACAGAAAGGGCTATACGCCATGCTATCCAAGAGCGCCTATCTATTGTAGTTGTAATCAATAAGGTAAATATTCATTTTCTCATGCTCAAATCTCATGCCTGTATTTCATTATGAACCAATATCATATTTATACATCCTGATTTTCTTTTAATTTTTTTTTTTTTTTTTACTGTCTAAAAGGTTGACAGCCTAATAACAGAACTTAAACTCCCACCCAAAGATGCTTACCATAAACTGAGGCATACAATTGAAGTAATTAATAACCACATTTCTGCTGCTTCTACCACTGCTGGAAATGTTCAAGTTATAGATCCAGCTGCTGGAAATGTTTGTTTTGCTAGTGCCAGTGTGGGATGGTTGTTCACTTTACATTCATTTGCTAAGTTATATGTCAAACTCCATGGGGTCCCATTTGACGCTGATAAGTTTGCATCTCGCCTTTGGGGAGACATGTATTTTCATCCTGATACCAGGGTATTCAAGAAGAAACCCCCTGCTAGTGGAGGGGAAAGATCATTTGTCCAATTTGTGCTCGAACCCCTTTACAAAATATATAGCCAAGTGATTGGAGAACATAAGAAGAGTGTGGAGGCAACACTTGCTGAAACTTGGTGTCACTCTTAGCAATGCAGGTTACAGATTGAATGTTAGGCCTCTGCTAAGGCTGGCCTGTAACTCAGTTTTTGGTTCATCCTCGGGCTTTACTGATATGCTGGTTAAGTTTATTCCTTCTGCCAAGGATGCTGCAGTTAGGAAAGTAGATCATATATACACAGGACCTAAGAACTCTACGATTTACAAGGCAATGGTAGATTGTGATCCTTCTGGCTCTCTTATGGTCAATGTGACCAAACTGTATCCCAGGTTTGATTGCAGTGTCTTCGATGCTTTTGGTAGAGTGTTTAATGGTATTATTCAGACTGGGCAGAGTGTACGTGTATTGGGAAAGGGCTACTCCCCAGAGGATGAGGAAGACATGACTGTCAAAGAAGTAACAAAATTATGGATTTATCAAGCTCGAGATAGGATACCCATAAGCAGTGCTCCTCCTGGTTCTTGGGTTCTTATTGAAGGTGTGGATGCATCAATGATGAAAACTGCTACTCTCTGTAACCTAGAGTTTGATGAAGATGTTTACGTCTTCCAGCCTCTTCAATTCAATACCCTTTCAGTGGTGAAAACAGCCACTGAGCCTCTAAACCCCAGTGAGTTGCCTAAAATGGTGGAGGGTCTTAGGAAAATTAGCAAAAGCTATCCTCTAGCCATCAATAAAGTTGAATAGTCCGGAGAGCAAACTATATTGGATACTGGAGAGTTGTACTTGGATTCAATTATGAAAGATCTGAGAGAGCTCTATTCTGAAGTTGAAGTCAAGGTACTTATTTTCTTAAACTTTTTTTGTTGTTGGAATCATTTGAAGGTCTTTATGGTCTTCTTCTGTTGGATACTTGTGTCTTAGTGTAGGTGGCAGATCCTGTTGTCTCATTCTGTGAAACAATGGTGGAGTCTTCGTTGATGAAGTGTTTTGCTGAAACGCCGAACAAGAAAAATAAAATAACCATGGTAGGGAAGCCATCTAATTTTTGTTTGATTCTGGTGCCTTTGGGACTTGCATCAGTTTTTGTAAGAAGGCTTCTTAAATGCCTGTTCATTTGGCAGATTGCAGAACCATTGGAGAGAGGACTCGCAGAGGATGATGAGAATGGCGTTGTAAGTATTGATTGGAGCCGGAAGACGCTTGGTGATTTCTTTAAAACAAAATATGACTGGGATTTACTTGCAGCACGATCCATATGGGCATTTGGACCTGATAAGCAGGTAAGATATACTTTCAAGGGTGGTAATATGTTATCGTTTCCGAATTAATCTTGGCAAGATATCTTTATCCCCTATTCTGTGGAGAGCCTAACTTTATGCATTTAATGTTTTTTGCTTCCAAAGGGCCCTAATATTTTGTTAGATGACACACTCCCAATGGAAGTTGACAAAAGCTTGCTGAATGCTGTTAAGGATTCCATTGTTCAAGTGTAAATTGAGTAATATCTTCTTTAGTTTGTTTTCTTTTCTTGTTTTTCTTTTACTCTTAATTTTTTTGGCTTATCGTGAATGATTTATCATCTTTTGAACAGATTTCAGTGGGGTGCTCAAGAAGGATCTCTCTGTGATGAACCTATCAAAAATGTCAAGGTTAAAACAGTCGATGCAAGGATTGCACCTGAACCACTGCATCGAGTGCATCGAGGATCTGGTCAGATCATTCCCACAGCTCGACATGTGGCTTATTCGGCTTTTCTTGTGGCTACCCCATGGATTATGGAACCAGTGTATTATGTTGAGGTAATACATGCTTGTTCTCGTTCTCTCATGTAAAAAATGAGACCGTGTACCGAAGAACTGAAATGGAAGTGAATGTTACGACATGTAAGCTGAGGAGAGTCCTCTGATTATCTATTTACATGATAATTCTTTTTGATTTCATCTTGCTCGTATGCTTTCTACTGCCACTGCTCTAATTATGCAATCATCGTTGCTGCTGTTTTTTCAGATACAAACTCCAATTGATTGTGTCTCTGCAATCTACACGGTGTTATCTTGAAGGCGTGGACATGTCACAGCCGATGTTCCTCAACCAGGAACTCCAGCATATATTGTTAAGGTTTGGTTAAGAAAACTTTGCTTAGTATAGTCTCTTAGATGAGTGTAACAGATAGACTTTTTGCTAGCTTGGTCTTTTTGGCTGGCAGCAAATACCTTCCGCTTGCTTCACACCAATGCTGCCTATTCTATGCATGTTATAATCCTTTCTTCTTTCATACTTTCCAACTGCAGTCATTTTTACCAGTGATTGAGAGTTCTGGTTTTGAGACGGACTTGAGGTACCATACTCAAGGGCAAGCATTTTGCCTTTCAATCTTCGATCATTGGGCTATAGTTCCTGGGGACCCCCTTGCCAAGAGCATAGTTCTGCGGCCGCTTGAACCTGCACCAATCCAGCACGTTGCTCGAGAATTTATGGTCAAGACAAGGAGTAGAAAAGTACAGCTCAAACTCCTCTCTCTCTTATCGTCTTCTTTTCTGCATCTGCTCTGTAAGAGTCTAGGAAGAAAATGGATGCAGAATATATTGTCCTTGTATACATTCATGTAGTTTTGAGATCATTTATTAGGTGTTATTGGCCGGTATATACAGGATGGAAAATTTGTAGTTGGGTTTTTGTGTGTTTTTTATTTTGGGGGTAAGGGGGGTGATTGGGTCTGTCTAATCTGCCAATGGATTTGCTGCATCCAGCATGTGAACTTTAGAAAATCATAAGGGTGGATGCTATAGATACATTCAGGATTGTCCTTGAGAATAGGGAGTGAAAAAAAGAAGCTGATCGGAGAAGAATTTTGCTTAAAATTTGAGAAATTGATCCTGAATTGAAGAACTAATGATTTGGATTTTGTCTAATCTGCCAATGGATTTGCTGCATCCAGCACATTAACTTTAGAAAATCATAAAAGTGGATGCCATAAATACATTCAAGTCTGTCCTTGAGAATAGGGAGTGTAAAAAGGAAGCAGCTCAGAGAAGAGTTTTGCTTAAAAATTGAAAAATCCTGAATTGACGAACTGATCATCTGGATTTTGCCCTGGATTTGGCAGGGTATGAGTGAAGATGTGAGCATCAACAAGTTCTTTGATGAGTCCATGGTGGTGGAACTTGCTCAGCAGGCAGCTGATCTTCATCAGCCAATGATTTGCTCAACAAGTTCCTTCAATTTTGTCAAGTTCTTTATCTCAAGAGTCCAGATGTGTAAAGTTGAACTGATAATGGTGTTTATCTATTCTAATCAGTAAGTTGAGGACTTCTTGACAGATATATAAATAATAAGCCAAGTTACATACAACACGTTATTTACCCAACTTCCATGAGATGCGTAATATTTGAGATTTGAGACTTGAGAGAGATCGTGTGCTGTGCTTTGGTCAGAAGGGTGGATTGGGGAAAACATAACTCTCTCATTCAGACAGAGACATGACCAAACTGTCATTTTTCTTAAACATGCTTTCAACGTCAAAATTTCACAAACTTCTCTTTTTCTTCATCTTGTGTAAATCACACGCTTCAATTTCTTTTAGTCTTTATTATTATTATTATTTGTGTTGTAAACATTTATCGCAATCTTAAAATTTTCCTTCCTCTTTAGGAAAAGCTTAAAGTTGTTTGGAACCCAGAAGCAAAACGCTAAAAGGTGAATATTTTTTCGTTTTTATTATTTTGATGATCGTACACAAAGTCCCCAAAGCATTTGTGTTGTGTTGTTTTAGAGAAAGAAAAGCATCGGTTAGCGTGAATCAAATCTTTTCGACGACCCTAGATCCCATTTTATTCTATTCTACTGACTACCAGAGAATAGAAATGCTGCAACCCCAGGACCAGGAAGCCGTTTGGCACTAGGTCTGCATCTATTGCCAACCTTTAATCCTCCGAACAAAACCCTAATCTTTCACCAAATCAAAGCCCTAGTCATCACCTTCTTCGCTTACGCTTCATTTCATGCTTCTCGTAAACCACCTAGCATTGTCAAGAGCGTTCTTGGACCCACATTTGATGATTCAAACTTGGTGCTCAGACGATTCCGGCTGGCTCCCCTTTAACAGCCCAGATGGGACCCACAGGCTTGGTGAGCTTGATTTAGCATTTCTTACTTCATATTCAATTGGGATGTATTTTGCTGGACATGTTGGTGATAGGATTGATTTGAGATTGTTTCTTGTTTTTGGAATGATGGCGAGTGGTTTTTTCTCTATAATCTTTGGTTTGGCCTATTGGTTTAGTGTTCATTTGTTGGGCTATTTTGTGGCTGTACAGATTTTTTGAGGTTTGTTTCAGTCAATAGGTTGGCCTTGTGTGGCTGCAGTTGTGGGGAACTGGTTTGGGAAAGCCAATGGGAGTATGGAATTCTCACACATCGATTGGTAACATTATTGGGTCTGTTTTGGCTTCTGGAGTTTTGCAGTTTGGTCATTTGTGCTGCCCCGTCTTTTGGTGATTTTTGTTGGGGTTTTCGTGTTTCTGTTTCTTGTTGTGAGGTCTGAGGACTTGGGGTTCGAGGCACCACGAAAAGTGGTTGAGTTAGTGAATGTGGAGAATGGGGATAAAGTCGAAAATGAGGAGAATGGGGATAAAGTCGAAGTGTATAAGCAATTAGCTTTGTTCAACGTAAGTTCTTAGGTTATATAGGTATATATTTGTGACATGGATTTAATTTATATTGGTATACAGGTATATATTGGTATATATAGGTTTAATTTGTGACATATTGACTTTCCAAATGAGAGGGGCTAACTCTTATTCAATCTGTTCTGTCTAGTCTTCCTACGTATTATTTATCTTTATTTCAAATTCCTGTGTCAGTGGCTAAAAGGATAGAAAGGACTATGAGGGATTTTTTGTGGGAAGGCATAGAGGAGGGTAAAAAGATCACCTGGTCAGTTGAAGAGTAGTTTCTCAACAACAATCCAAGGGAGGAGTAGGGTTAGGAAATATTATTACCAGAAATAAGGCATTGGTTGGGAAGTGGTTATGGATGTTTCCTTTAGAAGTCAATTCTCTTTGGTATTGTGTTATAAAAAGTATATGGTTGGGATGTAGCTGATGTTGTTAGGGGGAGTACAAAATGTCCTTGGGTGTTTATTTCAAAAGAGAAATGAGACTTTTTATCCAATATTAAATTGATTGTTGGTAATGGGCATAGAGTTAGATTCTAGGAGGATTGTCGGATTAAGGAGTACGCTCTCTGTGATCTTTTCGCTCGATTATCTAGGCCGTCTCGAGGTCATGAGTGCTTTGTAGCTAGTATGTTTAAGTACTCTATTATGCAGTGGAGTTAGGATCTTAAGTTTATTAGAAACTTCAATGATAGAGAATTTGAACAATGTGCTGAGATGCTTGAGATCCTTCGGGGGATTTATTCTAATGATATAAGAGAGGATAATAGAGTTTGGAAGTTAGATAAATCTAGATGTTTCTCCACTAAATCTTACTTTTTTAGTCTCATAGATAATCCAAATGCTCCCTCATTCTCTCCTTCGCAATTGATTTGGAAAGTTAAAGTCCCTACTGATGTGAAGATAATGGTTTGGTCCGTTGCCCATAAAAAAAAGAACACAAATGACATGGTTCAAAAAATAAGACCTAATATGGAATTACTTTCAGAATGGTGTGTTGTTTGTAAAAATGCTTCAGAGAACGTCGATCACCTATTTTTACACTACACTACTGCTTACTTTTTATGATCTAAGTTGGGCAGCTTCTACCTCATGTCACACTCGCTTTTTGGAAATTTTTTTTTGTTTAAAAGGAGAAAAAGTAAGGGTTCTTTGGGATCGTGCAGTCTTGGCTATTTTTTGGGTCATGTAGATGGAAAGAAACTAAAAAATCAAAGATGGGAAAGATCCTTTACACCTATAGAACAATTTGAAGTTATGGGCATTCCTCTGGATATCTATTACCGATGAATTCAAAGGCATCCCATTCCTTTTTATTTTACTTAATTCGGAAGCTTCTGTATCTTAAAAAGACTGTATTCTTAATGAGTTGATATTTTTGGATTTTTAAGTATTTTTGTATTTCTAAAGTTTTGAGTCTTTTGACTAGAATTGGGTCATCTTTTATAGAGTTTCAGTTTCAATAATCCTTTTATATATCATTTGTAGTTTTATATATAATCCTTTGTTTCTTAGCAAAAAAAAAATTATGACATATTGACTTGTTTCATAGGAGACATGCTCATCCCAAGAAAAGGAGATAAGAATCATGAGGGTTCGGCTAGATGATACAAACGAGAAGGCTAAGGTAAATTATTTCTTTTAAGTGTAAAAATTGTGGTTTATCTGTTGGTTATATTTGTATTATTTGTTTATTTTTTTATGTCAGTTGCTTGTTTGACGTTGCTAACTGTAATAACGTTCTTTTCCTTCTTTCTAGATAGCTGATTTAGCATGGGCAGAACTTGAGGAGCAAAAGCGAATAGTACAAGAATTACAAGTACGCTTGGCAGGTGCAGAACGTCAATTAATTGAGGGAGAGAAATTACGCAGACAGCTACGTAATACTATTATGGTACGTTTTTTTCTTTCATTTTTTGGTTCATCTTATTTGTTGTGTATGTTGCGAAAGTTATGATCAGTGATTTTCTACCGCAGGAGCTAAAAGGAAATATTCGGGTGTTCTGCCGATTACGCCATTTGCTCTTAGATGATGTGCAGATGCCTCATTCGTTTCTTACCTCACATCTCTAAAATCTAAAGGAAGGGACATCATTTTTATGAGAAATGGTATGTGATATTAGTTTTTTTTTTCAATTAATTTTGAATTAAAACGTTTAAATTTTTTTTTTAACTCATTTCTTATCCTACGTCAACAGGATGGGAACATCTCTTTACATTTGATAAAGTTTTCAGTCATGAGGCTTCTCAGCAGGATATCTTTGTGGAGATATCACAATTGATACAAAGTGCCCTCAACGGTTATAAGGTGATAATTTTGTATTATCAAAATTTGTCCTAGCAAACTGAAGGGAGCAAAATGATTCGTTGGGGGAGATTCTAAGACTTTGATGTTTGTCAACATCTTGCTCCATCTTGATTCCGTCAACGAATCATTTTGCTCCCTCCAGTTTGCTAGGATGACCAATGCATTAGAAATTGGAAATCCTAGAAAGGTTTGAAATTTATGGGGTTGTCAGTACTTTTTTACATTATATAACTTTATCTTTGTACAGATCCAAGACACTAAATTGTTTGTGGGCACTATGGTGAGGTGAGTATAGTAGTAAGTAATATGCTCTGTGGCGCCTCCAAGATACGCTTGTTCACAAAACAAAACGAAACACAAGTTCGAAAGACAAATTAATTCTAACATAAGAATTTTATGAGAATTAAAAACATGGAGAACACAAGGTCAAAGTTGTTCGGAATCCAGCTTACCTGGAGAAGATGCGTCAGCTTTGAGTTCCTGTATGGAATATGCTCTTGCTTCCTTCGCAGGGCAACTATAACGTCACTCAACGATGTCAAGCTTTTATTTATGGCCCGTGTGATCATAAAAACAATATGAATAACATAAAGAGGAAATATAGAGAAATTCCAAAGGCTTAAGACATTTTATGTAAAAAATACCTGAGATTCAATCATACAGTCAGCATTTGCTCCAGTTGATGATGCTCGTTGTGATCCAGCGAGATCAATGAGGTTTATCAAATGTAAAGGGATGCTCCTGCCCTGATGACGTGGGATAAGAAATGATTTAAAAAAAATTAAACGTTTTAATTCAAAATTAATTGAAAAAAAAAACTAATGCCACGTACCATTTCTCATAAAAATGATGTCTCTTCCTTTAGATTTTAGAGATGTGAGGTAAGAAACGACTAAGGCATCTGCACCAACCCTATCGTCTGAGAGCACAGGGTGTATTCGGCAGAACACCCCGAATATTTCCTTTTAACTTATGCGGTGAAAATCAGCAGTCATAACTTTACATGACATACATGACAAATAAGATGAACGAAAAATGAAAGAAAAAAGCGTGCCATAATAGTATTACGTGGTACATCTGCGTAATTTCTCTCCTCGATTAATTGACGTTACGCTGCCAAGCGTACTTGTAATTCTTGTACTTATTAGCTTTTGCTCCTCGAGTTACGTCCATGCTTAAATCAATTATCTAGAAAGAAGGAAAAGAGCGTTATTACGATTAACGACGTCGAAGAAGCAGTGACATAAAAAATAAGCGAGATAATACAAATATAACCAACAAATACAAATATAACCAACAGATAAACCATAATTTTTACACTTAAAACAAATAATTTACCTTAGCCTTCTCGTTTGTATCATCTAGTCGAATCCCCATGATTCTTATCTCTTTTTCTTGGGATGAGCATGTCTCCTATGAAGCAAGTCAATATGTCATAATTTTTTTTTCTTAAAAAGCAAAAGATTATATATAAAACTACAAAAAATATATAAAAGGATTATTGAGATTGAAACTCTATAAATGATGATCAAATTCTAGTAAAAACACTCAAAACTTTAAAAATACAAAAATACCTCGAAACTCAAAAATATCATCTCACTAAGAATACAACATTCTTAAGATACAGAAGCTTCCAAATTAAGTAAAATAAAAAAGAAAGGGATGCCTTTGAATTCATCGATAATAGATATTCAGGAGAAAAGCCCATAACTTCGACTTTGTCCATGGGTGTGAAGGATCTTTCCCATCTTTGATTTTTGGTTTCTTTCCATCAACGTGGTGGAAAGAGCAAAAACTCAAATATGGGAAGATCCTTCATGCTATGGGACAAGTGAGTTATGGGCTTTCACTGGATATCTGTGTGATGATTCAAAGCATCCATTTCCTTTATTTGCTTAATTTGGAAGCTTATCTTAGAAGGCTGTGTCTTAGTGAGTTGATATTTTGAGTTTCGAGTATTTTGTATTTTAAAGTTTTGAGTGTTTTGACTAGAGCTGATCGTCATTTATAAGTTTCGATCTCGATAATCCTTTATATATCTTTGTAGTTTTATATATAATCTTTGTTTCTTAAGAAAAAATTATGACATATTGACTTGTTTCATGGGAGACATGCTCGTCCAGAAAGAGATAAGAATCATGGGGATTCGGCTAGATGATACAAACGAGAAGGCTAAGATAAATTATTTGTTTTAAATGTAAAAATTATGGTTTATCTGTTGGTTATGTTTGTATTTGTTGGTTATATTTGTATTATCTGTTTATTTTTTTATGTCAGTTGCTTGTTTGACGTTGCTAACTGTAATAACGTTCTTTTCCTTCTTTCTAGATAGCTGATTTAGCATGGGCAGAACTTGAGGAGCAAAAGCGAATAGTCAAGAATTACAATGCGCTGGCAGGTGTAGAACGTCGATTAATTGAGGGAGAAATTATGCGACATTACGTAATACTATTATGGTACGTTTTTTTCTTTCATTTTTTGGTTCATCTTATTTGTTGTGTATGTTGCGAAAGTTATGATCAGTTATTTTCTCGCGAGAGCTAAAAGGAAATATTCGAGTGTTACTGAGTACTGCGCTTTGCTCTTAGATGATGTCGCGGATGCCTCGATCGTTTCTTACCTCACATCTCAAAATCTAAAGGAAGGGACATCATTTTATGAGAAATGGTATGTGATATTAGTTTTTTTCAATTAATTTTGAATTAAAACGTTTAAATTTTTTTTTTAACTCATTTCTTATCCTACGTCAACGGGATGGGAACATCTCTTTACATTTGATAAAGTTTTCAGTCATGAGGCTTCCGGTGAGGATATCTTTGTGAAGATATCACAATTGATACAAAGTGCCCTCAACGGTTATAAGGTGATAATTTTGTATTATCAAAATTTGTTCTAGCAAACTGAAGGGAGCAAAATGATTCGTTGGGGGAGATTCTAAGACTTTGATGTTTGTCAACATCTTGCTCCATCTTGATTCCGTCAACGAATCATTTTGCTCCCTCCAGTTTGCTAGGATGACCAATGCATTAGAAATTGGAAATCCTAGAAAGGTTTGAAATTTATGGGGTTATCGATGCTTTTTACATTATATAACTTTATCTTTATACGGATCCAAGACACTTCAAATTGTTTGTGGGCACTATAGTGAGGTGAGTATAGTAGTAAGTAATATGCTACTGTGGCGCCTCGAGATACGCTTATTCACGAAACAAAGCGAAACACAAGTTCGAAAGACAAATTAATTCTAACATAAGAATTTTATGAGAATTAAAAACATGGAGAACACTGAGGTCAAAGTTGTTCGGAATCCATCGTACACGAAGAAGATGCGTCGACTTTGAGTTTCTGTATGGAATATGCTCCTGCTTCCTCGCGAGGCAGCTATAACGTCACTCAACGATGTCAAGCTTTTATTTATGGCCGGTGTGATCATAAAAACAATATGAATAACATAAAGAGAAAATATAGAAATTCGAAGGCTTAAGACATTTTATGTAAAAAATACCGTGATTCAATCATCTGATCGACATTTGCTCCAGTTGATGATGCTCGTTATGATCCAGCGAGATCAATGAGGTCGTTCTTCAGTTGCCTAGCAAAGAAAGAGAAGAATTTTCAACAAAACAAAATTAAAAAATAATAAAGAAAAATGACTGTAGTGTAAGAATATGTACATCGTTATCTCCGAATATTCGTAATGTGAAGACAAAATGGCTTCTTGATGAAGAAGCATTCATCAGAGTCTTCCCTACAGACCTAGCAAAGAAAAGACATAAGAAAGTTTCAATCATTTTATTCTGTTCTCAGTTAATAAATGAGAATACATACTGGGTATTTTCATTATCTAATGAAGATAAAGCATTTTAGAAATAGAAAAAAAAAATCTAACAGAGCATTTACATGCTCTGTGTCGCTTCTCTTAAAAGAGCTGAAATCTCAGATATATTACAAACATTAACAATGGTAAGGTCGTTGACATGAATGTTTCATTTCGCATCATGTTTAATTTCACAGTGCTTTCTAGTACGTGTTAAATCTGGGCCGTCAGCTTGACTTGTTGACAACAAATTACGTATAGTTTCATTATAAATCTCCAACACTGAGGCTTATAATTTGTAGAAATTGAAGTTAAAAGTTTAATAACCACTTATTAAAACCAAAAAATTATAAATCAAGTGATAGTGTGTACTGTCATTGTGTACTGTCAGCCCTGTGCTAAAAGGGACTGTGGCTTTAAATATTTGTTCCAGCCAGCATGGAATCAGCCCTTTGTATTCCTCGGCTTCTGGGTTAACGATTATGGTATATGTTTTACGAGACCAAATCGCCCATAAGCAAATATGCAAACCTGCATAGAGAATACATCAAATAGAAAATTAAAGTTCGAGTTATAAATTCATATGACAAGTAAATTTCAGTTTCTATTTCCATGCAATTTCAAACAACACAAGCAAATTTTGATAACACAAAATTATCACCTTATAACCGTCGAGGGCACTTTGTATCAATTGTGACATCTCCACGAAGATATCCTGCTGAGAAGCCTCATGACTGAAAACTTTATCAAATGTAAAGAGATGTTCCCATCCTGTTGACGTAGGATAAGAAATGAGTTAAAAAAAAAATTTAAACGTTTTAATTCAAAATTAATTGAAAAAAAAAACTAATATCACATACCATTTCTCATAAAAATGATGTCCCTTCCTTTAGATTTTAGAGATGTGAGGTAAGAAACGAATGAGGCATCTGCACATCATCTAAGAGCAAATGGCGTAATCGGCAGAACACCCGAATATTTCCTTTTAGCTCCTGCGGTAGAAAATCACTGATCATAACTTTCGCAACATACACAACAAATAAGATGAACCAAAAAATGAAAGAAAAAAACGTACCATAATAGTATTACGTAGCTGTCTGCGTAATTTCTCTCCCTCAATTAATTGACGTTCTGCACCTGCCAAGCGTACTTGTAATTCTTGTACTATTCGCTTTTGCTCCTCAAGTTCTGCCCATGCTAAATCAGCTATCTAGAAAGAAGGAAAAGAACGTTATTACAGTTAGCAACGTCAAACAAGCAACTGACATAAAAAAATAAACAGATAATACAAATATAACCAACAAATACAAATATAACCAACCGATAAACCATAATTTTTACACTTAAAACAAATAATTTACCTTAGCCTTCTCGTTTGTATCATCTAGTCGAATCCCCATGATTCTTATCTCTTTTTCTTGGGATGAGCATGTCTCCTATGAAGCAAGTCAATATGTCATAATTTTTTTTTCCTAAAAAGCAAAAGATTATATATAAAACTACAAAAAATATATAAAAGGATTATTGAGACTGAAACTCTATAAAAGATGATCAAATTCTAGTAAAAACACTCAAAACTTTAAAAATACAAAAATACCTCGAAACCCAAAAATATCATCTCACTAAGAATACAACATTCTTAAGATACAGAAGCTTCCAAATTAAGTAAAATAAAAAAGAAAAGGATGGGAAAGATCCTTCACACCTATGGGACAAAGTGAAGTTATGGGCTTTCCTCTGGATATCCAATTCTGATGAATTCAAAGGCATCCCTTTCCTTTTTATTTTACTTAATTTGGAAACTCTATCTAAGAAGGCTGTATGCTTAGTGAGTTGATATTTCAGGTTTCGAGCTATGTATTTTAAAGTTTTGAGTGTTTTCTAGAGCTGATCATATTTATAGAGTTTCGATCTCAATAATCATTTATATATCTTTAGTAGTTTTATATATAATCTTTGTTTCTTAGGAAAAAAATTATGACATATTGACTTGCTTCATGGGAGACATGCTCGTCGAAAGGAGATAAGAATCGTGGGGATTCGGCTAGATGATCAAGCGAGAAGGCTAAGGTAAATATTGTTTTAAGTGTAAAAGTATGGTTTATCGGTTGGTTATATTTGTGTTGTTGATTATATTGTATTATCTGTTTATTTTATGTTGGTTGCTTGTTTGACATTGTTAGCGTAATAGCGTTCTTTCCTTCTTTCTAGATAATTGATTTAGCGTGGGCGGAACTGAGGGCAAGCGAATAGTCAGAAGTGCAATGCGCTGGCGGTGCGAGCGTCGATTGATTGAGGGAGAGAAGTGCAGCAGACGTACGTGCTACTATGTAGTGCGTTTTCTTTCGTTTTGGTTAATCTTGTTTGTTGTGTATGTTGCAAAGTTATGATCGGTGATTTTCTCTACGTAAGCTAAAGGAAATATTGGATGTTGCAGAGTCGCCTTTGCTCTCGAACAATGGGGTTGGTGCGAGATGCCTGATCGTTCTTATCTCACATCTCTAAAATCTAAAGGAAGAGGCATTATTTTTATGAGAAATGGTATGTGGTATTAGTTTTTTTTTTCAATTAATTTTGAATTAAAACGTTTAATTTTTTTTAAATCATTTCTTATCCCACGTCATCAGAGCCGGAGCATCCCTTTACATTTGATAAAGTTTTCAGTCATGAGGCTTCTCAGCGGGATATCTTCGTGGAGATATCACAATTTGATACAAAGTGCCCTCGACGGTTATAAGGTGATAATTTTGTGTTATCAAAATTTGCTTGTGTTGTTTGAAATTGCATGGAAATAGAAACTGAAATTTACTTGTCAAATGAATTTATAACTCGGACATTAATTTTATGTGTCATGTATTCTCTATGCAGGTTTGCATATTTGCTTGTGGGAGACGGGTTCTAGTAACACATATACCATGATCGTTAACCCAGAAGCCGAGGAACACAAAGGGCTAATTTCATGCTGGCTGGAACAAATATTTAAAGCCACACAATCCCTTTTAGCGCAGGGCTGGCAGTACACACTATCACTTGATTTATAATTTTTTGGTTTTAATAAGTGTTTATTAAACTTTTAACTTCAATTTCTACAAATTATAGGCCTCAGTGTTGGAGATTTATAGTGAAACTATAAGTGATTTGCTGTCAACAAGTCAAGTTGGTGGCCCAGATTTGACACGTATTAGAAAGCACTGTGAAATTAAACATGATATGAAATGAAACATTCATGTCAGCGACCTTACCATTGTTAATGTCTGTAATATATCTGAGATTTCAGCTCTTTTAAGGGAGGCGACACAGAGCATGTAAATGCTTTATTAGATTTTTTTTTCTATTTCTAAAATGCTTTGTCTTCATTAGATAATGGGAATACCCAGTATGTATCTTCATTTATTAACTGAGAACAGAGTAAAATGATTAAAACTTTCTTATATGTCTTTTCTTTGCTAGGTCTGTAGGGAAGACTCTGATGAATGCTTCTTCATCAAGAAGCCATTTTTTTTTCACATTACGAATATTCGGAGATAACGATATACATATTCTTATACTACAGTCATTTTTCTTTATTATTTTTTAATGTTTTTTTGTTGACAATTCTTCTCTTTCTTTGCTAGGCAACTGAAGAACACGTGGAAGGAGTTTGAAACCTCATTGATCTTGCTGGATCACAGCGAGCATCATCAACTAGAGCAAATGCTGACTGTATGATAGGTATTTTTTACATAAAATGTCTTAAGCTTTTGGAATTTCTCTATGTTTTCTATTTATGTTATTCATTTGTTTTTATGATCACACCGGCCATAAATAAAAGCTTGACATCGTTGAGTGACGTTATGGTTGCCCTGCGAAGGAAGCAGGAGCATATTCCATACAGGAACCCAAAGCTGACGCATCTTCTTCATATAAGATGGGTTCCGAACAACTTTGGCCTTGTGTTCTCCATGTTTTTAATTCTCACAAAATTCTTGTGTTAGAATTAATTTGTCTTTCGAACTTGTGTTTCGTTTTGTTTTGTGAACAGGCGTATCTTGAGGGCGCCACAGAGCATATTACTTATTACTATACTCACCTCACTATAGTGCCCACAATCAATTTAGTGTCTTGGATCTGTACAAAAATGAAGTTATATAATGTGAAAAAGTATTGACAACCCCATAAATTTCAAACCTTTCTAGGATTTCCAATTTCTGATGCATTGGTCATCCTAGCAAACTGGAGGGAGCAAAATGATTCGTTGACGGAATCAAGATGGAGCAAGATGTTGACAAACATCAAAGTCTTAGAATCTCCCCCAACGAATCATTTTGCTCCCTTCAGTTTGCTAGGACAAATTTTGATAATACAAAATTATCACCTTATAACCGTTGAGGGCACTTTGTATCAATTGTGATATCTTCACAAAGATATCCTGCTGAGAAGCCTCATGACTGAACCTCCCCTAACGAATCATTTTGCTCCCTCTAGTTTGCTAGGACGACCAATGCGTCCGAAATTGAAAATCCCAGAAAGGTTTGAAATTTACAGGGTTGTCAATATTTTTTCACATTATATAACTTCATCTTTGTACAGATCCAAGACACTAAATTGATTGTGGGCGTAGGGTGAGTATAGTAGTAAGTAACCCACTAAGAAGAAGTATGCTCTTTGGTTTACTAACGAATTGTTGTGCTTTAAACAAACAATGTATATGTTTTGCAGAAACCGCTTCAATCAAAGTTTTGATTCAAAAAGATTAAGCAGTCGCTTCCTAAACTAACTTCTAAGCTATAAGCTGGTTAACAAATTTCATCTACTTTTTTTCAAGCGCGAACACAATGCACTTAATCACGGACAAATCAATTAGTTTAGTTTCAAGAGATTACCCGATGCCAAGGCAATATTTATCCAAATTCCTAGGAAAGCATGATTGTCAAAGAAGTAACAAAATTATGGATTTATCAAGCTCGAGATAGGATACCCATAAGCAGTGCTCCTCCTGGTTCTTGGGTTCTTATTGAAGGTGTGGATGCATCAATGATGAAAACTGCTACTCTCTGTAACCTAGAGTTTGATGAAGATGTTTACGTCTTCCAGCCTTTTTAATTCAATACCCTTTCAGTGGTGAAAACAGCCACTGAGCCTCTAAACCCCAGTGAGTTGCCTAAAATGGTGGAGGGTCTTAGGAAAATTAGCAAAAGCTATCCTCTAGCCATCACTAAAGTTGAAGAGTCCGGAGAGCTAACTATATTGGGTACTGGAGAGTTGTACTTGGATTCAATTATGAAAGATCTGAGAGAGCTCTATTCTGAAGTTGAAGTCAAGGTACTTATTTTCTTAAACCTTTTTTGTTGTTGGAATCATTTGAAGGTCTTTATGGTCTTCTTCTGTTGGATACTTGTGTCTTAGTGTAGGTGGCAGATCCTGTTGTCTCATTCTGTGAAACAATGGTGGAGTCTTCGTTGATGAAGTGTTTTGCTGAAACGCCGAACAAGAAAAATAAAATAACCATGGAAGGGAAGCCATCTAATTTTTGTTTGATTCTGGTGCCTTTGGGACTTGCATCAGTTTTTGTAAGAAGGCTTCTTAAATGCCTGTTCATTTGGCAGATTGCAGAACCATTGGAGAGAGGACTCACAGAGGATGATGAGAATGGCGTTGTAAGTATTGATTGGAGCCGGAAGACGCTTGGTGATTTCTTTAAATTAAAATATGACTGAGATTTACTTGCAGCACGATCCATATGTGCATTTGGACCTGATAAGCAGGTAAGATATACTTTCAAGGGTGGTAATATGTTATCGTTTCCAAACTAATCTTGGCAAGATATCTTTATCCCCTATTCTGTGGAGAGCCTAACTTTATGCATTTGAATGTATTTTGCTTCCAAAGGGACCTAATATTTTGTTAGATGACACACTCCCAATGGAAGTTGACAAAAGCTTGCTGAATGCTGTTAAGGATTCCATTGTTCAAGTGTAAATTGAGTAATATCTTCTTTAGTTTGTTTTCTTTTCTTGTTTTTCTTTTACTCTTAATTTTTTTGGCTTATCGTGAATGATTTATCATCTTTTGAACAGATTTCGGTGGGGTGCTCAGGAAGGATCTCTCTGTGATGAACCTATCAGAAATGTCAAGGTTAAAACAGTCGATGCAAGGATTGCACCTGAACCACTGCATCGAGTGCATCGAGGATCTGGTCAGATCATTCCCACAGCTCGACATGTGGCTTATTCGGCTTTTCTTGTGGCTACCCCATGGATTATGGAACCAGTGTATTATGTTGAGGTAATACATGCTTGTTCTCGTTCTCTCATGTAAAAAATGAGACCGTGTACCGAAGAACTGAAATGGAAGTGAATGTTACGACATGTAAGCTGAGGAGAGTCCTCTGATTATCTATTTACATGATAATTCTTTTTGATTTCATCTTGCTCGTATGCTTTCTACTGCCACTGCTCTAATTATGCAATCATCGTTGCTGCTGTTTTTTCAGATACAAACTCCAATTGATTGTGTCTCTGCAATCTACACGGTGTTATCTTGAAGGCGTGGACATGTCACAGCCGATGTTCCTCAACCAGGAACTCCAGCGTATATTGTTAAGGTTTGGTTAAGAAAACTTTGCTTAGTATAGTCTCTTAGATGAGTGTAACAGATAGACTTTTTGCTAGCTTGGTCTTTTTGGCTGGCAGCAAATACCTTCCGCTTGCTTCACACCAATGCTGCCTATTCTATGCATGTTATAATCCTTTCTTCTTTCATACTTTCCAACTGCAGTCATTTTTACCAGTGATTGAGAGTTCTGGTTTTGAGACGGACTTGAGGTACCATACTCAAGGGCAAGCATTTTGCCTTTCAATCTTCGATCATTGGGCTATAGTTCCTGGGGACCCCCTTGCCAAGAGCATAGTTCTGTGGCCCCTTGAACCTGCACCAATCCAGCACGTTGCTCGAGAATTTATGGTCAAGACAAGGAGTAGAAAAGTACAGCTCAAACTCCTCTCTCTCTTATCGTCTTCTTTTCTGCATCTGCTCTGTAAGAGTCTAGGAAGAAAATGGATGCAGAATATATTGTCCTTGTATACATTCATGTAGTTTTGAGATCATTTATTAGGTGTTATTGGCCGGTATATACAGGATGGAAAATTTGTAGTTGGGTTTTTGTGTGTTTTTTATTTTGGGGTGGGGTGGGTCTGTCTAATCTGCCAATGGATTTGCTGCATCCAGCATGTGAACTTTAGAAAATCATAAGGGTGGATGCCATAGATACATTCAGGATTGTCCTTGAGAATAGTGAGTGAAAAAAAGAAGCTGATCGGAGAAGAATTTTGCTTAAAATTTGAGAAATTGATCCTGAATTGAAGAACTAATGATTTGGATTTTGTCTAATCTGCCAATGGATTTGCTGTATCCAGTACATCAACTTTAGAAAATCATAAAGGTGGATGCCATAAATACATTCAAGTCTGTCCTTGAGAATAGGGAGTGTAAAAAGGAAGCAGCTCAGAAAAGAGTTTTGCTTAAAAATTGAAAAATCATGAATTGACCAACTGATCATCTGGATTTTGCCCTGGATTTGGCAGGGTATGAGTGAAGATGTGAGCATCAACAAGTTCTTTGATGAGTCCATGGTGGTGGAACTTGCTCAGCAGGCAGCTGATCTTCATCAGCCAATGATTTGCTCAACAAGTTCCTTCAATTTTGTCAAGTTCTTTATCTCAAGAGTCCAGATGTGTAAAGTTGAACTGATAATGGTGTTTATCGATTCTAATCACCAAGTTGAGGACTCCTTGACAGATATATAAATAATAAGCCAAGTTACATACAACACGTTATTTACCCAACTTCCATGAGATGACGTAATATTTGAGATTTGAGACTTGAGAGAGATCGTGTGCTGTGCTTTGGTCAGAAGGGTGGATTGGGGAAAACATAACTCTCATTCAGACAGAGACATGACCAAACTGTCATTTTTCCTAAACATGCTTTCAACGTTAAAATCTCACAAACTTCTCTTTTTCTTCATCCTGTGTAAATCACACGCTTCAATTTCTTTTAGTCTTTATTATTATTATTATTTGTGCTGTAAACATTTATCGCAATCTTAAAATTTTCCTTCCTCTTTAGGAAAAGCTTAAATTTGTTTGGAACCCAGAAGCAAAACACTAAAAGGTGAATATTTTTTCGTTTTTATTATTTTGATGATCGTACACAAAGTCCCCAAAGCATTTGTGTTGTGTTGTTTTAGAGAAAGAAAAGCATCGGTTAGCGTGAATCAAATCTTTTCGACGACCCTAGATCCCTTTTTATTCTATTCTACTGACTACCAGAGAATAGAAATGCTGCAACCCCAGGACCAGGAAGCCGTTTGGCACCAGGTCTGCATCTATTGCCAACCCTTAAACCTCCGAACAAAACCTTAATCTTTCACCAAATCAAAGCCCTAGTCATCACCTTCTTCGCTTACGCTTCATTTCATGCTTCTCGTAAACCACCTAGCATTGTCAAGAGCGTTCTTGGACCCACATTTGATGATTCAAACTTGGTGCTCAGACGATTCCGGCTGGCTCCCCTTTAACAACTCAGATGGGACCCACAGGCTTGGTGAGCTTGATTTAGCATTTCTTACTTCATATTCAATTGGGATGTATTTTGCTGGACATGTTGGTGATAGGATTGATTTGAGATTGTTTCTTGTTTTTGGAATGATGGCGAGTGGTTTTTTCACTATAATATTTGGTTTGGCCAATTGGTTTAGTGTTCATTTGTTGGGCTATTTTGTGGCTGTACAGATTTTTTGAGGTTTGTTTCAGTGTTGGCCTTGTGTGGCTGCAGTTGTGGGGAGCTGGTTTGGGAAAGCCAAGGGGGGGTTGATAATGGGAGTATGGAATTCTCACACATCGATTGGTAACATTATTGGGTCTGTTTGGGCTTCTGGAGTTTTGCAATTTGGTTGTGGTTGGTCATTTGTGCTGCCCGGTCTTTTGGTGATTTTTGTTGGGGTTTTCGTGTTTCTGTTTCTTGTTGTGAGGTCTGAGGACTTGGGGTTCTGAGGCACCACGAAAAGAGGTTGAGTTGGTGAACGTGGAGAATGGGGATAAAGTCGAAAATGAGGAAGCTTGTGGCGTTCACATTTTTATACTGGTTTCTATTCTACATACGGCAGTACGGCACATTCTACATACGGCACGCAGGTACTTGTTTCTACTTTTAATATTAAATATATGCTTGCAAGGTGAATTTCAGAGTTGCTTGTTGGTATCTGCTGAGCGACATTTTCTTTGATGCATTAGTTAGTGTGGCAATATATTATTTTGATCGGGCCATTATGGAGAATCTCTCACTGGCACAAGTGATGGCATAACTTTTGAACCTTGTGAAACTGATGTTATACAATTAGTTGGGACATTGGTCGAGGATCAATTGTTGCACCATAGATAATGGATTTTAGATATTGAAACTGTTTTGTTTATCTGGCATCCATTACTATTGGTCATGTGTGTTATTCGTTAAAATGGTCGTGGTAATGCTTCGACTTTCTTTTGATTGCTCCATCATAGATGATTCATTTATCTCTTTTACTGCTTTCCTTACCCAAGAACATTTTTGTATGTTTGTAACTTGTTAGAAAGCTATCTGATTATTTTTATGGTGAATATTCATTGAACTCTTGATGAAATGCAGGCGTTGCTGGTGTGCATTTTTCACACAAAACTGCTGGCATACTTTCTCTTATGTTTGATATTGGTGGAGTTTTTGGTGGAATTTTGGTAGGTCTTATTTCTGATGTGATCGAAGCTCGGGCAGTTACTTCAGTGGCATTCTTGTTACTATCAATTCCAGCCATAGTTTTATACTGTGCCTATGGATGTCTCTCAGTGATCACCAACATCACCTTGATGTTTCTTTCTGGCTTGCTAGTGAATGGTCCATATTCGCTTACTACAACAGCTGTCGCAGCTGATCTGGGTACTCAGGATTTAATTAAAGGGAACTCACGAGCATTAGCTACTGTGACTGCCATTATAGATGTGACTGGTTCTGTCGAGGCAGCTCTTGGCCCGATCTTGGCTGTCTATATTTCCACTCGGGGATGGAACAGTGTGTTTTTTATGCTTATTGTTTCTATATTCTTTGCGGGCTTATTCTTGATTCGTGTTGTGAAGGCTGAGATTAGAGAAAAGCTTAACGAGGCAAAATGGGATTGGAACAGCGTAATCACACAATGAGAGAGAGTTTTGTAGTTATGACTACACATACTTTTGTACCGCAGTAGAGAAGTGGATTTCATATGAAAAATTGTACATTAGATGACAGCTCTGAGGAATGGCAATGAATGGCATAGTGATATCATAAAATTTTCCTGATCTCGTCAAATTCACAATTAACGTGTTATAAGTCTCCATATGTCACATGTAAATTATAATACTGAAGTATCATTTGGTTGCTCTTGATGCCTAATATATTATGATTCGATTGAGACTGTCATTGTACATGCATTGAAAAAAAATTTGATGACCCTCCATGATTAAATAAAGCAATGATGATATCAGATATTTGGTAATCCAAGAGGATTGAATTAATATAACTAAGAGCACAGGTTGGTCACATTCGAACATAATGGAATTTTATTTAGTGACATATAATATAATTTAAATGATAATTTGAGATAATTATTTATTTTTAATTAATTGTTCTAGGTCAAGTTACTCATTCTTAATTAATTGTTCTGAGTCACCTGCCTACCTGTCCACCACATCAAGTAACCAAATTAAATACTGTAACTCCATGTTTGGTTGGAAGAAATGGTAAGAGAGGAAAAGAATGGAAAGGGAAGAGGAGAAAAAATTAATAAAAAAAGAGGGTTGATCTAATTTTTATTGTTTGGTTGGGACATTGAGGTAACATCTTCATTGCATTTTTTTCATTTTTTTACTGATTAATCTCTCATTATTTTCTTTTTGCATGCGTGCATGCGTGCGTGCGTCGTGCGTGCGTCCATACATGCGTGCGTGAGTGTAGTAAATTCAATGCGTTTTTCAACCTCTACCATAGGAAGGTTTGAATTTATTATTAAATTAACGTTGGTTATTGATTTCATAGCATGAAATGCATATGTTTTTCCCTAATTGATCGCATGATCTACATATATAGCATTTTATGTGGTTGAGTAATTTGTTCTGGCAAAATCAAGTTCTCCACATGAACAAGATGGATTTAAGCACATGAAAGATCAAACTGTATAGAATATTTAATTATTCTCATTTTTGTTTTCAGAAAGTATGAACATGTTATCGTCTAGGTTTAATTTATGACATATTGACTTTTCATATGAGTGACTTTGACTCTTATTTAATTTGATGACTCTCCTTGATTAAATAAAGCAATGATGATATCAGGCATTTGGTAATCCAAGATGATTGAATTAGTATAACTAAGAGTACAGTCTGGTCACTTTCGAACATAATGAAAGTTTATTTAGTGACATATAATATAATTTAAATGATAATTTGAGATAGTTACTCATTTTTAATTAATTGTGCTGAGTCACCAATCTGCTTGTCCACCACATCAAGTAACCAGATTAAATATCAGTAACTCCATGTTTGGCTGGAAGAAATGGTAAGAGAGGAAAAGAATGGAAAGAAAAGAGGAGAGAAAATTAGAAGAAAAAAAAAAGGGTTTATCTAATTTTCATTTTTTGGTTGGGACATTAATTTTATTTTTCTCCTCTTATTTCTTTCATCTCATCTCCTTATATTTCTTCAAATCGAACATGCTATAAGAATTTGGAAATTCAGCCACCGTATACAAGCATATTAATTAGTTCGGCAGAATAAATGAAATGTAGAATCAATTTGAAGCAAGTGACGTGGCACATAAGCGAATCTGCATCTTATTTTATTTTATTTTGTTAAATAATATTTAGCATTAATGGCACAAACGTCTCCAACACGACTCTTCTCGTGCTAAGTATTTGTCATAAAACAATACAAAATTACCCTTAAGGCAAATTTGAAATCTCTGCATCACTCTCGTTCGAACTCTCAGCATATCTCAACATTTCTCGCGACTCTCGCATCTCGATCGAACACACTCTTTTCTTATTCCCCCTTGAGGTAATATCTTCATCCCATTTTTTTATCGATTAATCTCTCATTATTTTCTTAGTACGCTCGTGCGTGTGTGCGTGAACATGTAGTAAGTCTTTGTTATAAAACAATACAAAATTACCCTTAAGGCAAATTTGAAATTTCTGCATCACTTTCGTTCGAACACTCAGCATTTTCCGCGACTCTCGCATCTTGATCAAACACTCTTTTTTCTTGTTCCCCCTTGAGGTAACATCTTCATCGTACTTTTTTAATTTTTTTATCAATTAATCTCTCATTATTTTCTTAGTGCGTGCGTACGTCGTGCATCGTACGTGAGTCGTGTGTGCGTCGTGCGTGCGTCCATTCGTGCGTGCGTGAGTGTAGTAAATTCAATGCGTTATGCAACCTCTACCATAGGAAGGTTTGACTTTATTGAGGGGAGATGGTTTGAGAAAGCCAAGGGAGGGTTGATAATGGGAGTATGGAATTCTCACACATCGATTGGTAACGTTATTGGGTTTATTTTGTCTTCTGGAGTTTTGCAGTTTGGTTGCAGTTGGTCATTTGTGCTGTCCGGTCTTTTGGTAATTTTTGTTGGGGTTTTCGTGTTTCTGTTTCTTGTTGTGAGGTCTGAGGACTTGGGGTTCTGAGGCACCACGAAAAGAGGTTGAGTTGGTGAACGTGGAGAATGGGGATAAAGTCGAAAATGAGGAAGCTTGTGGCGTTCACATTTTTATACTAGTTTCTATTCTACATACAGTAGTACGGCACACAGGTACTTGTTTCTACTTTTAATATTAAATATATGCTTGCAAGGTGAATTTCAGAGTTGCTTGTTGGTATTTACTGAGCGACATTTTCTTTGATACAATAGTTAGTGTGGCAATATATTATTTTGATCGGGCCATTATGGAGAATCTCTCACTGGCACAAGTGATGGCATAACTTTTGAACCTTGTGAAACTGATGTTATACAATTAGTTGGGACATTGGTCGAGGATCAATTGCTGCACCATAGATAATGGATTTTAGATATTGAAACTGCTTTTGTTTATCCGCGTCCATTACTATTGGTCATGTGTGTTATTCGTTAAAATGGTCGTGGTAATGCTTCGACTTTCTTTTGATTGCTTCATCATAGATGATTCATTTATCTCTTTTACTCGCTTTCCTTACCCAAGAACATTTTTGTATGTTTGCAACTCGTCGAAAGCTATCCGATTATTTTTATAGTGAATATTCATTGAACTCTTGATGAAATGCAAGCGTTGTCGGTGTGCATTTTCACACAAAACTGCTGCATACTTTCTCTTATGTTTGATATTGGTGGAGTTTTGGTGGAATTTTGGCGGTTCTTATTTCGATGTGATCGAATCTCGAGCAGTTACTTCGATGGCATTCTTGTTACTATAAATTCCAACCATAGTTTTATACCGTGCCTATGGATGTCTCTCGTGATCACCAACATCACCTTGGTGTTTCTTTCCGGCTTGCTAGTGAATGGTCCATATTCGCTACTACAACAGCTGTCGCAATCGATCCGGGTACTTAGGATTTAATTAAAGGGAACTCACGAGCATTAGCTATCGTGGATCGCCATTATAGATGGGACCTGGTTCTGCCGAGGCGCTCTTGGCCCGCTTTGGCGTCTATATTTTCACTCTGGGATGGAACAGTGTGTTTTTTATGCTTATTGTTTCTATATTCTTTGCGGGCTTATTCTTGATTCGTGTTGTGAAGGCTGAGATTAGAGAGAAGCTTAACGAGGTAAAATGATATTGGAACAGCGTAATCACATACTTTTATACCACAGTAGAGAAGTGGATTTCATATGAAAAATTGTACATTAGATGACTTCTCTGAGGACTGGCAATGAATGGCATAGTGATATCATAAAATTTTCCTGATCTCGTCAAATTCACAATTAACGTGTTATAAGTCTCCATATGTCACATGTAAATTATAATACTGAAGTATCATTTGGTTGCTCTTGATGCCTAATATATTATGATTCGATTGAGACTGTCATTGTACATGCATTGAAAAAAAATTTGATGACCCTCCATGATTAAATAAAGCAATGATGATATCAGATATTTGGTAATCCAAGAGGATTGAATTAATATAACTAAGAGCACAGGTTGGTCACATTCGAACATAATGGAATTTTATTTAGTGACATATAATATAATTTAAATGATAATTTGAGATAGTTATTCATTTTTAATTAATTGTTCTAGGTCAAGTTACTCATTCTTAATTAATTGTTCTGAGTCACCTGCCTACCTTTCCACCACATCAAGTAACCAAATTAAATACTGTAACTTCATGTTTGCCTGGAAGAAATGGTAAGAGAGGAAAAGAATGGAAAGGAAAGAGGAGAAAAAATTAGTAAAAAAAGAGGGTTGATCTAATTTTCATTGTTTGGTTGGGACATTGAGGTAACATCTTCGTTGCATTTTTTTCATTTTTTTACTGATTAATCTCTCATTATTTTCTTTTTGCATGCGTGCGTGCGTGCGTGCGTCGTGCGTGCATCGTGCGTGGGTCCATACATGCGTGCATGAGTGTAGTAAATTCAATGCGTTTTTCAACCCCTACCATAGGAAGGTTTGAATTTATTATTAAATTAACGTTGGTTATTGATTTCATAGCATGAAATGCATATGTTTTTCCCTAATTGATCGCATGATCTACATATATAGCATTTTATGTGGTTGAGTAATTTGTTCTGGCAAAATCAAGTTCTCCACATGAACAAGATGGATTTAAGCACATGAAAGATCAAATTGTATAGAATATTTAATTATTCTCATTTTTGTTTTCAGAAAGTATGAACATGTTATCGCTCTAGGTTTAATTTATGACATATTGACTTTTCATATGAGTGACTTTAACTCTTATTTAATTTGATGACTCTCCATGATTAAATAAAGCAATGATGATATCAGGCATTTGGTAATCCAAGATGATTGAATTAGTATAACTAAGAGCACGATCTAGTCACTTTCGAACATAATGAAATTTTATTTAGTGACATATAATATAATTTAAATGATAATTAGAGATAGTTACTCATTCTTAATTAATTGTTCTGAGTCAAATTACTCATTCTTAATTAATTGTTCTAAGTCACCAGCCTACCTGTCCACCACACCAAGTAACTAGATTAAATATTGTAACTCCATGTTTGGCTGGAAGAAATGGTGAGAGAGGAAAAGAATGGAAAGGAAAGAGGAGAGAAAATTAGTAAAAAAAAAAGTGTTGATCCAATTTTCATTTTTTGGTTAAGACATTAATTTTATTTTTCTCCTCTTATTTCTTTCCTTTCCTCTCCTTATATTTTTTCAAACCAAACATGCTATAATAATTTGGAAATTCAGCCACCGTATACAAGCATATTAATTAGTTCTGCAGAATAAATGAAATGTAGAATCAATTTGAAGCAAGTGACATGGCACATAAGCGAATCTGCATCTTATTTTATTTTATTTTGTTAAATAATAATATTTAGCATTGATGGCACAAACGTCTCCGACACGACTCTTCTCGTGCTAAGTATTTGTCATAAACAACACAAAATTACCCTTAAGGCAAATTTGAAATCTCGCATCACCTCGCTCGAACTCTCAGAGATATCTCAACATTTCTCGAGACTCTCGCATCTCGATCGAACAGACTCTTTTCTTGTTCCCTCGAGGTAATATCTTCATCCCATTTTTTTATCAATTAGTCTCTCATTATTTTCTTAGTGCGTGCGTGCGTATGACGTACGTGCATCGTGCCTGCATCGTACGTGAGTCGTGCTAAGTATTTAGCATTGATGGCACAAACGTCTCTGACACGACTCTTCTCGTGCTAAGTATTTGTCATAAAACAATACAAAATTACCCTTAAGGCAAATTTGAAATCTCTGCATCACTCTCGTTCGAACTCTCAGCATATCTCAACATTTCTCGATATTCTCACATCTCGATCGAACGGACTCTTTTCTTGTTCCCCCTTGAGGTAATATCTTCATCCCATTTTTTTTTCAATTAGTCTCTCATTATTTTCTTAGTGCGTACGTGCGTACGTCGTGCGTGCGTACGTCGTGCGTGCATCGTGCCTGCATCGTACGTGAGTCGTGCGTGCGTCGTGCTTAAGTCGTGCGTGCGTCCATACGTGCGTGCATGAATGTAGTAAATTCAATGCGTTTTGCAACCTCTACCATAGGAAGGTTTGAATTTATTGTTAAATTAACATTGGTTATTAATTTCATAGTATGAAATGCATATGTTTTTCCCTAATTAATCGCATGATCTACATATATAGCATTTTATATGGATGAGTAATTTGTTCTGGCAAAATCAAGTACTCCACATGAACAAGATGGATTTAAGCACATAAAAGATCAAACTGTATAGAATATTTAATTATTCTCATTTTTGTTTTCAGAAAGTATGAACATGTTGTCATCTGGCCATAACACTTTTTAGCCTAAGCCACTACTTGCCAAATCAACCTGACCAACAAGGAAGCGTGGCTGGCCCAAGAAGATTGTTGAGGCACCCTCCACGGTCAAGCCCAAGCGTGGCCGGTTGCGGAAGGCCAAGGATATCTTGGAGTCAATAGAGATCACAAGGCTACATTCTGAACTTAAAGAAGTGCATAAGCAATTAGCTTTGTTCAAGGTAAGTTTTTAGACTATATAGGTATATATTTGTGGCATATTGATTTAATTTATATTGGTATATATAGGTTTAATTTTTGACATATTGACTTTTTATATGAGGGAGTTTAACTCTTATTTAATTTGATGACTCTCCATGATTAAATAAAGCAATGATGATATCAGGCATTTGGTAATCCAAGAGGATTGGATTAGTATAACTAAGAGCACAGTTTGGTCACTTTCGAACATAATGAAATTTTATTTAGTGGCTTATAATATAATTTAAATGATAATTTGAGATAGTTAGTCATTCTTAATTAATTGTTCTGAGTTACCAGCCTACCTGTCTACCACATCAAGTAACCAAATTAAATATTGTAACTCCATGTTTGGCTGGAAGAAATGGTAAGAGAGGAAAAGAGTAGAAAGGAAAGAGAAGAGAAATTTAGTAAAAAAAAAAAGGTTGATCTAATTTTCATTTTTTGGTTGGGACATTGATTTTATCTTTCTCCTCTTATTTCTTTCCTCTTCTCTCTTTTTATTTCTTCAAACCAAACATGCTATAAGAATTTGGAAATCCAGCCACCATATACAAGCATATTAGTTAGTTCGACGGAATAAATGAAATGTAGAATCAATTTGAAGCAAGTGACGTAGCACATAAGTGAATCCGCATATTATTTTATTTTATTTTATTAAATAATAATATTTAGCTTTGATGGCACAAACGTCTCCGACACGACTCTTCTCCTGCTAAGTATTTGTCATAAAACAATACAAAATTACCCTTAAGGCAAATTTGAAATCTCTGCATCACTCTTGTTCGAACTCTCAGCATATCTCAACATTTCTCAAGACTCTCGCATCTCGATCGAACATACTATTTTCTTGTTCCCCCTTGAGGTAATATCTTCATCTTATGTATATATTTATGATATATAGATTTAATTTATATTGGTATATAGGTATATATCGGCATATATAGGTTTAATTTATGACATATTGACTTTTCAAATGAGGGAGTTTAACTCTTATTCAATCTGTTCTGTCCAGTCTTCCTATGTATTATTTGTCTTTATTTCAAATTCTTATGTCAGTGGCTAAAAGAATAGAAAAGGCTATGAGGGATTTTTTTTGTGGGAAGGCATAGGGGAAGGTAAAAAAGATCACCTAGTCAGTTAGAAGGTAGTTTCTTAACAACAATCTAAGAGAGGATTAGGGTTAGGAAATATTATTATCAGAAATAAGGCATTGATAGTTGGTAATAGGCATAGAGTTAACTTCATTGGCTTTTTGTCCAACAAATCAGACTTTTTGTCCAATATTAAATTAATAGTTGGTAATAGGTAGAGAGTTAGATTATAGGAGGATTGTTGGATTAAGGAGTATGCTCTCTGTGATCTTTTCGCTCAATTATATAGGACGTCTCGAGGTCATGAGTGCTTTATAGCCAATATGTTTAAGTACTCTATTATGCAGTGGAGTTGGGATCTTAACTTGAATGATAGAGAATTTGAACAATGTGTTGAGATACTTGAGATCCTTCAGAGGGTTTATTCTAATGATATAAGAGAGGATAAGAGAGTTTGGATGTTAGATAAATCTAGATGTTTCTCCACTAAATCTTACTTTTTTAGTCTCATAGATAACCCAAATGTTCCCTCATTCTCTCATTCGCAACTGATTGGAAAGCTAAAGTCCCTACTGAGGTGAAAATAATGGTTTGTTGTTTGTAAAATGTTTCAGAGAACACTGATCACCTATTTTTACACTGCACTACTGCTTACGTTTTATGATCTAAGTTATTCAAGACTTTCAATCTAAGTTGTCAACTCCTGCCTCATGTCACTCTCTCTTTTTGGAAAGTGTTTTTGTTTAAAAAGGAGAAAAAAGCAAGGGTTCTATGGGATCGTGCAGTCTTGGCTATTTTTTGGGTCATGTGGATGGGAAAACAAAAAAAAAATCTGTGATAACAAATATGGGGAAGATCTTTCACACCTATGGGACAAAGTGAAGTTATGGGCTTCCCTTTGGGCATCTATTACTGATGAATTCAAAGGCGTCTCTTTCCTTTTTATTTTGCCTAATTTGGAAGATTCTCAGATCTTAAGAAAGCTGCATTCTTAGTAAGTTGATATTTTTGTGTTTTGAGGTATTTTGTATCTCTAAATTTCCGAGTGTTTTGACTAGAATTTGGTCATCTTTGTAGAGTTGTAGTCATAATAATCTTTTTATATATCTTTGTAGTTTTATATATAATCTTTTGTTTCTTAGCAAAAAAAAAAAATTATTACATATTGACTTTTTTCATATGAGACATGCTCATCCCAAGAAAAGGAGATAAGAATCATGGGGTTCGACTAAATGAAGCAAACAATAAGGCTAAGGTAAATTATTTGTTTTAAGTGTAAAAATTGTGGTTTATCTGTTGGTTATATTTGTATTTGTTGGTTATATTTGTGTTATCTGTTTATTTTTTTATGTTAGTTGCTAACTGTAATAATATTCTTTTCTTTTTTTTTTTCTAGATAGCTGATTTAGCATGGGCAGAACTTGAGGAGCAAAAGCCAATAGTACAAGAATTACAAGTGCGCTTGGCGGTGTAGAACGTCAATTAATTGAGTGAGAGAAATTACGCAGATGACTACGTAATACTATTATAGTACCTTTTTTTTCTTATTTTGGTTCATCTTATTTGTTATGTATGTTGTAAAAGTTATGATCAGTGATTTTCTACCGCAGGATCTAAAAGGAAATATTCGGGTGTTCTACCAGTGCGCACTTTGCCATCGATGATGGGGTTAGTGCGGATCTAAAGGAAGGAGCATCATTTCAAGAGAAATGGTATATGATATTAGTTTTTTTCAATTAATTTTGAAATAAAACATTTAATTTTTTAACTCATTTCTTATCCCACGTCAACAGTAAGGTGAGCATCCCTTTACATTTGATAAGGATTTCAGTCATGAGGCTTCTCAGTGGGATATCTTTGTGGAGATATCACAATTGATACAAAGTGCCCTCGACGGTTATAAGGTGATAATTTTGTGTTATTTGCTTGAGTCTTGTTTGAAATCGCATGGAAATAGAAACTGAAATTTACTTGTCACATGAATTTATAACTCGGACTTTAATTTTCTGTGTCATGTATTCTCTATGCAGGTCTGCATATTTGCTTATGGGCATACGGGTTCTAGTAAGATATATACCATGATCGGTGACCCAGGAGCCGAGGAACACAAAGGGTTGATTCCATGCTCGCTAGAACAAATATTTGAAGCCACTGCACTCTTTTAGCACAAGGTCGGCAAGTACACAACGACAATGACACACTATCACTTGATTTATAATGTTTTGGTTTAATAAGTGTTTATTAAACTTTTAACTTCAATTTCTACAAATTATAGGCCTCAGTGTTGGAGATTTATAATGAAAGTATACGTGATTTGCTGTCGGCAAGTTAAGCTGGCGGCCCAGATTTGACACGTACTAGAAAACACTGTAAAATTAAACATGATGCGAAAGAAAATATTCATGTCAGCGACCTTACCATTGTTAATGTCTGTAATATATATGAGATTTCAACTCTTTTAAGGGAGGCGACAAAGAGCAGGTAAATGCTTTATTAGATTTTTTTCTATTTATAAAATGCTTTATCTTCATTAAATAATGGGAATACCCAGTATGTATCTTCATTTATTAATTGAGAACAGAGTAAAATGATTGAAACTTTCCTATATGTTTTTTCTTTACTAGGTCTGTAAGGAAGACTTTGATGAATGCTTCTTCATCAAAAAGCCATTTTGTCTTCACATTATGAATATTCAGAGATAATGATGTACATATTCTTACACTATAGTAATTTTTCTTTTATTATTTTTTTAATGTTTTTTTGGTGACAATTCTTCTCTTGCTTTACTAGGCAATTGAAGAACTCTTAAACCTCATTGATCTCGCTAGATCACGACTGAGCATCATCAATTGGAGCGAATCGTCGATCATGACATTAAATCTCATGTATTTTTACATAAAATGCCTTAAGCCTTTGGAATTTCTCCGTGTTTTCTATTTATGTTATTCATATTATTTTTATGATTACACAGGCAACAAATAAAAGCTTGACATCGTTGAGTGACGTTATGGTTGCCCTGCAAAGGAAGCAGGAGCATATTCCATTCAGGAATTCAAACCTGATGCATCTTCTTTAGGTAAGACGAATTCCGAACAACTTTGACTTTGTGTTCTCCATGTTTTTAATTCTCATATAATTCTTATGTTAGAATCAATTTGTCTTTCGAACTTGTGTTTCATTTTGTCTTTCTAACTTGTGTTTTGTTTTGTGAACAGGCGTATCTTAGGGGAGATTCTAAGACTTTGATGTTTGTCAACATCTTGTCCGAGAGCATACTTCTTCTTAGTGGGTTACTTACAACGATACTCACTCCACTATAGTGCCCACAATCAATTTAGTGTTTTGGATCTGTACAAAGATGAAGTTATATAATGTGAAAAAGTACTGACAACCCCGTAAATTTCAAACCTTTCTGGAATTTTCAATTTCGGATGCATTGGTTGTCCTAGCAAACTGGAGGGAGCAAAATAATTCGCTGAAGGAATCAGGATAGGGCAAGATGTTGACAAACATCAAAGTCTTAGAATCTCTCCCAATGAATCATTTTGCTCCCTCCAGTTTGCTAGGACGACCAATGCATCCGAAATTGAAAATCCTAGAAAGGTTTGAAATTTACAGGGTTGTCAGTACTTTTTCACATTATATAATTTCATATTTGTACAGATCCAAGACACTAAATTGATTGTGAGCACTATAAAGATTTTACCAGTTTACATTAATTCGTATGAAGTACAATACGTACTTGAACCCTCATTAATGTGATTGTGGGGGCTCAAACTGCTGCCCTCCAATATGATTATGGGGGCTCGAACTGCTACTCAGAAAGGTTTGAAATTTAAGAGGTTGTCAGTATTTTTTCACATTATATAACTTCATCTTTGTACAGATCCAAGGCACTAAATTGATTGTGGGCACACTAGTGGCGTGAGTATAGTAGTAAGTAACCCACCAATAAGAAGTATGCTCTTTGGTTTACTATCGAATAGCTGTGCTCTAAACAAACAATGTACATATTTTGCAGTCCGCTTCAATCAAAGTTTTGATTCAAAAAGATTAAACCTACACTTCCTAAACTAATTTCTGAGCTATAATCTGGTTATCCAATTTCATCTACTTTTTTCAAGCATGAACACAATGCACTTAATCACGGACAAATCGATTAGTTTAGTTTCAAGAAATTTTCCGATACCACGCCGTTCAATTGAATTACAATTTCCTAGCATCCGAACACATTCAATGCGAGTTCCGAAATATAAATTTCAATAATATTTAGTTCAATTCCAAGGCAATATTTATCCAAATTCCTAGGAAAGCAGGAGCTGTAAGTAATCAGTGCCTACATTTTTGTACCATATAAAATTATGCCACAACTTAGTGCCTAGATTTTAGGAAATCCGTTGAGTTGATCTAAACTTAAACACATAGCCTTGTACAAGAAGAAATGCAATCTACGTTGAGGTAAAAAGTTTCAAGGAGCCACAGAAGCCTAGATACTCGAGAACTTGCCTTAGCGTTTCTCCCTCGTATCCTCCATGCTGTCTAGTTCACAAATTCAGCATCTCAAATGTTATATCCGAACTCCAAAATTGTTTTTAGGGTAAAAATAATAATAAATCTAATAGCAACTGCATTTTAATTCAAAGATAGCATTACGATTCATAATGGATAGGGCTAATTATACTCTAAAATGTATTTTGGATACCCAAATTTTAATAAAAATTTTAATTGTAAAAATGTCTCTAGTGTAATTTACTGAAACGGAGAAGTAAATTTAAGTTAATTGAAAATTCTTGATACCGTTTAGGAACCCAATAAATAAATTTTGTTTATTCTTTTTGAGAAAATTCAAACCAATTATCTGACCACAATCACAAAAACTTTCAGCAACTTCAAATCTTTATCACAAATCAATGGAGAAAAATGACGAATGCACGAAGGTTAACAAGCATTCAACATATTTAATAGCAAGAGTGGGGATGTTTGTCTCAGTCAAACCCCGAGATTAATGCCAACGACGTCGTTTTGCGAATTTTTATCAGCATCAATATGACTCCGTTTGTTATGCTTTTAATCTCTGTGATATATTTGTTTATAAACCTCTGTTTGGAGACAAAGAAAATGATAGAAATGATTTTCAGATCTGGAACTTTCTCTTCAATATATTTCTGCTCCTAATTATTATAAAAAATTACATCTAAGTCTAATTAACGGATTTTTTTGTTAAATCAAGCTATTTAAAAAAAAAATTCTTATTGAATCAAACAAATCTTTTTATTAAAATTAACGGGAAAGTTTGATTCAATAAGAAATTTTTTTAAAACAAATTTGTTTGATTTAACAAAAAAAAGAAGCTCATTAATTAGTCTTAAATGTAATTTTTTTATAATTTTCGCTATTTAAAAAATTAAAAATAATTGAGTATGGACAAAAATATATTTTGTAACTAATTGTAGGGATAGAAATGTTATTTGATATCTATTATAAGAGTAGAAATGTTATTTTATAATCAACTTTAAGAGTAAAAACATCATTATATAATTAATTGTAGGGATAAAAATATTACTCTCTCACTTATTTTTAAAAAATATGTAACTTTTTTTAAATTTGTCAAGATATATGTCACCGAAAATAATTAACCTTTAGATAATTTTATAGATATTCTGTATAAAAAATCTATAATTATCAGTAACTGTGGGTGGGCTCGGCCAAGTTTAGGTTGGTTTTGGCGTGAACCGAATTTCTTGGGTTGAGAATTTTCAATCAATAGGTCAGTCGGAGAAAATATAACATCAAGCTGAACCGAACTTTATTTTTTGCTCGGTTTGACTCGGTTTTAATTGGCTCGACCTTGTCCAAAAAGCCATCACAACTCGCCAAAATACAAATGCAAAGTATTTTTTGAAAAATTTAATATAGCATTTAGGCTCAAATTGCATCTTAGTTACTTAACATATAAATATTATATCAACTAAAAAATAATAATAAAATAATATAAACATAATAACTTCAAATCATCCAGCAATCAACTCTTTAATTCTTAACAAATTCTCACAACATCGTTTTAAAAATTTACAATCATCCAAACATAAAAATACATATAAAAACAACATAACATGTGAAAAAATAAAAGTCAAAATCTCTCTTGTCATCTTGTGTCTTCAAAGTTGAAAGTTCCAAGAAAAATGTAACAAACATATATTCTGACAAGAGCTTAACCTGCTCAAGTGGTTAGACTTGCTCGTGAAGTATTAACCTGCTCGAAATAATCATGCTCTTAATTCACTTAACAACAATCTTACATATATGGATTTTATAGAATCCTTTAAAGAAATATTTATTGTCCAACTGAACAGCAAAACAATCTAAATGAAACCATCTTGTTTGCTGGGAAAATTGATTATTTTTGGTTCATTCCTCTAGTTTTAAGGTTAATAATCCTAATCATTTCTTTGGTGAAGAAGAGAATAAGATGATGACTTTTAGCTCCCAATTGAGGTTACTCGCTAAACGCTGGTTATTAAAGATGCATTTTAGCTGCAAACCTGCTCCACACAACCTCGTCTTGTGTTGATATGAGAATACACATTCGATACACGCACACATTTCTTGGTGGGTCACGTATACTCGATATCTAGTCACTCCGACAAACAAGTGCTTGGTTTTATATATCTATTCTTTGAACCTACAAAAGCAGCAGCTAGTGCTCAATGCGCAATGAAGCTTTTCAGGGTACAATTTGTAGTAATTTATTAAACGAAAGAGAAACTATCTACCGACCAGCCCAAGTCAACAAAATGTGTCACTCAATTGAGAGCTAAAAGTCAATAACTGTTTATACTAAAACATAGGAGATGAAGAAGAGCAAAACATGATATAATGGGTGTCCATCATACAGGTTAGATGTGACATGCAAAATTGAATTTTCTTGGGAAATTTACAAAAATAGCTAAAAAAATTTTACAAATATCCAAAATAACTAATTAAACTTTTTCTATCATATGTAGCCATATATTTATTGTATAGACTTAAATACCCTCGGATGTATAAACAAAATCAATAAATCTCACACATTCTCAACCAACAATTTTCAAAATCCAAAGACATCTTAATCCCTAAAACTCACCCACTAATCATCAACTCATCAACTTGCAAGCAAAAAGTTGAGGTTAGTATTTATTTTACACTTTTATTTTTCGATTAATCAAAATTTATGAGTTATTTTGAGTTAATACGAGCTTGAGACGAACCCAGAAACGCGCGACAGTGCGCTCGCCGCGACGCGGACGAGTGCCCGTCGCACGGTAATAAGTTCTGTCCAACCGTGGACGTGCACTGCCTCCCGCGCGACAGCGCTCGTCGCACGGCGATGATGTTCTGTCCAACCGTGGGACGTGCACTGCCTCCCGTGCGACAGCGCTCGCTGTACGTGACGGATGTTCTGCTCCAACCGTGGATAGGTGCTGTCTCCAGCGGCAGAGCGCCTGCCGCACGGCGATGTGTCTCGCCCAACCGTGGACAGCACTGCCTCCGCGTGCGACAGCGCTCGTCCCACTGGTTTACTGAACCTATAACAAGGCGATAGGCGTCTGCCGCGACGGAGACAAGCGCTTGTCGCACGGGAGACAAGTGCTCGTCGCCGGGAGATAAGTGCTCGTCCCACTGCTGGATGTAAGCTATCCCACGCTTTCGGGTTCGTCTCCAAGCTCAGTATTAACTCAAAATAACTCATGTTCTAATTTTCTTTAAGTACTAATTTATTTCTTTCTTAGGCTTAATGGAGTCAATTGTTCTTCAAATGTGTTTTGATGGATCATAGGAGGAATTGACAGACTGGTCGTGTTGATGTGTTCTCGTGCAAGGAACACTGGACATAACAAAAAGATGTAAGAATCCCATCATGACGTAATCGTAATTAGCGACCTATTATCATTGTAGCGTCTTATGTATTCAAGGAATATATTATATGATATATTTTAAACTCTTATGGTTATTATATATTGGACATGTTAAACTATCTTTTCCAATGATTATTCATAATAAGTGTTGGACAATTGTCGAACCCAAAATAAAATTAATCGCACTATATTTACAACTGCTCAAATATATAATTTACAATCTAATATCGTTATTAAATATGTCAACGGCAATCTTCTTCCTAAAGTATTGTCCATGACTCATCGTCAAAATTAAATCGTACTTTGAACATTAAATATATCGTAAACATTAACATAAACACTCCACAATCGCCAGCCTCGGTCATTGTTGTGGTACACTCTTAACTAGTATAAGTTTCCAAGGCTCCGCGCTCTGTAATTCTGGTCGGAAGTTGTAAAATCCAACATCTTGTAGCCATCGAGGAAAAATATTTGTTACCCAAAAATAGACGTCGGTATGTGTGCAGCGCTGATATAAGGCATTAGGGTATTGTCATTGTTTATTACTTATCAAACGGTAGTATTCATGGATATGTCAGTAAATGACAAAGAAACCCGTTAGATTATGCAAGTACATTACAAGTAAATTAAGTAAAATGTACAACATTTACCTCATCCCCTAGCCATCCCATCGAGTCTCTCCCAAGAGTACGCTGAAAATTGCTTCGAATGTCGGATGTCACGATCAACTACAATGTTACCACCAAACCATCTGGTCGAACTCATGAAACAAGTGTTCGGATCCTCTACTCCTCTAAGTAGATTTATATCCACACTTGTCATTTCGTCGATATTTACATCTCAGTACGTTCTATGGCCGGAAGACGCTTAATATTCCTTTCTCGTTTGTAAGTTTGTAAGTAGGGACTTTTAAGTGCATATGACGCCCTATACTCATGCCAAATTTACTTATGCCGGGAGGTGCTTCCTTCAAAATTTGCACACTTATTAAATCACAATACATTTAGAATAATAGTAAAAATAAAAAGGAACTATGAAAATTTCTTCATCGTGTAAGGGTTTCTCATCTGAGTATCACTCGTAATAATGCTTCTTTGAATTCTCGATGATATGAATTAATAAACCCCATTACAGATTTTGTAAACTCTCTTTGTTCTTTTCTAAACTGTTTTTGTTCCAACCGCTCAGCCTCAGCATCCGACATTATCTTGGTCATTAATTCTTTCATGTCAATAATAGAACGATCAATTCTCTCCATTCTACGAATGACATAATCATACGAGAACTTTGATTTCGACTGTGGAAAAAAATAAAAATAAATCCATTTTATGTATAACACCATTGTTTTAAAATAATTAGATGTTAAAAATAGCATCTCAAGCATCTAACCTCTCTTGCGACTTCATATTCATCATAAACAAAGTGGTTCATCGTCCACTTTATATTCATATAATTCCGGTGCATGATGGTGCGTTTCATAATCATGTTCAACATGTGATCGATTGTCCACTTTATCTTTGTTGGGTGGTATGTTGGGGTGATCGTTGCAACATTGATACAGATTGATAACTTAAACAACTTGTGCCAAATGAAGAAATTATAATAATATAATAATTGAATTCAATTATTAACTCACATTATGAACCCAATAAGGGATTGATATCTCATAATCCTTTACGCTTCTCCAAAATAACATATCCTTCTCCTGCGTAGTCGGATTGAGTGTTTGCTTAACAATCCCCTGGTAATAAAATAATTGAAATTAGCCATCGCGATATATAAAGTAGTACACCTCAAGAAAACTTAATACTTACGACACGTGTATTGTCGTTGTAAAACTTGTACACTTCGTAAAAACTTATTTTCGAGGATGAAACACCTTCCCACTTCAATATGCGAGGAGTCTTCTTTTGTCTTGATGGCCCACTTTTCCGCTACAAAACCATCAATTACTTCAAACAACCAAGCCTCGCAACATGTGAAAATACAAAGTTAGGAAAAATAAAAAAATACATTGTATAAAAAATTTCATATGTATTTGAAACGCACTCGCACCCCAGGACAAAAGCCATAAATGTTATACTTCACTTCTTTAAGAGTATTACTCTGAAAGCCTCCACTTTCCGGTTCAATGCGAGTGTCCAAACTTTTATATACCACTTTCCGGGATAAACGACCCCATGGAAGACTTCTAAAGTACTCAAGATCATCAACATAGTTTAACAATAAAGAATTCTGTACATCGCTCATCTTTTCTACCATTGAGTACTCTATCCGCAAAGTAATATAACGCGATCTTTAGCGCATCAACTTCATTCATATCATTGAAGTTCAAATCTTCAAATTTTTATCAAATTGTTTAAGAGTAGCACCTAAGTTACCTTCAAAGTACAAATCACGCAACTCGTTATTCGCAGGAAATTTGGCTTCTCTGTAAGTCGTATGTACCATAGCAAAGTCCCGTAACTAAACACCATTCAACGATTGATAACCGTGCTAATCGCCACTAAATTCAAACCATAGCTGATTTTTACCATCTTCATCACAACACGCTACTTGTCTAAGTAGGGCATTGTGAAGGATTGCACCACTAAACACGTAGCTATCCATCTTTGCGAAATGACCAAATATATCTTTCTCGAATAATCTTAATTGTTGTTTCGTTAACTTCCTCTTGATAGCATCCATCACATTCCCAAATTTTGAGGTATTTGTCATACGCCGGGAAGTGTTTCGCTTCCGAATCTTCATCGTGCTCGGTTTTATGGCCATTACGATCGCAAAAAATCAAATTTATAATTAGTTAATCTGATAATTAAAAAATCAAGGTTTCTTTTTTTTTACATTCTGTAATATCGTGGACGGTGCTCGTCGCAGCTGTCATACATATGCATGCATGGCGCGCGCGACAGCGCCTATCGCGAAGCGCTGGGCAGGCGACAGAGCTCATCGCAGCGCGACGGGCGCCTATCGCATGCGTGCGCGCGATGCTGACATTGTCTGCCATGGCGCACGCGCGATTGGCTCCTGCTGCGCTGATGGTCGCCTGTCGCAGCAGTATTTTCTACCTGTCCGGCTCAGTGATTTCTACTCTTATTGCACCTATACTCCACCTTACAATCACACCATCAACACTTTAATCTTGCAATACACCATCAACTATTTAATATAGTCTAAGGGCATTTTATCGAGCACCTGGCGTACTCACTCTTTAAATCTAAATTTCACTTAACAATCTCCAATATTTATTGCCAATCAATCCTAAGCTTATCTATATGCATCAATACATTGATTTATCACCAATCAAACTTATCAAAATAGAAAAAAATTAAAATTTACGAAGTGAAACTTACCGAAAATTATAAAATAGAGGATGATAGAAACCCGCCGGAGTTGAGTTCATCATCAAAAATCCGTTAAGGGAAGATTTATTTGTAAATTTCCGGAGATAACCAAAATCCGGAGTTGAGTTCACCGGAGATAACCAATCGCCGTTCGGAGGTCGCCGGAGGAAGTTAAGGGAAGATTGGTTTTGAGAGAGAGATGGGTATTATGGGAAAAAAAAGAATAAATGGTTAAGGATGATAGAAAAAATATAAATGGTTATTTTGGATATTTGTAAAATTTTTTTGGTTAATTTTATAAATTTCCCAATTTTCTTGGCTTTCTATTCAAGTTAGCTTAATTAACGTAAATATCAACATCTATTATTTTCCAATCATAGAAGATTTATCACCTTCTTCTAGTAGAATCTGCGGTAAATAATAGCTTCCACAAGTCAAAGTCTTGATCCAAATCACCAAACAAGAATGTGGCATAACACACTGTACCTCAACATTTGGTACTAGGTATCAACTGCTACCTTTCTCTCATGGCAACGAAAAGTATCCTTCTCGTCTTTATCTTTCTTTCTTCTTTTCCGTTAGAGTTTTCAGATGCACGAACCTGGATCAAAGCTGGTTACTGGCTAGCCGGCCGTGAGTTTCCATTGTCTGACATAAATTCTGCCTTGTTTACTCACCTTATATGTGCTTTTGCTGAAGTTGATACTTCCACCTACCAGATTTCCATCTCCTCTGCCAATCAGAAATACTTCTCAAGCTTCACCAATAACGTTAGGCGAAAAAATCAATCAATCAAGACTCTTCTGTCAATCTGGAATGGACAGAATTCAACATATCAATCCATTTTGGGCAACAAAAATATTAACCCTTCAGTTTTATCTTCAATGGTTGGCGATTCTTCTCACAGGAAGTCTTTTATTGAATCTTCAATAAGAACTGCAACGCTTTATGGATTTCAAGGCATAGACTTGTTCTGGCTCTGGCCTAATGCTACAGACTTGAATAATCTGGGAACTTTTTTAGATGAATGGAAAGCTTCTGCAAGTGATCAGCCACAGTTGACACTGTCAATGGCTGTTCGTTATTCGCCAACTCATGAAACTGTGAGTTATCCTATTGATTCAATGAAGAAGAACTTGAATTGGGCACATTTAGTGGCATATGACTATCATATGCCTTCCAGGGAAAATGTAACAGGCATGCATGCTGCTTTATACAATCCTTCAAGCAATATTAGTACTGATTTCGGCATAAGAGAATGGTTAAGAAGAGGGTTCCTGCAAACAAATTGGTTCTTGGTTTGCCATTTCATGGCTATGCATGGACATTAGTGAACCCCAATGATAAAGACATAGGCGCCAGGGCTTCAGGCCCTGGAATAACCATTGATGGTTCAATGGGCTACAAATTCATCAGGGCATATATTCAGAATTATGGTTATGGAGCCGCTCCAGTATATAATGCTTCTTATGCAGTAAACTTATTCACCAGTGGAGCAACTTGGATCAATTTTGATGGAGTGGAGACTATTAAAGCAAAGATTTATTATGCCAAGGAGAAGAATTTACTTGGTTACAAGGCTTTTCAACTCTCTAATGATGACAATTGGGCACTTTCTCGAGCAGGTATGCAATTACACAATAATAAGTAATTTTAGCAGAACTGTTTGCCTAAATGTCTTCAAATTTTGGCCATAGAATTTTATTCATAAGGAACCAACATTCTATATTAGCAGCTCAAGCAGAAGAAAATAAAGATAAAGACAAGCAGAGGTTACTGCTAATAATTTTGCTTCCAATTGCGTTGGTTCTTATCCTAATAACCTCCCTGGTATGTTACCTCCGAAGAACTGAAATCAAGTCAAAAGGTAATTTCTATGAACTCTGAGTGACATAATGACATCTTTTTTCCCATTTTTGTTACTCCTTATAGTGAAATGCTACATTTCCATTTCAGTGATGATAATTGTAGGCAGAAGAAACTTATCTACTCCAGGAACTAGTACACCAGGTGCCGAAGATTTTGACAGAGATGCTCCTAGTCTACAAGTATTCAGTTTTTCCAACATCAAGGCGGCTACAAATAATTTTTCCAGTGCAAACAAGCTTGGAGAGGGTGGATTTGGCCCCGTTTATAAGGTAAAATATAGAAGAATAGCCATACATACGGCTCTCCGTAGAATTTTATCTCTGTTTGTGAGTCGTAAACATTGAGTTTATTTGCAGCTTGGAAGAGAAAATGGTAACCGAATGGAATCCATTTTTGCAGGGTAAATTGCCAGGAGGCCAGGAAATTGCAGTAAAGAGATTATCAGCAACATCTACTCAAGGACTTGAGGAGTTCAAAAATGAGGTTTCTCTCACTGCAAGACTTCAACATGTAAATCTACTTAGAGTTTTGGGATATTGCACTGAGAGAGATGAAAATATGCTGATATACGAGTACTTGCCCAACAAAAGCTTGGATCTCTATCTCTTTGGTTAGTACCTATATCTTTGGATTCTGCAATTTGCTTAACTCTTATGTTTATCTGCAATTTTTATGAACTGCGATTGATGATCATTGATCAATGTTATGTTTTCAGACCCGATTAGACGATATGTCTTGGACTGGCAAAAGAGAGTGAACATCATTGAAGGGGTTACTCAAGGGCTTCTATATCTTCAAGAATACTCTAATTTCACAATCATTCACAGAGATTTAAAAGCCAGCAATATTTTGTTGGACAATGAATTGAACCCCAAGATTTCAGATTTTGGAATGGCTAGACTTTTCAGAAAAGATGTAGTTGAAGCTAACACAAGCAGGATTGTTGGAACATAGTAAGCATTCAAATTTAGTACCTCTGTCTTTCTTTCTTTTTCCTTTTTCACGTACTTACAAAATCTTATTGATATATGGATATGCAGTGGTTATGTTCCTCCTGAATATGTAAAAAAGGGAATATACTCCATGAAATATGATGTCTACAGCTTTGGAGTTCTGCTTCTGCAGATCATAAGTGGCAAGAAGAACACATGTTATTATGGCACAAATGAAAATTTGAATTTTCTTGAATATGTAAGTCTTTCTCTTTTCTCTTTTTAGTTTTTTATTTGATTTTTGACAAGATATACAATTAATGAAAATGACTTTTAGGAAAGTACAATTAGTTACGTTCACGCATTTGCTTAAATGCAGGCATTTGAGCTATGGAAAGACAGCAAAAGCAAGGAATTTATTGATCCATCACTTGATGACTCATCGTCACCATGTAAGCTCTTGAAGTGTATGCAAGTGGCTTTGTTATGTGTACACGAAAATCCTGAAGACAGGCCATCAATGTTAGAAGTTTCATCCACGCTGAAAAATGATTCGATGGCCATTGCTGCTCTAAAAGGCCGGCATTTTCAGTAAAGGGTGATGAAAATGCAGAAACCAGCTACACATCGCGTCAAGAAGTTTATTCATTCAATGATCCTCAACTTTCCCAGTTAGAACCCAGATGAGATTTTAGTAGATTATTTGATGTTACAAAAGTTATAATGCAACTTCGAGTGAAATTAGCTAGTGTGGCTTTTGAATTCCACGTGTCACTGCACTTTTACAAGAATTCATCAATGAAAGAAAGACAAATGAATAGCCCAAAAGTAAAGTTAGATGGAAAATGCATGTAATTAATAATTATTTGTCTTTGAATCACTCTCTTGTTTATTCCCTTGTAATTCACGCGATTGATGTTAATTACTTGGACAATTTTATGTCTTATCCTGAACTTTGTAATTATTATAATGATAAATAGCTTGAATTTGTTCAATATTCAATACGGAGAGAACAACTTTGTTAAAATAATAAACAATAAACTAATGTTACAGTCTCTCCTAATCAGTTACCAAATTTTACATGCTCAATAAATTAATTCACGGACGATGTCTAAAGCTCAATTAGGCCAATAGCATTAGACAAAGTTCCAAACTTTGATTTTTTTTTTTTTCCCAAATCGCTTTTTGATTGGGTCAACATAAACGGATTCTAGATAAACTTAAAAAGCGCCTGCATACTAATCAACTCAATTAAACTAGACATCAAGACAACACGTAGGTATCCTTCTATCATTTAAAGGACAAGTGAACCAATTAAATTGACGAATTTTGTAACACTTGGAACATTGATTTGCAGCCCAAGAATCTAAACCCCATGTAGCTTCCGATAAGCACAAACATCCAAAACCATGCGTAATGAAAATGTACATAATTTTGCCGGATATACAAACACATGCAAGCCTAGCTAGCTCACAATTAATTATATTTGTGAAAGAGATCGATGGCATCTCTCAACTATGTTTGCTCGTTCCTTTCTATGCTTGTTTGCTTGATAACCATGGCTGCCACCGGACCCGTTACGGGGTCACTTCCAGCCGTGAAAGCAGCTTATTGGCCTTCATGGGCTGAGAATTTTCCTGCATCAGCCATAAAACAAATTTGTTCACACACGTTTACTATGCTTTTCTCATGCCAAATAATATCACATACAAGTTCAACATCGACAATTCTACGGCCGTTCAACTCTCCAACTTCACCACCACCCTCCATCACAAAAACCGCCGGTGAAGACACTTTACTCCATCGGCGGTGCTGGTGCTGATTCTTCAATCTTTGTTGGCATGGCTTCGCAACCCAGGTCACGTAAAGCTTTCATACACTCATCTATTGAGGTGGCACGTAAATTTGGGTTTGATGGGCTGGACCTTGATTGGGAGTTCCTCAAAACCCAAAAGAGATGCATGACTTGGATCTCTTGTTGGATGAATGGCGGATTGCCCTCGAGAGGGAAGCCAAGGCCACGTGTCAACGTCCTCTGTTGCTTACTGCCGCCGTGTACTTCTCCGTCCACTTTTGGTAGCCGATGTCTACAGAAAGTTTCCGGTGGGCTCAATTAATCGGAATTTGGATTGGATTAATGCAATGTGTTTCGATTATCATGGAGGTTGGGACAACACGACAACGGGGGCCCATGCTGCATTATACGACCCTAAGAGTAACTTAAGTACCAGCTATGGGCTCAAGTCTTGGCTCAGGGCCGGAGTGCCCAGAAGCAAATTGGTTATGGGCCTGCCGCTATATGGGAGGTCGTGGAAACTGAAGGACCCAAATTCACATGGGATTCGATCACCGGCAGTTGACGTGGGCCCAGGAGATAAAGGGTTTATACCATTTGTCCTCGTGGAGGAATTTAATAGGATGAATGGAGCCACCGTGGTGTACGACGTGGAAAGTGTATCCACATATTCTTTTGCGGGCTCAACATGGATTGGGTATGATGGTGAAATTTCAGCCAGAACAAAGATTGGGTTTGCTCAAGCCCTTGGGCTTCGAGGGTATTTCTTTTGGGCCTTGAGTTATGACCATGATTGGAAAATTTCAACCCAAGGTAGTCAGATTTTCCACTAAAAGTTATATTATTTATTAACATATTGCACATATAAATTCATATTTTGATTTTTTTTTTTTCAGTTTCCCGGGCATGGATTCGCAATGATTGAGATAGAAGAACTTCATTGTTAATGCGTTGAAGATCTGTTTATATATGTCTGATTGGGGATTAATTTATCTGAGTTAAATTATTTCTTGTGAATCATGATAATACATGCATGGCACTGCAGTTATTAGCTACCAGCGAGTGCGTTGGAAATTGCTTTGGTTGGCAGAAAGATTTTGGGATTCTTTAACACGCACGACCAGTTTGTTTTATTGTTTCTTATCCTCGCGAACATTGGAGCATTGATAGGTAATGCTTATCATTTCTCCTTTAATAAGAGTTTCTCTTGTCTTCATTTTTATTCAATGAAAATCCTCCTATGTCCTGCAATTTACTATCACACCAATCATAATCATTCACTGAGGTCGAGGTGCTGCCCTCAAACGATATAATAAATTGTATAAAAATTTATTATATAATAAAAATTATTAACTTATCAAGTGTTAATTTATTGAGGTTCTGCCCTCAAACGATAGAAAAAATAATGTCTCAAAATCAAAGTACGAAACACACAAACAGATTGCCAATGCTCATAGTCAACAAGACTGTTAATTCATGATTATGCGCATTTAGCATGAATCTTCCAATAAAGTTAGCTTTGATTATCCCATGTACTTGAAGCTGTCAAAGAAACATATACATTTAGTTAGTCCAATTAACATAAAAATGATCTAACTCTAATGCTACAACAAGAGTTTCAATGTTTAAAATCCTGTTAGAATTTGTTACTTTGGTTTAACCCTTTTCTACCAACTAGTTTTTAGTTTCAGTTCCGAGCTTGGATTTTGATATTATTATTTGGTTTCGTCTTGCTCGTGAGATGGACATATTAATTGGATCTTAATATTATTGTCTGAACTCTAAAATCTTTTTTTAGGACAAGTTCGCCTTAATACTATTATACGTATTAGTCCTGAATGTAATAAAATGACCTGTTACAGCTTAATATTACTGTTTAATGAAACCCTTATCTATTGGCTAGCTAGCTTACGCGTTTCCTGTTATTCAATAATTAAATGATACCATATAAAACATACCTATTTTTGAGAGGGTCCAATTCTTGTCACAGGCAAGTGTCCACGTACAAAGAGTACCCACCGAGGCCATTGGTTTTAGCATACTCAATCTTGTTAGCAAGTGAAATTGATCCATCATAGCCAATCCAATCACTTCCTTTATAGGCATATGTAGACACAGTAACATCATCATACACAGCATACGCACCATGAGCGCAATTTCACTATATGCCATGATTCCATTAGTTCCAGGGCCAACTCCAACAGCAGCAGCATCAATGCCATTTTTATTGGGGTCCTTCAATTTCCAGGTTCTGCCATAAAATGGAAGCCCCAACAGAAGTTTCTCTGGTGGCACTCCGGCCATTTTCCAGGATTCAATGCTATGGCTTGTGCTGACATTGGTAGCAGAATCAAACAGCAAAGCATGCTCACCAGTAAGTGAATTGTCCCAGTTTCCATGATAATCAAAACATATTGGATTCACAAAATCAACATAGTTTTTAATAGCATCACCATGGTAACTTCTCGGCTTATCTGATAAGAAAAAGCTTGAAGAGAAGTAAACTGCAGCAGATAAAAGAAGACGCGGCTTGCCATAGTGTCCAGACTCATATTCAAGAGCTATCTCCCACTCTTAGAAGAGCAGTGCCGAGTTTGACATATCTTCTTGACCCGTTAGGAAATTGCCAAACAAAATCAAGGCCATCGAAGTTTTTGCACGATTATCAGGGTTATTAGCCATGTTAGAGAAGGTATCAGGGTTAAAATTGCCTCCTCCAATGGATAAAAAGGCTTTTGCTGGTGGGGTTTGGAGTGGAGAGATTGGCTGTAAGTTTGTCATCCACTCATCATCAGCTTGTTTGATAGAGAGCTGGTAAGTGGAGGAGTCTTGAGGAACAAAAGAATAGAACACGTGTGCGAAATACTGTGTAGGAATTACTGAGGGAGGGCCTTTTCGGCTAGCCATGAAGGCCAGTATCCTCCTTTGATGGCTGCACTGGAAGGAGGAACTGGAGTTGGGGATGGAGACATAGGATTTGGCATTGTTGGTGCAGATGGCGGCGGATAAGCTGGCATTGGTGGTGGAGCAGCAGCAGCTGGTGGCGGCTGGTGAGCTGGCATTGGTGGTGCAGCAGATGGTGGTGGGATTGGCCATGATGGAGGTGAGGCTTCTGGAGGGCTAATAGGAGGAGGTAATGAAGGTGGTAGCTCTGGTGTTGAAAGTTTAGGTAATGCAGCAGAGCTTTTAAATATTGCAAAACAAATAAGCAAAATCGTCAGGGGGAGTGTCATTTATTTTTCAGTTGTTTTTAGGGTACCACTGCTTGAATGTGCAGAAGGGCCGAACGCCAAAGGGCCTATAAGAAGATATCAGCGTCTATTTATTTTTACAAAGAAAGAAGAATATGCCTATATGGCTATATCTATATGTGAGGACGCTGATGGCACAATAAGCTCTGATTTTATCGGTACTCATGCCTGGATTTGATCATAAACCTGGAAGTTTTTCTTTAGACTTGCTACAGAAAATTTGTGTCGTTATTTGAATGCAAACTTTTAATTAGTACTGTACTACTAAAAGCCAAATTGTGCAGCTTCTCATAGGCCAGCCTGTTTCTCAATTTAGATCAATATAGTTTCGGATTTGTCAAAGATTCCTCCATGTCGGCAATCAGAAGTTAAAATAAAAGTGACAATCAAAGGTCTAGAAGATTGTATTGAATATGGTATAAACGTAAAAGACAAAAGCATGGAGCTGTTTTACAATTACAAAACAAATGAACAGTGTTGTCTTATTTCTTCAGAACCATAAACCAATACAAGAAACAACAAAACAAACTAAATACAAACCATTCAGAAGCACGACAATGGCAGCTAGTAAAAGCAAACAAAAAAAATAATAATAATAACAATAATGCAGAAGTTAATTAATGCATGGTCCTGCTACAGAGTTAAGAATGTAAATAGTCTAATCGCGGGGGCGGGTGTTATCAGGATGAGCAACACCAGCAGTGACCTTGGCAACGTCAAGAGCAGAAGCTTCAGGTTTTTTCTTGGAGTACAAAACAAAGTAGCCAATAATGCCAGCAAAAGCAAAACCAGTTAAGGCCATTTTCATTGGACATTGTCCCAGGCTTCTGCGCTGGTGAAGAACCTCTGTTGAATGCTGTGCTGCTTGATCTGGCCCTGCCATTTCTTTTTTAACTTTTATTCTTTCCCTCTTTATTAATCTTCTGTAATAACTTGAATTTCTGCTGAATATGTATATATGGTGTTATTTTGCTGGATTAATGATAATTTGAAAGTTGAAAACTGAGTGAGAAATATTGTTAATAAAGGTTGTTAAAAAAAAAAAGAATTAGTTGTGTTCAACCAGTTCGTGGAGTTGAAGAATTCGTGGGTAGAAATTTACTTGGTGATTGATTACTTGGTAACCATTTTTTCAGGATCTAGTTTTACTTATTTCCTCGCGAAATTTATGGCGTAACGAGTCTGAAATTGAATAAAATATTTGCGAAAATGATTGCTGGCTATAAAAATATTTTTTATATCCCCGTATATATTTATAATAAATTTATGGATTAAAACAAAAAAAAAATAATAAAGCTTTTAATACGATTACATATATAGATATAGCTCACTTTCGCGCCATTTAAAACCATCAACCCCAACAACTTTTTGACTTCACAAATAATGATAATAATTCAAGCAGAACCGATGTTTGACTTATACATAGTAACTCTTCTAAAACCCTCCTAATCAATTTTTTTACATATTTATATCATTATTTAAAACTAGTCTTCGTATTCGTACATACCTGAGAAGGTTTTTGACACTCATTAGTGAGGCATATAATAAAACATTGCAACGTTAATTCAAATAATGTGTGATATAATAGATTCTAATCTTTTATATTCCTATTCATTTCGTGATTGTGAAATATGTCACCTTTCGCTGGCCCTATATCTTACATACTACAAAATATAATATAATATCATAATATATATATATATATATATATATAATTCAACATTTCTCCCACATCTAAAAAATAATGTTAAAGTTGGCAATTAGAGTTTGATTCAAAGCTTAATAAGGGGAAAATGAAAATTCCTGCAGTTGTGGCCCTCGTGGGATATAATTTGAATTCATTAATCGTGACAACATTTCTTTTTTTTTTTTTTCCGGAAAGCGTCTCAACAATCTACGTACCTAAATTGGCGTTGGATAATTATTTTTTTTTTGAAAAAAAGACCACAAAGTGAGTAATATAATAAAAACAGATTTAAAAGTCTGAATAGATATTTAGCCTTTTTAAAATTGACACTCAAATTAGAATTCAACAAGTCAGTAAGATGAATTAATAATACGGTAAACATACAAAAATGAAAATAATAATATTTCTTGCGAAAAACAAAGGCCGGTAAAAAGAATGTCCAAGGGTCTTCTTGCAGTTTTACATTGAATGAGAGAAAATTCCAGCTTTTATTGTCCGGTACACATTTTGTTAAATAGCAGCACCACCAGGGTTAGGGGTTCTGCAGAGGCATACCAATTAAAAGAACTATTTAGAATACTCTTTCTCTCTTTCACGCTGAAACCGTTACCTTGGGGCAATAAGCATGCTGCCATAACGCAAAAATGGCGCCAAAACTATCTATGGTTCTCTCTCAACCAGTCAACAAAATTGTCAAGGATCAACGGCCAAGCTAGCGTTTCGTCATAATTTTCAAGATCTGGAAAGCTTATCTGCAGTGAACGCAAAGTCAAATGACTCAACAATCTCCAAATTCAAGGGCAAAAAATTTCCTAATCAACCTGTAAACTTAATTGAAACCTCCAAAAAAAGGGAAAAACAAAAAACAAAAAACTAAAAGCAAAAAGTAATCAGCTTACCTCATTGCAAAATCGAAAAATACCCAGCCACTGGTCCAGGTTTATCACCTTGTAGTTACTTTGAACCTGACAAAATTAAATCCAATCATAATCAAACATATGGTTGAGAAGTATACAAAGGACATAGTGTATCCTTATCAACAAACCCATCGGTAATCACTAAAGAATAACAGTTTCAATAAAGAAATGAAAAATAGAATGGCATATTGGCTACTTACCTTTAGATAATCAATCAATAAATCAACTTGACGACGGAATTGGGGTCCCAGAACAAGATTTAGCAATTCACAGATGGTCTCAATGTCTATGTTCTTTTGCTTCTCTTCTGCAGCAGTTAGACAATGTGAGGGCATATTCAAAAGGTAATTTAATGTCAGAAAGAACTCTTCACCAAACAAAAAAGGTCCCATATATTTAAAACCACAATATTGACTATTGTAAACTCGCCTGTTAAGTGGTAGCGAAATGCAAAAGAATAGAAGTCCGCAAAGTTTGGTGGTGTCCTCACCTTTTCAGGATACAAAAGACAAAGTAACATCACTCAATTGTCAGTTTTTAGGAAGCATAAAATATCAGAAACATGATACAACATAAATAATAATATTCAACATGATTCCACTAACGACACCAGAACTCCAGAAGAATGGAAATACCTCTTTCTCCAGTTCTGACATAGCATTTTTCAGTTTGCTTAGGTTATTGACCTGCAGTGTTTTCAGACCTCTTTCCCACTCGTCCTGCAAAACATTGGGTCAGTTACCATTACTTATAAAAACTAGTCATACTAACAGAAACAACCCCCAAAAAAAAAAAAGGAGAAAGAGCACATGGCTCCATTAAGATCATACAAACATCAGTCAATTTTATGTTTTACCTGAGTGAAGTAGCCCAGTTTGACAGCTTTCAATTTCCTGAGATATGCAGACATCAAGTTTATAAGCTCAGCTTAAAAACAAAATCAGAACGGAATGCAAAGCCAATAACATTTCACAGCATAAGACGTACCAAGCAAGCATCAGAATCCTGACATCAGTGTACTCCAGTTCCAGATCATTGCAAAGAGTCACTATTCCATCTGGGCTGCTCAAGCAGACATAAAAATAAAACATAAAACATCAACAAATTACAAGAAAAATACACGCCTCTAACTCAATCCAAATCCATTTGTGCATCAATAAGATTTCGATCAATTACCTCCACATAAAAATTGACAACATTTACATCAACCAATGAATAAGATAGCTGTTATTCTTTTCAATCAACATAGAATTAACTTATATTATAGTAATGAAAGAGGGGGAAAGAGTCATGTTGGTTGATAAGACAGAGAATATAGAGTAAACAAGAAATAAAACAAGCTGGAACGAAATCACTCATCATACAAGCAAGATATAATAATAACTGAATGAAACTGTCAGGAACTTGACAATTTAGACTGTATATACTTACTCAATTATTCCTCCATTTGCATATTTATGAAACAAGTTCTCTATCTCCTTCGCTTTAGCTTTACCTGCTTTACCTGAGGTGGGAGAAACAAATACCACATAGTTAGAACGTGACAAAACAAAGGAAAATTCAGTGCACATCCAAAAAATCCAATTGTCTTTAAATAATTCAAAAATCTCCCACCCCACGCTCCCTGTTGTGAAATCACCACATTGCCTAGCGCACACACACACATATAATGGAACCTTACAAGTTACAAGCACTAATAGCAGCAATTTTAAATTGGGGAATTAGCTGAATCATGAGAAAAGCATAAATCAAAACTTTAACTTGAAACCAAAAGCCCAAATCAAAATATCCTCTTGAAAAGAAAAAGCCTAGGTATCTACTCCCTAATCACAGTTCATAACTTATTACATTAATACCTAATATAATGGGATTCAAGTTTCTAGTAACATCCGAAAAAGAAAAACTTTATAATTAAGAAACAAAAAAAAAAACAAAAATTGACTTTTGAAAAAAATTGATAGTGTATTGCTGAAAGCTTCAAACTTTCGTTACAAGCATTGTCTGATATTAATTTTTTCCCGCGCTTTCACGGGAATCAAACAGAGTCAAAAACTCAAAATTGAAAAAATAAATCACAAAATAACAATAAAAAAAGGTGCTTTAACGTACCCGAACGAGCACCAGAGGATTTGACGGGCGGCGGATTTTGTGGGGCTGATGATTTCTCTTTGATGATGCACGAGGCATTTTACCGGTGAATTTCCTATGTTGAAAAGCTTCTATTTGAAAGTAGTTGAATCAATCTTTAAAAATAATAATAATAACAATTCAAATCAAACCACAAATTAATATAAAATTATTAATTTGATTTGCTTTGATTATGATTTAGCTAACAACCGAAAGGAAAATTAATGGGAGATTTTAGAGATTGAAAGCGAAAAGAGAATCTGTGCGGGTGACTGCTGACTTGGAATTGGAGGGGAGTGAAGGTTTTGCTTATTATTTATAGATATTAGAAGTTAGAAATTGAAGCGGAGATTTGTTTGTCAATCACGCTTCCTGAGGCGCGTGTGCGGCTATGGTTTCCGGGTCCGAATAGAAATCCGAAATCCACAAGTGGGTCACCTCCTATATAATTTTACAATTAAATATTGGGGTCCAGCTAGCGTGCAACTGTTGCACGTTACCCCCATTTTTTGTCTTCTTGTGCAGTCCCGGTTAGATCTAACGTGAGACAAGTTTCAACGGGAGAGTGCAATCGTTTGGTAATTAACACTACACTCCCTATTGTATATTGAACTTCTAAAAACTTAATTGTTTTAAAATTTTGACATATAAATCCGTTTTGCTTCAAAATTATAAATAATTTAATCAATTAAAAAATGGGTGGGTTGTCTTAACTTACAAATAAATATCAATATCTAACCCTCTATTTTCTTTAATCTAAGGAGTGAAATATGTGGTAACTTGATATTAAAATTCAATTAATAAACTAACTTAAAAAATAAAACTAGCAATATATTACTAAAATAAATAATTATAAAAACTATGTGTTTTATTTTCAAATAAATAATTATAAAAACTATGTGTTTTATTTTCTTTCATTATACTTTAATTCCTACTTTAAAATATGTGTAGATTGAACTTCAAATATAAATAACTGCAATATAATTTAATTTCAAAGTTATTAGTTACTAAAAGATAATAAAATTTAAATTTTATTCATAAATTTAAATTACTGTGACATCAATCCCTTCTGACAGATAGATTTGATTTGTTATTTTAATTTATTTAATTATATAGCCTCACAATTGCCATCTATATATTCAACTCAAATTACTGTATTTTTTTATAATTATAATGTGAAAAATAATTGAGATAATTGATAGATTATTGATATTTTTATTTGAAAGGAATTGCTGACTAATGGTGGATTAATTATTTAAATGGAGAAAAAATGACAGAATATCTTAATACAAATGAGAGGAAAAGAGAATGGAAAAATAAAATTATTATAAATTTATAAATAAATTATAAATAAAAGAAAAAGTAAGGGGTCAAAAAAATAAAAGACAAAATTGTGGTACCTGTGTACCCGTTGCACGGTAGCTGCACCCTAAATATTGTGTCTATTTTATTTAGCTTTTTAACTTAATTTCCGAAAACAGAACGAACCTCTTCAAATTTAATAATTATGACATAACCTGCATTTTATTTTGAGTATGTTAGTTGTTTGGGTAATATCAGACAGGCCCTTCGAAGACTTTCCACCGAGTAAAACACCCCGAGGATAGATTAGCCCGAGCATCCCTTCCGTCAAAGATGGTCAAGGTCGAGATTCATAGCCGCCGAGCCCCGAGCACTCCATCGCCCGCCGAGGTCGCCCCGGTCAAAGCCGGTCAAGGTCGAGAGCTAAGCACTCTTGCCCGCCGAGGTCGCCCCTCGTGTCAAAGCCGGTCAAGGTCGAGAGCCGAGCACATCTCTCCCGCCGCAGAGATCCACGAGCACACTGGCAAGACCCACCCGTGGCAACCCGACCTGCTTTCTCGTAATCCCGCACACCTTTTAATGTCTCGACTGTGGTCCCACATGGTGTAGTGGCGATATCATGCTGCGTGGCGCAAGACGTGCCTCCAACGTGTCATCATTCCTAGCGCACTTGCCCGACATGGTGATCCGCCACGTGAATCGAGTTAAGGGACAACCGCCATCCCTGTGGAATATTCCGCCAAACCCTACCGTCCGAGGACTCGGATACTACTAGCGTGGAGTGGACAAATTGAAACGGAAAGAGCTGGAAAATGGAGTATAAAAGGAAACGAAGGGAACGTTATAAGGGTTGGCATTTTAATTCGTAGAGGTTGGATTTTCGAGACAAAAGGATCCGTAAGCTCAAACAGTGTTCTTCCTATTCTAATCTCTCTCATTTGATTTTCTCGAAAACACCATACTTATCCAAAAAGCGGGGCGAATAATACTCCTTTCATCTTTCCTGGCCTCCTCACTATGGAGATACCAAAAGACAAACCCGACATCGACTTAAGCTGTCTGAGGGTTTCACGGACACGCCCGACGACCCTCGACCTGGCTCGCGAGTACAGTCCGGAGATCTCCGCTCAAGACAGACGAATCAGGACGGCGGGTAACCCTCGCCGAGATCGAGCTATCATGAAAGCGTAAGGATCGAGGCACCGCTTGAATCCACGAGCGTAAGGTTCGCATAGCCCCGCCGAGCTGCTTGGAGGCACCGCTGAAGGTTCAAGCACCGCTGAGGCACGCGGAAAATCGCGATCAACATCTTTCGCGCCGCCTCGGATCGAGACAAAAGCCCGATTTCCTAATACATCAAGACACACAACACAACGACTGAGGGAAACAACCAAGAGGAGTAAGTCCAAGAATCAAGAACTTTGAGAGAGGTGCCCACGAGGCCTGTAATAGTGAGATCCGTGAAAGAACGGATCTGATGGAAAACAGATCGAACTACGACCTCCCCGCTACAAGAATCTGTGAAGGACGAGAAAAGCATGTAACGATGTCCCGAGTCCAACCGAGGGAATGCTCATGTTCGGAAAATGCGGAGACGAAGCCCAAAGACCCTGCAACCGAACGTCGCAGCAAGAGAAGAAACAAACACGGAGGAGCGGGCGCCATGGACCCTCGAGGATGACATGACGGAGTCGCCGGGCTGAGGCAGTAAAGAAGGAGAGTCCCTCCGGAGTTTATCAAAAGATACCATAGATCGGCCCTAGATCTCGCGTGCTCAACCATCCCCAAGCTCTAAGAGGATTAAAGGATGGTATTCTGATGGGAGACTCACGGTATAACCTCGTGAGTCCTTCGATCCGCTCAGTATTCTGACGCTGCATGTAACAAGTAAAGCCGGATATGGTAATCAAGAAGAAAAGCCGCCAAACCGAGGCTGAGCAAGTCAGCGGAGCAAGAAGGAGCGAGAAGTGGAGCCCCGCCTGAGGGACACAGCTCCAAAGGCAACGAGAGACCGGGCCGCCTGCATAACCCATATCGTAGAGTTCCCCACCACGGACTGGTCCCCCAACCACCTCGCAGTCTCCTGTGCCGGATCACAGAGAATACAAAGGCCACGATGGCCACATACCCCGCAACCACCCACCGAGTAGACTCAGGCGAGCCACAACAGGGTGATCGCTCATCGCCACCCCACCAAGAAGCTTCCCGAGGATAGGGCAATACAAGTAGCGGAACAGTAGCCCCGCCACTTGACAAGATAATGAAGTCGAAGGTATCTCAAGCAGATACTTCAGTGGTCGGGAGCGTGGACCGCTAAGTCCTCCAACGCCGATGACCACGCCACCAAGCAAGTGAGCAGGGGCGCTCGCTGCTTCCATGGAGACCATGGTCACACCACATCACAAAGGCTGTGATTTGAAAACCAGTGGAAGATTTAGTTGAAATCGACACCGGACGAGTTCAGTAGGCGAGGGCACCCTAGAATCGAACAATGTACCGAGGAAGCGTGACTGTGCTTACAAAATAGATACTGAGCCACCATCCACTAGAGTAATTTCGGGCCAACGATGGCCTAAGTTCCAACAGGCCCTGAAAACTATCGCAGACATGCCACGCCGGCCGAGAAGTTCTGCTCATCGCCTCCCGCGCCAAGGCCAAGCGTTCTAGCAGTGCCAATCATGCGATGATAAAGACGAGGCAGGGCGTCAGACTTCACCAAGATGCCTCGTGGTAAAAGCCAACATAATAATAAGTGAACTCGACCGAACACCGGTCGACTCTGGGAGCCTCGTAGATATTCTTTCAAATCCACACTCGAGGATTTAGAATAAGCAAGCGCGAGCCTCAAGCATACGAGCACTTCCTGCAGGGTCTCGGGAGGAAAGCTAATACCTCTGTGAATCATCAGTCAGGCAAGAACTACGGGCTCGAAGCCTTCGAGAAGAACACGATGTCGGATTTCGTGGTGGTAGATGAAACCAACCTCATACCAAAGCGATTCTGTAGAGGCCGCTTACGAGGATCACCAACGCTGTTGTCCACCCATTACTTAACCCTAAAGCATCGAGTAAACTGGGCTATAAGTGGTCGCGAAAGGCAGCCAAAGCGGTGGCGCTGAGTCACTACGCCAGAACTGCCAAGGAAACCATGCAGATAACCTCGCCGACTCGGCGGGGAATCAAGGAATGGAAGGCAGTGAGACATCTGCCAACTTCATCCAGACTGGACGGAGATCAAGAGGCCGTGAACGCACAACTTCGGCGAAGTATTTCCAAGAGGTCTCTTTGTATTGTAAAATGCTAATGTAAGATTTCGTCCTGCGACGGGATATGTAAAAGTATAAATGTATGTAAGAATAAGAAAAGCATTTATAATGTAAGTTCAAACGAAGACCGTAGCGTATGAACTCCTGCCGAAGTCCCAAAGCCTAAGTCTTAGCGTGACGCGCCACGCTGGTCAATCTGCAGCCCGAGCGCGAGTATAACACCGTAAGACGCTGGGTCAACTGCAGCCCGAGCAGGAGAGTAGATTCAGAAGACGCTCCGGCCAATTAAAAGCGCCCGAGCAGGAGAAGTTTAAGAAGAACTCTTGGCCGAAGTCCCAAAGCCTAAGTCTTAGCGTGACTGCGCCACGCTGGGTCAATCGCAGCCCGAAAGCGAGTATAACACCGTAAGACGCCGGTCAATCAGCAGCCCGAGTAGAGAGTAGATTCAAGAAGACGCTCCGGCCAATTAAAATGCCCGAGCAGGAGAAGTTTAGAAGAGCCCTCGCCGTAAGTCTCAAAGCCTAAGTCTTAGGCGGACGCGCACACTGGTCAATCTGCAGCCCGAGTACGAGTATAACAAGAAGACGTCGAGTCAATCAGTAGGCCCGAAAGCAGAGTAGAGATTCAAGAAGACGCTCCAGCCAATTAAAAGTGCCCGAGCGTAAGAAGAGATCCCTACCGAAGTCCCAAAGCCTAAGTCATTAAAGTGATACGCCAAGCTCTGGTCAATCAAGACCGCAGCAGGAGTGTTATCGTAAGACGCCGGTCAATTAAAAGGCTCGAGCGTAAGTCTCGTAAGAACCTCGCCGTAAGTCCCGCAGGACGGCACACGCTGAGTTAACTGCAGCCCGAGCGTAGTGATCGCAAGCTTCCAGTCAATCGCAGTCCCGCGTAAGATCAGAAGAACGCCACGACCGTAAGTCCAAAAGCCCAATTCTAAGCGGACTGCGCTCAGCGATGGTCAATTAAAAGGCCCGAGCAGTAGTAACTCACAGATAACGTCAGCGCCGAAGTCCCAAAGCCTAACTCTCAAAGTGACTTGCGCCAATGAGGTCAATCGCAGCCCGAGCCGGAGTTCAATAGAACCCTTGTCCAAAAGTCCCTAGCCTAAGCTTCTAGCGTGGACGCTGTCTCAAGAAGAGTCAAATGCAGTGCTCGAGCAAGTCAAATGAGCTCAGAAATAGTACATAAGGCTTTTTAGCCTAAGTCAGAGCAAAACTCTACCACGCATGGTTAAGCTAAAGATTACACTTGGGCATAAATGAAAATATGAAGTCCAACACTTAGAAAATTTTTACTTGCAAGCATATTCAAAGTCAATTTATAAGGCAAGAGCATGTGCACACGAAGCATTCAATAGTAGTTGTTCAAACATGTATCTTTTATTTCATTCAAATGATTACATATGTAAAATTAAAAAAAAAAAAAAAAGAAGAAAGAGTCCAAGTCATTCAAGAAGACAGCAGGGAAGAGCAAAGATCAACAAGCAGGGCGCCTTCGTGAACTAGCAGTGGATGGCCAAGATCCGCAGGAGGAGCAAGCAGTGAGGGACGCCGCAGGAGCTTCAAGCAGGAGTGGCATCGAAGCAAGAGGAGCCAGCCTCCGACAACACCTCGGGCTCTGATGAAATAGCTTGTGGTTGCTCATGTATTCTGCCACATACCCTTCAACCTCGACATGCTCTGGCCTGGTATGCCTTGCCAAAAGCATACATAAGGCAATCAGAATTGAGTCCGCCTCAATGTTGTACTCAAGAATGAAGTCGGACCTTCAGAGTGTCAATTTGCTTCGAAGACGAAAGCAGCCTTCTCCTCAACGAGCCGCTCAGAAGCAAGACTTCCGAGTGTCCGGATCCTTCCGAGCATGCTCACTGCTTCGGTCTCACCAACTCCTCTCAAGCCCGGAGACCTTGAGCTCTGCCATCGCTGTCTTCTCGCAAGATTTATATTCTCGCCCAGACAGCTTTCCGATTTTCCTCCTTCACTGCTCACAGCCTGCCCAAGCTCGAACCTTGCTCAAGTTCTTCCCTGAACTTAGAGTTATCTCATTAAGCCTCGGTCGCAGATGCCAAAGCTCTGAGGAGAGTCACTGAAGATACCGAGCAGCGCTGAGGAGTGCAGGACTCTATCTCATCCAGAACCCGCCGGTCGCCTCTTCATCGAAAGCTCTCCGTAAGTGCTCTGAACGGCCAGCCGACGCTGTTCCTCGCGACATGGCGAGTCAAGGACGAGCCTGGTCACGGTCCTTTGTCTCTCGCGAGGAGGACCTTCCTCCGCCTCTCACTGGTCGAGCAGTAAGGCTGCTCGAGCAGCGGGGCGAGCACTCGACCGCCGAGGTCTCTTCGAGTGCTCGCACCTTCTACCGTCCCCACACGCCGATGCAACATTTCACGATCCCGCCGCTCATTTCTTCACTGATACTAAGTCGACTCCAAAAGCTCCGAGGTGTCAACAGCCCTCGCACGAGCTCAGCTTGAAAGAGCAGCCGCACACGTGCTCGAGTCGACCCCAATCGAATGAAGCACCCCTGCAGAGAATACAATAGTAAACAAAAACAACCAAAGCAAAACAATGAAAACAGACGCGAAAGTGAAAGCTAAAAGTAAATCCACAAGGCGATAAATGACCTGAGTGCAAAAGTGTCACGGACCGGAGGGACCCTCGCCACGGCGCAGCAGGCCCCCACTCTCCCCAACGAAGAAGAATTTGCTCTTCCAGCTGCCACCGTAGGCTCTGGAGATCGCTGATGGGCTTTTACCCTTCAGCCGGAGGTAGGTAATACCAACCAAAGATCCTTCGGCTACACTTCACCGGTAGAGGTGTCCGATTTCCCACCGAGGGCTCATCCAGTCACAACTGCTTCCACAAAACGAAGAGTCCTGAAAGGACCCTCCATCCATTCGGTTCAATCGCCTGTGGCCGACTTGAACCCGAATGTAACCCTACCAAAATAAGGTCTGAGAGGCACCTAACCCCCATTCAAGCACTCCAAGTAAGGTCAGATATCCTCGGGGACTACCAGATTTCATCCCCGCCTCAGAACCTTAAAACTACACCATCATGTATGTCAGTAAGTCCGCCTAAGCCTATCTAAATCGGTGGGTGGTTTCACACCTCAGAGATCAACGGGTATTCCCCATGTTCGCACCTTCGACCGGCCCTCGCCCTTCGCTGCTACCGGGTCTCACCCACCCAGAACTCACTCTGACTAGAATCCCCACTGGGATTACGCTAAGGGTCAGGCCTCACTAGAGAGGAAGAGTCCTCCCAGAACATCCTACGGGCTCCAAGTGGATTTGACATTTTCCTAAGGCGTGAACTAACAGGTGCAGGAGAAGAAACAGTAGAAGGGGTGAAACTAAGAATGGCTCAGACCGAACACGAAAGGAAGCGTGGCTGGTCGAAATCACCTCGACGGTAGTTAAGAACAAGAGCGCTGGAGAGCAAATTAATCGTGAGTTCGAACGAAAAGTAAGCAACAGAGGGAACAAGTAAGAAGTCGGGATTTTTAAAGAGGTGAACGCTGTCCCTTCGATCAGGCAAGGCAGTGCTGAGGGACACGACCTTTCGTGTCACGCCCTTCGAATTTCAAATGCACTGGCCAGATCAACCCACGCGTCCCGCCTTAAAGCGAGCTGACCGAGCGGGAGACAACTGAAAGCACTGGAAGAGTAAAAGGCCGCAATCCGCCCATCATTATCGAAGTTTCCAGCCTTATCTCGCTCACTCAAAAGACTAGAAACCTGGGACCGTGTTCGGTAATATCGACATGCCCTCAAGCCTTTCCACCGAGTAAAACACCCCGAGGATGTACTCAGCCCGAGCATCCCTTCCGGTCGAGATGGTCAAGGTCGAGATTCATAGCCGCCGAGCCCCGAGCACTCCATCGCCCGCCGAGGTCGCCCCGGTCAAAGCCGGTCAAGGTCGAGAGCTAAGCACTCTCGCTCGCCGAGGTCGCCCCTCGTGTCAAAGCCGGTCAAGGTCGAGAGCCGAAGCACATCTCTCCCCGCCGCAGATCCACGAGCACACCGGCAAGACCCACCCGTGGCAACCCGACCTGCTTTCTCGTAATCCCGCACACCTTTTAATGTCTCGACTGTGGTCCCACATGGCGTAGTGGTGATATCATGCTCGTGGCTGCAGACGTGCCTCCAAGCGTGTCATAATTCCTAGCGCACTTGCCCGACATGGTGATCCGCCACGTGAATCCAAGTTATGGGACAACCGCCATCCCTAGTGGAATATTCCGCCAAACCCTACCGTCTGAGGACTCCGATACTACTAACGTGGAGTGACAAACTTGAAATGGAGAAGAGTGGAAAATGGAGTATAAAAGGAAACGAAGGGAACGTTATAAGGGTTGGCATTTCAATTCACGTATGGTTGGATTTTTCGAGACAAAAGGATCTCAGAAGTCTCAAACAGTGTTCTTCCTATTCTAATCTCTCTCATTTGATTTTCCTCAAAACACCATACTTATCCAAAAAGCGGGGCGAATAATACCCTTTTATCTTTCCTGGCCTCCTCACTAGCGGAGATACCAAAAGACAAACCCGACATCGACTTAAGCTGTCGGAGGGTTTCGCCGACACGCCCGGCGACCCTCGACCCGGCTCGTGAGTACAGTCCCGGAGATCTCCGCTCAAGAAGACAATGAATAGGACGGTGGGTAACCTCGCCGAGATCGAGCTATCACGAAGCGTAAGGATCGAGGCATCGCTTGAATCCGCGAGCAAAAGGTTCGCATAGCCCCGCCGAGCTGCTTGAGGCACTCGCTGGAAGGTTCAAGCACCGCTGAGCGCACGCGAAAAATTGCATCAACATTAGTCAAATCTCAGTAGGCGGGTTTTTAAATAAGTAATAATAAATATTTTAAACTAAATAATAATAGATATTACCATATTTGATATATGTTATTTATTAAATAGTTTCAATAAATAAATAAATACTTGCAAGGCACATAATTTAAAATAAAATTTTAAAATGTGTAGCTTACTATTATTTTCAATTACTTATAAATCAAATGTGAAATTTACATATATATTTTTAGGTGTAAATTGGTAAAACCCAAATACATATCACCAGAGTTATTTTGCCGTTCTTGTCAAAATGAGCTGGTCTAAATTAATGCGAGTGATAATCACATCCAATTCATGAAAAAGTCTAATAATACTAACAAGTTCTAATTTCAAGTTTTATGAATTTAGTTAAGGTACTTCATTGATGTATTTGTTAAAATTCTAGGCATATGAATTAATTTATTACATAACAAATAATTGCATCCAATATATATTAACTGGGTTTATTATTTAGATGTTAATTTTAGAATTCTACCAATAAATACGCTAATGTAATGTCAAAATTCGAATCACATACACGTCTAAATGATCCTGCACGCTTGCGGCCTAACCTCACGTATTCAGTTCAGGCACTGGAGTTGGAAGAAACCAGAGCCAATTTTTATTTTTTCCGGAATTTGGGAAAACCAACACGTTTGACGGTTCACACGCGAGAAGGCTAAAAAATATGATAGCGGCCCAAAATTATTTTAAAAGGCCCATCCTGGCCCAAATAAATTCGGCACACAGCTTCCATGATTGTTTTATATAATGAACCTTACACCGTCGAAGCTAGGGTTGTTTTTCCTTCTTTTTCTTTTTTATCGACAGCGTAGCAGCATCAGCAGCTCTAGCCTCTGGTCGCTGAAGCCCTAATCGCCAAAATGGTAAAAATCCTTCTCATATTCATTCTCAAAGTTACTGGGTGGGTCCGTCTTGTTTTCATTTTCTGAGGCCTAAATGTGTGTTTGTACTTGTATGTGTAGCCGTCACACAAGACTTTCATGATTAAGAAGAAGCTGGCGAAGAAGATGAGACAGAACAGGCCTATCCCTCACTGGATCCGTATGCGAACTGACAACACCATCAGGTATCATATATTTCTGTGTGTTTATACACTTGTTTGACTTTTAGCGCTTGAAAGCTGCTAAGCTTTTTTATTTATGGATTTTTGTTTTGTTTTGTTTTGTGTTTGTTCAGGTATAATGCGAAGCGTAGGCACTGGCGCCGCACCAAGTTAGGATTTTAAGATGGATGAATTGAGTTTGAGCTTTTGTTTAAGTGTTTTTAATTTGCAAGACTTGAAATTTGGGAATTTTTTTTTTCAACTTTCGGAGCTAATGAGGGACTCTTTGTTTAAAATTCGTAGAATGCTCTCATATTTCAACATTTGGTTTAGATTTTTAATTAATTAGCTTAATTTGAGATGTTTAAGTTCCCATTTTTAATCCTTTGCTGATATCGTTTCTGGTTAACCTGCTCATTTTTTCTGCTTCTTTTTTCACTTCACTCTTTTGTTTATTTATTTGTACTTTTTTTTGTTTGGTGGGGTGGATTTGATTTTAAGTTTCTGTTTTCTGTATAGTACAAACTCTGTTATCTGTGAAATACATGTGTGAACTTTGGGTTAGAAGCTGTGATATAAACAATATGATCGGAAGTGATTAGCAAAAATACAGAAAGAGTTACTCGAATTTGGTAAACTACATGTTTTCCTCTTGAAAAAGCCAATTCATTTAGATAAACTTGGAAGCATTAGAGCAAGTCAACTCTGGTGTTACTAGAAAGCTGAGAATGTTCAAGCAGTGGATAATTGGAATCTATGTGACTTGTTAGATGGTAATCATTGATAGACTATGGTGGATTATATTTTGGGTGTACCTGCTTAACTAGATTTTACTGAACTATAGAATATGTATCACATGCTGCAAAATTGTGTGATTTCTGTTGAGATTGAATAAGAGAGGTGTTAGGAAAATCAGTGTGATTTTGTGCTTAACAATTAGATTCTTTAGTGTGATTTCTGATAATAACTATTTTAATAGATAGTTTATGTTCTTAGTTGATTTGCAAATCAATTGTTTTGTGCGTTTCAGAGGGTGTTATCATTGAATCATTGATAGAGCAAGCCTTTGCTCAAGTTATGGGTCATTTCCATCCCATTACTGTCAAAGATGACCAAGTAGCTTCCTTTTTTTTTTTTTTCAAGTCCTCCTCAAGCTTCTCAGTTGAAAAGGGTTCATTCTGACTTGCAAGGTCATGGTTTACATTTACTATCATGTTTGAATTTCTTCATCCCCAGCTTTCTTCACAAATTCTACATTACCTTTGCTCAAGGTATTGGTGTTGTGTGTATGCAGTTAGGCGCCCTACGGCTGATGCATTATCAGAGAAAGATGTATTTGATTGGTTTTTCATTTTTAATGTCATTCTATTCATGAGAAGCAAGAGCATACGATATGCATTGCTGGAAACATGTAATATGTTTTCTTTATTTTGTTATATTGTAAAGCTATTTAAATGAGTTAGAATCTTTTATTGGAAAAATATTCATATAAGGGTTAATATCTTTTCACTGCTTTAACTATGACAAAATATCAGACAACTACAGGAAGGATAAGAGTTTGTTATATTATCTGTGAAAAAAATAACATTTTTATTATATTTCAGTTACTTGACTTACGACCGTTAATTTACTTGACCTTTGAATGACTAAAACTATCCTTATTAATAACTCGAGATATAACAAGGATAAGCCGAGATTTTTCACAATTTTTAACAGTCCTAAAAGTTAAAAATGTGACAGGTAACCCTTCGGATGATGCATTTTATCCCAGGGTTTTAATAATTAGTTGATCAAACTCCATCCATCTTTAAACAAAGCAAATAATTTTCACTTTAATTTTTGTTTCAAGAATTCATGTTTAAAACAAAAGTTCAAAATTAAATTTTAAAATTAAATTCTATTAGAAATTAGGTTATTAATATTAAACTTTCAAATTTTTGGGATGACTTATAATTTTAGTTAAATTTCATACAAAAGACATTTATCCTATGACATTATTATAACATCAACTGAACTATAAAAAAGGTAGTAAATTGTTATTATTGTCATTGTTGATATAGTAAATTGTTACTTTTTAATGGTTTATTATTTCACAATAGTTATAATAATAGAAAGATAATTATTCTTTATTTAAATATATCCTATAAATATTTATTTGCTTAAAAAAATATAATGTTTAGCCTGAACTATCTGAACCTTTAGAAAAATTGTGATTTTTTTAAAAATTTTCGAGTAATTGTGGGTGTTTTTAATATGTATCAAGAATTTTAATTAACCATGAAAGTGATAAATGTTTAATCATTCGTATAGTATAAATCTTTGTACCAATTTGAAAATGGAATTTTTTTTAAAAAAAGTCGAAATTAAAATGCCACAAATATAATGTAGTGGAATTTATGAAGAAAAAGAATTCATGGGCAAAGAGAGTGCAACGGTAAGTTATTAATTTTGTAAGAAGTGATGCAGAGAGAGAACAAGCACTGTAATAATATTGCGTGACTGGCAATGCATAAGATCACAGAAATTTTTTCACCAATTAAAGTTATAATTGAAGGATATGGCCTAATGACTCAAATAAGCGGCGTGTGGCTAAATCTGCGGTGTACACTTCAATAATCCAAACCGTTTTGTTTTACAAACATTGTCGAATGGTTAAAAAATTGACACTAAGGAGATGTAAAACGTTACATTGCACAATTTGCCAAATGCGAGAGTAACCGCAGATAATTTGTGTTGTAAAAGATTTACAAAGAAATAAAAAACGAAAAAGAAAGGGAAAAATAACCATTCAAACCCCGTGGACTTTGGTAAACCACAAAGGCTAAACAGAAGTCACCCGCATTGCCCTCGTTCCCTCTATTCAATATTACAAAAGTTGGTTATAAAACTAGGGAGAATTTGTAGGCAAAGCTTGCTCGTCTTCAAAAGCACTTGTGTGTTAACTAATTCAAGACAGCAAATCTCATTCCTATCCCTCCCTTTGTCACATTTGTTTTATTAGGAGGAGTATGGACGAAGAAGAGGCTTCTTGATTTGGAGTTGCCTCGCAGACAAGTTGAAGAAAGTTGAGGGCTTGCCTGAAATCTTACCAAAGCTCTCTTCTTTCTTCTTTGAAAATACCTCGATCCGTCTTCTTTATTTATTCTTTTTTTTTTTCTTTGATACTCCATCAACCGTTAGCCATGGGGGACATTTCTTTGGAGGAGATAAAAAATGAAAATGTTGACCTTGTACGTATAAAATGTCCATGTTTTTCTCCAATGGAGGCAATGTCAATGTGATCAATGTATGTATGTATGTATGTATGTATGTAATGTGCTAATGTTTATGGCTACGTGTGTCTGTGTGTGTGTGTGTGTGTGTGCAGGAGAGGATCCCTGTGGCTGAAGTCTTTGAACAGCTAAAATGTACCCCGAAGGGATTGACTGCAGCGGAAGGAGAGAAGAGGCTGCAGATATTTGGCCGCAACAAACTTGAAGAGAAAAAAGAGAGTAAATTACTCAAATTCTTGGGATTTATGTGGAATCCTCTATCATGGGTTATGGAAGCTGCAGCAATCATGGCCATTGTTTTGGCCAATGGTGGTGGCAAGCCCCCGGATTGGCCAGACTTCGTTGGTATTGTCGTGTTGCTCCTTATCAACTCTACTATTAGCTTCATTGAAGAAAATAATGCTGGCAATGCCGCTGCTGCTTTGATGGCTGGTCTTGCTCCCAAAACCAAGGTAATGATAACACATTATATCTAATCTATTCGCACGTCCATTGCTCTTTTTCTCCTTTTCTTTCAGAATTTGGCTCATTGTGTATATGTTTTTTGCTTTTAGGTGTTGAGGGATGAGAAATGGAGTGAACAAGATGCCGAGATTTTGGTACCAGGGGATATAATTAGCATCAAGTTGGGAGATATTGTCCCGGCTGATGCACGTCTTTTGGAAGGAGATCCACTGAAGATTGATCAAGCTGCTCTTACTGGTGAATCTCTCCCTGTCACGAAGAATCCAGGTGATGAAGTCTTTTCTGGTTCGACTTGCAAACAAGGTGAGATTGAAGCTGTTGTTATCGCAACTGGTGTGCATACCTTCTTTGGCAAGGCTGCCCACCTTGTCGATAGCACCAACCAAGTTGGCCATTTCCAAAAGGTAATGCCTGCCCGTTTTATCAATCATGATCCGAATTTCATCACATTAAGATTACGGGCTGATCAATTGTTTCATGTGTTCTTGATTGATTAGGTGTTGACAGCAATAGGTAACTTCTGTATCTGCTCAATTGCGGTGGGAATGTTCATTGAGATCATTGTCATGTGGGCAATTCAGAGAAGGAGCTACAGAGATGGTATTGACAATCTATTGGTGCTCCTCATTGGAGGAATCCCAATTGCCATGCCTACAGTCTTGTCCGTGACAATGGCTATTGGCTCTCACCGCCTTTCGCAGCAAGGTGCAATCACCAAGAGGATGACAGCCATTGAAGAAATGGCTGGCATGGATGTTCTCTGCAGTGACAAGACTGGTACTCTCACCCTCAACAAGCTTTCAGTGGACAAAACCCTTATTGAGGTTTGTGACTTAAAAGCAATTAAGAAATATTGGGGCATGAGAAATATGTTACTACTTTCTAACCTGTGGTTGGTTGTATTTGCACATGTAGGTATTTATAAAAGGTACAGACAGCGATGGCCTTATTTTGGCAGCAGCCAGGGCTTCCAGGGTTGAAAACCAAGATGCCATTGATGCTTCAATTGTAGGGATGTTGGCAGACCCTAAAGAGGTATAAAATTCGATCAACATTTCATAAACATTGGTTGTCATGTTTGTCCAATTTCTGTAGCGCTGAAGTGAGACAATGAATATGCAGGCAAGAGCGGGAATCACTGAGGTTCACTTCCTTCCATTTAACCCAGTTGACAAGCGCACTGCAATTACCTACATCGACAGCAACGGAGACTGGCACAGAACTAGCAAGGGTGCCCCTGAACAGGTAGAGGGATTCCCCAGCTTTTGTACAATCAGTGGTATTTCATTTGCTATTTTGCATATTCTCACTGTCCTTTGTCTACCAGATCATTGATCTGTGTGACCTCAAAGGTGAGATGAGGAGAAAAGCCCATGAAATTATTGACAACTTTGCTGATCGCGGTCTTCGTGCTCTGGGAGTTGCCAAGCAGGTAAATTATCCTCACTACGTGCTACTTGTTCATGATAACTCCTGAATGGTTAATATGAGCTATGGTGAGCTTCTAAGCAATTTAATTTGACCATCTGCCCTCTCTATTTGCAGACAGTACCGGAAAAGACTAAGGAGAGTGAGGGATCACCATGGGAGTTTGTGGGACTTTTGCCTCTATTTGACCCTCCAAGGCACGACAGTGCAGAAACTATTCGCCGTGCTCTTGACCTTGGAGTCAACGTTAAGATGATCACTGGTGATCAGCTAGCCATTGGCAAGGAAACTGGTCGCAGACTCGGCATGGGCACGAACATGTATCCCTCATCCTCTCTTCTTGGTCAATGCAAGGATGAGTCTATTGCCTCCATGCCAGTTGAAGAACTTATTGAAAAGGCTGATGGCTTTGCTGGAGTCTTCCCTGGTAAACTCATTCCCACTGTAACTCATCTAAACGAAAATTAGAAAAAATATATTGCACTTGAGTGGTTTAACTAAGCTAGTTTGGGGTAAACATGCAGAGCACAAGTATGAGATCGTTAAGAAGCTTCAAGAGAGGAAGCATATTTGCGGTATGACAGGAGATGGTGTTAATGATGCTCCAGCTCTTAAGAGGGCTGACATTGGCATTGCTGTTGCTGATGCAACTGATGCAGCTAGAAGTGCTTCAGACATTGTTTTGACAGAGCCGGGATTGAGTGTCATTGTGAGCGCCGTGTTGACAAGCAGAGCTATCTTCCAGAGGATGAAGAACTACACAATCTATGCAGTTTCCATCACCATACGTATTGTGCTTGGATTCTTGCTTGTCGCCCTCCTCTGGAAGTTCGACTTCCCACCATTCATGATCTTGATCATTGCCATTCTCAATGATGGAACCATCATGACTATCTCCAAAGATAGAGTCAAGCCCTCTCCTATGCCTGATTCATGGAAGCTCAAGGAAATTTTCGGCACTGGCATTGTCCTTGGAACTTACATGGCTCTTGTTACTGCATTTTTCTTCTGGCTTATTCATGATACTGTCTTCTTCTCTGTGAGTGAATGAATCAAAATCCCCGATAAAACTAATAACAATACTAAAGCAGAAGCTGATGCTAATACTCTTAAAATTGCAGAACGCTTTTAATTTGAAGGAAATCCACGAAAAACCAGATATGCTTTCAGCAGCCCTGTATCTTCAAGTGAGCATCATCAGTCAAGCACTCATCTTTGTGACAAGGTCAAGGGGCTGGTCCTTCCTTGAACGTCCAGGGTTCATGCTCGTTAGTGCATTTCTTGTTGCACAGTTGGTCAGTATCAAACCTCATTTAGTTGGTTTCGTATGCTACAGAGATTATTGCTTTGCTTGTTCTAAATTTCCACACTTGTTCAATCAAGCTTGCTACTATTATCGCGGTGTATGCAAAATGGGAATTTGCTAGGATTGAAGGCATTGGCTGGGGATGGGCAGGAGCCATCTGGATTTTCAGCATCATTACTTACCTCCCTCTGGATCCTCTGAAGTTCGTGATCCGCTATGCTCAGAGTGGAAAGGCCTGGGATAACCTTCTTCAGAACAAGGTATCAAGCTAACAACAATTAAGAAAACAACTTTTAATTAAGCTCCTTTTACCAGAAATCCTATTGTCACTCATTTTACTCATTCTTTATTATTATTAATTTTTTTTTTATGCTATGTAGACTGCATTCACAACCAAGAAAGATTACGGCAAGGGAGAGAGAGAGGCACAATGGGCAATGGCTCAACGCACAATGCATGGTCTTCAAACTTCAGAAGCTACGGTAAATGAAAAGAATAGCAACCGTGAATTGAATGAGCTTGCCGAGCAGGCCAAGAGGCGTGCTGAAGTTGCAAGGTTAGGTACAAGAGGGAAGATAACACTGTCATGCTTTGAGACATGACACTGCTTCTCTCAATAACCCAATTTAAGAATTCTATAAAAAGAACTCTTAGCATTCATAATGTTCATACACATAAGAACAAAACTCTCAGATTTATTTTTTTTTCCTAGGGCAGGCTGAGAGAACTTCACACGCTGAAAGGGCATGTTGAATCAGTGGTCAAGCTAAAGGGGTTGGACATTGAAACCATCCAGCAGCACTACACTGTGTAACCAAGGCACACAAAAAAAAAGCAACATTAATGAACTTATCAAAGATATTTATCCAAGGATGGAGAATTTGCATAGGCAACTAAGCTAATTATAGAAGGGACTGAGAGGGAGTAAAAAAAAAGGCTTAATCTTTTTCTCCTTTGCTTTGTAATTTGTTTTTATTTTTATTTTTTATCGTTTTAGAGGAGGAATAATCAACTGAATGAGATTTGATTGGGTTGTTAATTTTTTTAGCTTTGATTCTTAAAGAAGGGAAAGAGCATATAAAGATGGATGGATTGAACAAGAACCCAAGGGACTATTATTTATAAAATCTTTGCGTGTTCTTTTTTGTCTTTCAGTTCCAATTTCCTTTTAATTCTGAATATGTAGCAAATGAATTTTGCACCAATCATGATAAAAATAATAGATCATTGGTGATGATCAATATAACTTAAATTTGTATTAAGAATGTGATTAGCTACTTCTAGAATGGAAATGACTAAGCTTGAGAACAATTTTTTTTTTAATTATAAAATCGCTAATAATAATAATTACAAACGGCCTGCAACGTGCCACGTAGGGCCTTTACCTTTTCTCCCGCCAATTATAATTTCCCGCCCACTCCACCAATTATGTTATTTTTATACAACCCCAGCGCCGTTAGTACGACTCTTTAGTTCATAATCCGAAAACTTAAAGCCATTAGAAAAAGGAAAAAAAAAAAAAAAGCGCACCCTCTTAAATAATCTCTCTCTTACTCTGAAGAATCCGCGTTTCAATGGTGCCTGCTAAACTAACAGAGTATGAGCGAAAACGACTTGAAAACATTAAGCGAAACGAGGAGATGCTGGCTGCTCTCAAAGTACGCGCCAAGGCCTCCGATCTCTCAGCCGCTTCAAAACGCCAAAGGTATATCTCTCTCTCTTTCTGTTTGTGAGCGAGTGGGTTTTAAAATTCAGTACCCAGTTTTATTTTTGTAATTTATGCATATCCACTGTAAATATGCCATACCGCATAAAGTTTATGTGTAAAATGAATAACCCATGTTTATTTTTAAAGATTTCATAATATTTTATTTGTAGGAATGATTTGAATATTTATGATATTCATTTCCTTTTACCAGTTTATATGTGTGTGTGTGATTTTTAATGCATTAATAGATAGATAAAAGATTTTTCTTTTTGGACGATTAGTCATTTTTGTTTGGAAGATTTATTTATGTATTGAGGTGATTTTATGTTTGTTTGATGTCAGGGTTGAGATTAAGTCATATAAAGTGAGTTCACAGAAGAAATCTAAACCCGAGACCCCGGTTGTTCTCAGGCGTTCTTTGAGAACCCAAGGAATGCAGCCGGGTGCGAAGGGTTCGAGTGATCATTTGGTTGCTTCTGTTCTTGAAACTTCGAAATCTGTTAGTCCAAAGAAGTCGTCTCCTATGACAGGTCCTCTGAGCTTTAAAAATGCTTATGTTGAAACTGGGACTTTTACATCACTTGTTGACGCCATTTTGAATGTTGCGAAGAAACCCTATTTTGGTGAAATCGAAGAAGAATTCAATGCAAGTTTGGATTATGAGATTAAACCTAAAGTGGGGGTTTCAGTTTCAGTTAAAGAAGAACTTGATGGAATTAAGGCTTGTAAAGATGAGAATCTGGGTTTCGTAATTAAAGACGAATTTAATGGATTTAAAACTTGCAAAGATGAGGGTTTGAGTGTGGGTTCTTGTGATTTAATTAAGGGCGTGGTTAAGACAGAGAAGATTGAACTTGGGAGTTGCTTTGATATAGGATCATTAACTCTGAAGCCAGAGAATATAGCGCGAATTATGCCAGGAAGAATAATGCAGATGAAGTTTCTTCCTTGTAGTGATGTGAGAATGGTTGTGGCTGGAAGCAAGCTGGGGAATATTTCATTTTGGAATTTGGATTCTCAGCAAGATGAAGACAATGGGATGTATTTGTTTCGCACGCATTTAGGTCCTATATCAGGGATTGTAACTCAGCAATCCTGCTTGTCTAAGGTACTCTCTGTTTGGAATTTATTGGCTTTTATAATTATTTGCGTGAAATCTTAACCAATTTTCATTACATGTGATTAAATGTAGATCTTTACCATTTGCTATGATGGTTTGATTTGTATGAAATCTTAACTTATTTTCATTAGTTGCGATTAAAATGCAGATCTTTACCAGTTGCTATGATGGTTTAATTCGATTGATGGATGCTGAGAAGGAGGTATTTGATCTGGTTTACTCCAGTGAGTATGCTGTATTTTCACTTTCACAACAGCCAAACAATGTGAACAATTTATATTTCGGTGAAGGTCAAGGGGGATTGAATGTCTGGGATGTGAGAAGTAGAAAATCCTCAACTGAATGGCTTCTACATGAAGCAAGGATCAACACCATTGATTTTAATCCACAAAACCCCAATATCATGGCTACTAGTTCCACGGATGGGACTGCTTGTATTTGGGATTTGAGAAGTATGGCAACAGATAAACCGAAACCTATGAAGGTGTTGAGTCATAAAAGAGCAGTGCATTCTGCTTACTTCTCACCCTCTGGGAGCTCCCTTGCAACAACAAGGTATGTTATGTTGCTTTGACCTCATTCTGCACTTGCTTGATTTTCAACTTTTCAGCTAATGTTGTTAGAACCTTTCCACTGATATTTTTATTAGTTATTTGTAAACCAAAATCTCCACTTGAATTAGCTGTCGTATTCTGATCCAATTTAGTCACTGATTGTGACTATCTTGTTACGTAAATCCTGTGTTATTTATCACATCTCTGTATTAATGCTTCTTATAACAGTATAAGTTCATCCAAGTCAAAAGCATCTTCTATGTTACAGGTAACTTGAGAAAATATTTGTTAATGTAATATGCTTGTATGAGGGCCAATTTCTCATTTGATTATGTAGTTTTGATGATACTGTCGGTATATGGAGTGGGGTCAACTTTGAGAATACTTCGATGATACACCACAATAATCAGACTGGAAGGTGGATATCGTCTTTCAGGTATTCCTTGTGATTGATAAGGTGTGGTTGTAGCAAACATTTTCTGCATCTCCTGTGTGTGTGTTACTTATTTTACTAAGTCACTTGAACACTTAAGGCCAATGTCTATTCTTTGGTGGAGCAGAGCAGTATGGGGTTGGGATGATTCATGCATCTTCATAGGCAACATGACAAGAACAGTTGATGTCATTTCTCCTGCTCAAAGAAGAAGTGTAGCAACTTTGCAGAGCCCATATATCTCTGCAATTCCTTGCAGATTTCATGCTCACCCTCATCAGGTTGGGACGCTGGCAGGAGCCACAGGTGGTGGACAGGTTTATGTTTGGACATCAGACTAAGAATCTGCTGGAAAATTGTGCAATTGTTGTGAAATGACATGTAGCTGCTTTTGTCAAGCCAATTGCAAAGAAATTAATAGCTTGTAGGATTTTTGTAACTAGATAACTGAATCATGGGTCACTCTGGTGTACCAGAGTTTTTGAACACCATGGTTTTTATGGATTCATTTGCAACAATTACATTGCCCATGTTCAGGGATCCATAAAATTTGAGTATCTTAATCCATGGGATATTTGTAGAAGTTTTCCGAGATACAAGAAAATGTCAGTATCGATGTAAAAATGCACTGGTAAATATTGCAGCTACATAACCATTGGGGATCGGGGATGAACTTACTGAACCAGCATGAGTTTAGATTGATTTTCAGTCCTGTCAAGGTTTTGGATAAATTATTGATTTAGTCCACATCATAGCTTATTTGAAATTGGCTGACCTATTTCTCCTAATTGCTGATACATCTTAAACTATCATCCTTTTCACCCACAGTCAAAATCCAGGATCAAGTATTGTATTTTAGTTAATTATTTATTTATATTCTTCCATGAAGTTACTTCAGATGGAATTATATTTTCATTACAGGCGAGCACAGCTCGCGCCACCAATTTCCCAAACCAACCATGGTATAACAAACCCCTAGAGCCAAGTCCCCCAAATAACCAGTATTTACATGCATGTGTTTTACCTACAAGATCATCAACACAACCTAGCAGCGGAGGTGAGCCGTCGGGAGTCATTGGTGGCAATGCCCTTAAACCAGCCCTAGCTCCAGTGAAAAACCAATTTTTCATGCCCGGATATATGGCAGACGCCTTTGGCAGAAGCTCTTCTAGGGCTTTTGAAGCTTCATCTGCTGAGACAATTGGTGATGAATTTCTGGATTTCCATTCCTTCGTTGAGCCCATAAGTAAACTGCGGGTTCCCTGGACAGCTAGCCATGCATCTGACAGTATGGAGGGGCCATGGTCTGGATAATCTTCCCTGAAATACAGCATTCCAGATATAATCTTACAAATGGAAAAAATATTTTGATATTAACTGGAGATTGACCCATTAGTCCCCACAAAAATTTTCATACAGGATATTGTACCCAAAAAGAAAAGGAAGAAGAGAGACAGCGCAGAAAATGGATGACAGGTATTGCATGGCTTTGCTTAGCACTTATTTACATTTGAATCATGTTATGGAATGTGAAATCTTATTACTAGTTGTGGGCATCTTTCAGGGATTCTCATATTTAAAGAAAACTGAATTTCAAGGCCCCCATTCTATAGAAACAAAGATAGCATTTTGTAAGTTCCATGGAAATGAATTTTCCTCAATCCGTCGACAACATTGAATAGAAGAAGAATTATTTGTTTACAAAATGTCCAATTGCAGATCTTCTGGCTTGATATTTTATAGAAAGCAAATGGTTGCTCTTACCCTACAAAATCAGGCAGTTGCATGCGAGCAATGACCCCTCGGCATGTCCTCAAAGGAAGCTTCCCAGAGAGTTCTGGGAGCATGTCTGCTTTGGCACCTACGCATATGATTACTGCATCGTATTCCCCTAAGACCATAAAGCACAAATCAAGTGTATGACAGAAGGATTATGAAGTCAAGGAATACATAATCTTCACAACTCTGATAAATAGGACATTAGTTAAGCACGTTTAAGCTGAGATATTCTCCCAGTCTCTCTCTCGGTTGGCATGAGATTTCAAGTGTAAGACCAGATTATACAAACATCTCCTAACTGTAGTGTCCATCATAGCAATGCAGCAGAGAATAAGGCTCTAAAACAACAGAATGAGAAATTACCTTCTAATTCAAGAAGACTAGTAATAGATTTTTGGTGGAGACACAACTCTTTCCCTCCAAAACCAGAGGTGGACGATTCCTTCACTAAGTTTTTACATGCTAAGAAGAGTCCCTAGTTAATAACCACAAAGCAAAGAACACTTATGAAAGGAAAAGAAAACTCTGTCGTAATTTGGCTATTAGTAAGCTCATTCTTTGTACCCGAAGATAGTGCGGAGGATGCACAGTCACAGCCTCAGGCATATAAAAGGCTGTGTTCAGAGGTAGACACATATCTGGGACAAGACCTTGGGCAGCATCCTTACCAATAGTCTCTATTCTGCAACTGGAAAGGCTATTCTGAGCATTCTAGTCACATGAAGGCCGAAACACCATTATTATGGAAAAATGAGGTATCAATTAGAAAGGTCTCCAGTTTCTATTGAGGAGGAGAAAAGCAAGTACATGATTCAGTGCATCCAAACTCTTGACATTTGTTGCAGGTCTCAAGATGCCCCTGGAAGGAACATAAGCATGGCAGTGTTTAAGAGCCAATTGATGCAGAGACATAAATGAAGAAAAAGAGCAGTTGAATTGTTGAAATACAAGTAGGACGAATCACTTGCTCTCAATAATGTGTATGATAAGACTACAAGACTTTATTTACCACACTCGTTCAAAAAGGAAATATGGTATTAAAAGGAAGGAAACCTTCTCCTGACAACAAAGTTTCTGTTCAAAAAGGAAATATGGTATTAAAAGGAAGGAAACCTTCTCCTGACAACAAAGTTTCTGTTCAAAAAGGAAATATGGTATTAAAAGGAAGGAAACCTTCTCCTGACAACAAAGTTTCTGTTCAAAAAGGAAATATGGTATTAAAAGGAAGGAAACCTTCTCCTGACTACAAAGTTTCTAAACTTTTGAGAAGGCTCCCCAATTTCCGAGTTTGGCTCTCCAAAAGCAAGTGCTGCTGTTTCTGCAATGCTTAAAAGTTTTAAACACTCATTCCAACACTCAGAACCCTGCCAAAGAAGCTTAACTGCAAGATTCAAGAACAGAAAGTAAGCCCATTTGAAAAGAAGGCATTATTATTACAGTTACACAGAGGAAGACTGGAAGATTAGCTAGCAATAGCATGAATCCAAGTTGAAGTAAAGAAATGAAAATGATGGAAGGAAACCTTTAGGGGAGTAAGGGTGAAGGAGGCCTCCCGAAACTCCAGATGCACCGCCCCCAATGCCAACCTCATCATATAAGTCAATGCTTAGATTCAACTCCTTCGGACTGTGCTGCGCGGCACGCGCACACACACACACAGAGGATAACATTGTAGTAGTAACCAGTAAGTACACCAGTATAAAGTGAACATTATAACAGCAACATTAGCAACAGATTACCTTCAATAAATGCCAAACCACGGAGAGGCCAGCAAAACCAGCACCAAGCACTGCGTACCTGAGAGGACGACTTTGGGATTGGGCGAGAGAAGAAGAGAGGCAAACTCGGGAAGCGCTTCCTCCGACACCACCCACCGCCACCGTCACCGGACACCTCCAAATCCAATCGCTTCTAATAATAAAACTCATGCCGCCCGCTTCCGCTTCCGCTTCCGCTTTCGCTTCGTTTCGTTGGAATCCCTTTGATGAGCTAGTTTTAGTTTAGTTGGATCATATAAGAATATCTGTCTGTCTGGGTTTGGAAAGCTGAGATGTCAAATGAATTGAATGGGTGTTCGTTAGCTTTTCGATAATTGTTTTTTTTTTTTAAATAAAAAGATAATTTAAAAAAAAAAAGAAAAAGAAAGAAAGAAAACAGCTACTCTTTTCTTCATATTCCCTCAATCGTGACTGTTATGCAATGTTACATTGTATGTTTTGTACCCGTATAATTAATTATCAAAGAGTGTCTTTTCAGTACCAATAGTGAGTCGTAATGTTACATTATTTGACGTTATTGTTTCATCGTAATGTCATGTTTTTCATTCACATTTCACAACCCCCCCCCCCCAATACGGTTGGTTATTTAGTGTTAACAAGTGCGAGTGGTAAAGTACAATTGCCGCCCATGGCTTCATTCATTTACAAAACAAAATGAACCAACTGAAATTGACATTTTTGGCACAAAATTAATCTTCTGCCTTTCAAGTACCATACCACTACTATGCTTCACTGATTACAACTAGAGCTTTTTAATTGCCATAAAAATGGGGGGTCACATTTTTTTGTTTGATTTGATTACAGCTGCCCCGATGATTTTGCCTTACAAACAACTAGCAGTAGATTACACTTTCCTCAATATAACACGTCTTTCTCGTTTGTATTCAACTTCATCTCTCTGATGCATAATAATAAGGGCTCTTCTAATCTGCAACATTTAGCAAGCAAACATCAGCTAAACCACAAACTACACAAATGTATCATACGATAAGAGATATAAGCAAGTACAACAAACATGGTTGCTTTCACCTGAAACTATAAAAAATTCACACTATCTTAACAATTCAGAGTCTTGATTCATTACCCAACAAATATTTATCTTGAGTTGCAGTTTTAATGCTATTTGTGTTAATGAAGTCTCTCAACATTATTCATGGTAAAGGGTGTTTTTTTTTTATCCCTTACACGAAAGTTTTTGAAAATTGAAAATTCGTGTTGTTAAAGTTAGGCTTCCAAAAGTTTTATTAAAAGGTTCTCCTGCCTGTAGGCCTTCAGCATTTTATGATTATGGCCACAACTTAAAAAGTCATGATCTGCGTACAATCCAATGTAAATGTTCAATGACATGACATTTTAAAACAAATACTTACAATTGATTCATTCATCCCCATCCTCGTGAGATCATCAATCAACCTTCTCTCTGATATTTGGTTCCCAATGGGTATTCTTCTCTTTATCTGGGTTTCTGCTTGCTGTTTAATGGAACAATTCGAGTAAATATTAGAATGAGGGGGATCTTGGGAAAGGCAAAAGGAATCAAAACCATGCTGCCCATGTCAAACCTTTATCTCGTTGGCTATCTCAGCAGTAAGATTCACTTGCTGGTTTATTCCGGACCGTGCTGCATCCATGGTGGAAACAGTAAAAAGTCTTACTGCTTCATTAACTTCATTCTCAGTGGCAACATGGGACCTATTATCATGGTTCATGAAAGGGCAGCACATTAAATATGGAGTTACTAAACGCAAGACACACACACACATCAGAAATTATTCGAGTTATAAGTTCTCACTATTCTTGAATGTGTCTGAACAATTCATTATCAACCGAAAATTATGCAAATTGAGCAACTAATTCGAATTTTATACATAACACAAAATATCAAAATTCGCTCTCAACAATGACATAGATCATTTCATAATCTCAGGCTTAAAACTAGTACTTACAGTTTCATTTTTGCAAGTGCCTCACTTAACCTTACTATGGCTTCTAACTGTCTCACAGTGATGGGTATAGGAGCAGCCTCTCCAGTTTCATTTGCCTGCCGCCTCATGTCCTACAAGAGCACATGATGATAAGATTGTATTAATAAGTAGATAAGGAAATATCACTATACATTATCGAAACATTGTAGTTAAATAATTTGCAGATAAATTCTTCATGTTATTACAATCAAATCATTTTTAACGGTAATCAAACCACCAACGCAAGCTCCTATTTGGATAGAAGATAATGGAACTGCAATAATTTATGGTAATTCTTGAGTCTCCCGGAACATATGCATGAAAGAATGTAGGGAGATGGCTGTGTAGTATCAAGGATAAAAAGCTTGGAACTTGAGCTTCTGTATCCAAAATACAGTAAGAATAAGAATAATATCTGATTACAAAATACATTCTTTTCCCAATAGCTCCCAGTATATTTCCAAGAATTGATGTGGTTATACTGGTTCGTAACTTTCAGCTAACACTCCAAATATATAGTAACTTATTTGAAAGATGAGTAATAATTGGGATTAAGAATACCTACCTTCCGAATTTGGACATACTGATCTCGAAGCTTAGCTGAGGCAGACTCTGACAGACGGGGGTGACATTCAAGTCTACAATATTGTATGTACCTGTCAACATTGTGACTCAAAACAGTTTAGCATTTCATCAATACTTGACAAAAGAGCGTCGTACGGAATGTATGGCCAAGTTTCCTCAAGATATATACCTCTTCAGCCAATTCTCCTCTTTAGAAACTTTTCTGTCAGCAGAGACTGCATCTGCAGATGCATGAATTTTTATGATGTGGCTAGCAATAAGCTGCAAAAGGAAAATTTTAACTTTAGCAACTAAATTAAGGCCATTTATGACCATAGAAGTACACAGTAATGAAGTAAGCTTCTGATATTAGTACAGAAAAATTACTTTTTGGTTTCCAAAAGTTTAAGCAATACTAATAGTTTAATATTCCATCAATTATCCATTAAAGAGTGTATGTATGCCTTTGAATGCAATTGAAGCAAAATTAAAAGCATTGTGATTACTAGAGGGCAAAATTAAAATCTCGACATGAAGATCTTTTCTGAGCAAAAAACTTTTTATTACCTTATCCTGATTGTACATCCTGATATCCTTAACTATGAAGATTAAATCAAATCTTGACAGAATTGTTGTCTGCAAATCAATATTATCCTGTGCAGACTGGAATGAGGAATACTTTGTTAGTTGCTTAGCCAGAAATCAGGGGATATAAGACATGGCCCCAATTAAACAGTAGCATAGTATAGACCTTGAGATCATCATAACGTCCTGCAGGTGGGTTAGCAGCGGCAAGCACTGAGGTTCTTGAATTGAGAACAGTTGTTATTCCAGCTTTAGCAATGGATATTGTCTGCTGCTCCATTGCTTCATGGATAGCAACCCTAAGTAGTGAAAAATGTGAAACCTTGCAGGCCTGTAACTAACAGATAAATGAGCTAGGTATCACCTTCTGAAGCCAATTTTAGTTACCTATCCTCTGATCTCATTTTGTCAAACTCGTCAATACAGACAACACCTCCATCTGCCAAAACCATGGCTCCTCCTTCAAGATAAAATTCACGCTGAATTGCGAGTGATAGATTTGTGTCAGAAGCGTTTGAAATTCTATTATTTTCTTAAACATATTTCATAATAGCAAGGAAAACAATATTACTTGTACTGAAACAGAATAAGATCAAGAACTCACAGAGCTTCCATCTCGAATCACTGAAGCTGTAAGACCTGCAGCTGATGAACCTTTCCCAGACGTATAAACTGCAATAGGTGCTGTCTTCTCGACAAACTTAAGAAACTTTTGAAGATAATTATACAGTCAGTCCTCTTCCAAGGAATTGAATGAAAGAGCATGAACTACCCTAAATTAAGATTAAGCAAGCTAGACAAAATGACTTGTATGCAAGCCAAGAACCTTTCCACCGGAGCAGGAACACGGAGCTAAAACTAAGCAACAGTATGACTTTGAAGCAACTCTCACATCACAAAATACGCAAGAAATGTAAAAATAACCTGAGATTTAGCAGTAGATGGGTCCCCCAGAAGTAACACATTGACATCACCTCTTAACTTCACCCCATCTGGCAAATTCTGCATAAAGAACTTTGGCTACGGTATCAATAAATAAACTGATGATACCAAAACAATAAAGTTCAAGATATACCTTCCTGGATCCTCCAAACAGAAGGCAAGCAACAGCTTTTTTGACGTCGTCGTGACCAAAAATGGAAGGAGCAATCTTGGAGCATATGGTTTTGTATGCATCCGGTTGTGAAGCAAATTTTTTGAATTCTTCTACCTGCAAAAATGCATTTTATAAGATAATGCCTAATGTCAAAATGGAATTTCCAAAATGAGTCATCTTATCCTTAATTTGCTCCATATTTATTTAATATGAATTTCCATACACTCACAAGTACCACAATAAACAACAAACAGTTGCTGTAAGAATCCTACCATACACAGTACACAATAGCAAAGAGATGCAGCCATGCAAAGATGATACATTTTTAAACATACCTCTTCCTGAGTGAATGCAGCAGCACCTCGTGAGCTAGCCTCATTGGTTTCTTCCAAACCCACAACCCTAATATAAGGCTGTCTAACTGCAACTGCTCCTTTGTGACTTAAACACCATTGGACAAAATGATTAGTAATGGCATACTGGTAGAGATGTTAAACTTCATCTGTAAGGTGTAATGATGCTTACGAGGCTGATGAATTTGCAGATTGAAAAATACTATAAATTCCCATTATTGTCAATCGTGTTCCCGGTACAATTGTCTGAACAAGATGGCGATCAACCGAGAGAAGCATGTTTCTAGGAAGCTCCCCAGTGGGCACATCCTTAGACATCCGAAGAAACAGACATCCATCAAGAAAAAAAATCAAAATATTCTATTTGCAATACTCATCATCCATCAAGTGAAGATCATTACCTCCGGATTCTCCTGCAGCTTGAGTGTTTGCTGATCAACATACTGACTCTTATCAGGAACCACAATCCAAGGATCAATGGGGCAGGGTTCTTCTCCAGCCTACAAAAGTTCCCGTCACTCTTTATTAATCAAGATTCCAGAAACGTGAATTATAACAAAAGATAAGATACTCACCTGAGGTATATGGCCACATGATCGAGGGACAATTGCCCCACCAAGGCCTGGACGACAGGGAACAGCCAAAGTACTTTTACAATTCTTGCATGATAGATGTACATAAGTAGCCTTCGCCTTAACCCTAGAAGCAGCTATTGTAATCCCAGACATCTTCACCAGTTTTGAAATAAATTGAGCCTGATCATCAATTTTTTTTTAAAAAATAACATAATTAAATATAATTTTCTCCATTCTTTAGTCAATCAAACATAGAAAAGGAATCCAAACCCACTAACCCCAATTGACCGCATTGATATAGAATCTTCCTTTGAAGTTAGCAAAATCTGCACCTCCTCAGTCTTTGGTTCCTCGTTGTCCACCTTCATCTTCAAACTCGCCAAAACCTCCGCTGCTGCTGTCTCAAACTTGAAAAAAAATAAAAATAAAAAATAAAAAGAAGGAAAATTTAATCTCCCAGTATTCCAACAATTACATAATACATAACAAAATATTCAAATTTAGTGCGTTCTCTCTCCCCGCATCATAATAAAAAGAAAACTTTTCACACAAATTTAGTTAGTACAAGTAATTTTGAATTAGGTTGCTTTTTTTTTCATTAGAAATATGAATAGATCTGACTACATAGTTGTTTTTTTTTTCCTTTTTTCTTTATATTACCAAAATGATATATCAAAATGTGAAAATAGAGGAAAAGTGAAAATCAATGGATTACCAAAGGGAGGAAATCGGCGGGGGAGGAGCGGAGGAGGGAGGGAAGATCGGCGTCGAAGGCGAGGAGGTCTTCCAGGTGAACCAAGAGAAACTTAGGGTTTTCGATGAGGCTTTCTCTGTAAGGAAACACGTTTTTGTTTCTCTCGAAGTTTCTGATAAACTCCTTGAACTTGATCAGGGTCGTGTGGCGGCGGTGATTTGCATCCGCCGTCGACCCCGCTGCATCGTCGGGAAACTGCGCCTGGTCGCTGTAATACACCGCCCCTTCGTCCCACCCTGACATTTTTTCGCCGGCTTCCTTTCTCTCTCTTTCGTTGTTTATTTCAATCTCTGCACAAACAGCGATCGCGCTCTCTGCCCCTCCTTCAAAAATGGCGCGTATATGCGGTGTCTTCTTGTTTTGGCGGGAATTGTTTGGCGGGAGAATGACGTTGGCTTGGCTTGAGGCATGTGGGCTTTGGGTCCAATATGCGACTTTCTATTAAACATTCGTTAAACAGAGGGGAAAAAAAAAAAAAAAAAGACTAACCATAAAATGTAAATTTCAATTTTTTAAAAAAAAAAAAGGTAAAAGATTTCTTTGATTAGTCTTTCTTTTTAAGAAAAAAGAAAAGGACGACTCCTTGTCAACTTCCAAACAAAATTCAATAGTGGCTTGTGTAACAAAGTTACAAAAGAATCACTGTACTTTATGTAACTTTTGATCTTGAACATTAAAAAAGGTGTAAACTGTAAGTGTTAAGGTGAATGAAGATCCAAAAATGAGCCACCCCTCCAAAAATTTGTCCATATAACGACATAAACATCATTCATTGCATGGAATAAACATGAAACATATCTAAAATCAAGTGGCAGCACGGACACTCAACTTGTATTAAGCAGCCATCTTCGAATACAATATTCCATACATATGGTTTGGTTAGATGACCCAGTAGGCTCTATTTATACCTTGGTTTCAATAGATGTAACATGACAGCTAGTAGCTACCGGCTTACATATACGCGACCAAGGCCAAGGACTTCCCTGGAGTAACTGTAGCAACTTTCATCTATAGCAATATCAATACCATCACAATAATACATCTGTAAGTCCTGTGCTGGAAAATAATTATATTCAGGCTGATTCTTCTAGTACAAGTAACCTTCACGTTCCAGCCACCAAAGCGCCCCTTCTGCTGCATGTTCAGCTGCACCTTTCTTTTTTGCCTGAGGTTCCCCAATGCACTCTATAATTTTTTCAGGGGCTTCTATTTCCACTATAACTCTGAAAGTGAACCTGCAAAAGATTTGAGTTTTGGAATTTGGAAAAAGTTTTAGTTCCGAACCAAACAGCTCTTCTAATTAAAATGAATTGCTGTTTTTTTGCCACAGATCATGGACTTACGATTTCAAATGGCTGAGACCTTCCTCTTTACAACAATCAAAAGATGGAGGTTTCCAATGATTAGCAGCACAAAGTTCAAACAAGCGTGATCTTGCTGATCTATTCTGCAACCCACCTGAAAAAATTTTTGAGTCAGAAAGTGTGATAATTGCTCCATAGTTACCTGGCAATTGATTTTACCATGCATACCTTTTGTCGGGCTCGGAGACCCAGTGTCACAACTAGAACCTGCAATGATCTCACTTGGCTGTCCTCTTACATCATTAAAAGGGAATGATGACCGTATATTGAGTGGTGTAATGCTTGGAGAAGAACTGGCCACCACACTATCAGAAGACATGGTAGAGTTATAATTACCGCCGGGAGGTTCAGTCATCTTCAACTTTTCAAACACATTGTCCTCTGCAACAACTACATTTATAGGTGTTTCATCATATCCAATCAGTCTGGCTTCTGACTTGGGGCTGGACTTCAAAATACTCTCCAATGATTTAGTCTTCGGCATGTAGCCTGCCGCCTGCACATACAAAGTCAATGAGCTTCAAAAAATCATACATAAGAAAACTGGGATTATTAGGTGGCACAATGTGTTAGTAAAGAAAGTCAATGGCTAATAAAAAAGATAGCCATGTGTGTCTCAGCTGACAGGTTAAGCTAACAGGCATAAATAACCATTACTGCAGTCCAAATACTGAAATACAAGTATACTATCTAACTACAATTTTGACGATTTTATTTTGACAGGAAGCACACCAATATGCTGCAATATCACAGGGTGAAACAGAATATAATAAAAGATCAATATCAGCATATAATTTTTACCTTCAACTTTGAGAATAATTGTTGCGAAGCAATCCTTATAGCTTCTTTTCTGCTCAGGTTAGTTGCACAAGCATCTATACAGACACCTTTATCTTTCCCAGTTACTTTCGCTTCAGCTAAAAATTTTCCACCCTTCTTTAATGAAGGAAATTGCAAATCCAAGTCATGAGAGTTGCAGAGTTCCAGTAGTTCCCTAATTGGATTAAGCTGCAAGTTGGAAAATTTCAAGATTGGATCCAAAAAGGATAACATTATTTTCCACACAGTATTCAAATTAAACCCCGAATCAAGCAGGATGGCTCCCAAAGAAGACTCTACCAAGTCACCAAGAACCTGGATCAATAGATGATCTGAATTTAGAATCCATTGTAAATGTGAAACAGACAGGAAAAAGGGAAAAATTTTACATCTACCTTTGGACATCTAGGCCCTTCTATAACTTCCCTTGTTGATGAAGGTGTTTTCATATAGTCCACATAATTGTTTATAGCCTCAGATAGGACATCGGAATCAAAGATAAGAAATTTGTAGAAGGATCGATCAACTGCAACATTGGCAAAGGCTTGATTATTCACTAAAACTGATCTCAAATCTGTCAACTGACCAGGCTTCAACTTTGGATAGACTGAAAATAGATATGAAGTGATCAAGTAATCCAGCACAGCATCTCCTAGGAACTCCAATCTCTGGCAAAGACCATTAAAATACCAAATGCATCAATCACCAGCCACTGGCAAGAAAATTTAAGTAGAGAAGACATTCAAGGAAAATGCTTGAAAGGGAGGACTGAAAAAAAGTACATACCTGATAGCAGCCTCCATGCCTGTTGAAAGATGGATGCACAAAAGCCTGCAAGAGCAGACCTCTATGGAGAAATGGATGCCCTAACAAAACTTCAAGGTTGGCCATATCCAAGGAAGCAGAAAGTGGCAAGAAGCTCTTGCTCAATGTGCATATATTAGTAACTTGTGAAGCTTCAAATTCCACTTGTATGCCAATCCATTTAAGAAATGCAGTAGCAGCTTTGAAGCCACTATCAACAATAAATGCTCCAACAAGGGCTTCAACCACATCAGCTATAGTTTTCTTATGTAACCAGTGGTGACCTTTACTACATCTGACTTCAGCATTCAGGTCATCCGGAGCACAACCATCATATTGAGAATGAATACTTCTTTCTGTTTCCTTGCTACAAATTTTAGGGCAATGACGGCCCAAAGCAAAGAATTGGCAGGGATCAAATGGTTGATCACGTATGTAAACCTGAAATAGGTGCAAACTTATATGCAATTACACATAATTCAAAATAAAATTGCATACGTAATACCAAGTATTAATTCCTAGTTGAAGTATTCAATTCAATGCTGAATAACTATTAATCCAAAAAACATAGAATTCTAGCACATTGTCCAACAAAATATTCAAACTCCATCATGCCTCCTAAATGCATGGTTGAATTCAGTCAACGGAATAATTATGTGGATGCAAACATAGGCTGACTTTACTTTGTACAATGATCCCAACAAAGAGTTATAGTACATTGTCCCATAATCATATTTAAACTCATAACAAAATTCAGAGTTACGGGAATGTCCAACACCCACTCATCAGGACATGGATAGTTGATCATGTACTTCAGTGTCAAATGTAGCATCAGAAACATGTTCCATCCCATAATATTGTTAAGATAACCATAGCAATTGAGAAAATTAATGCAGAATAATTATGTTATATCAAGTTAAAAAGTTGAAAAAAGAAGATGCTATACTATGTCATCAAAGTTAGAAAACTCTAGATAAAACCACAATTACTAGATAAAGATCAAATCCTACAATTTAATTCTACCTGTAAATTGTTCCTAGCCGCTAGCTTGAGCAAATTGGAATTATTTACAGCATTTGAGCGCCTTCGAGTAAGCTCTCCTTCATCAACAGTATCATGCAAAAGAAAAAGGTGTCGCCCAACTGCATATTTGAGGAAGGCATCACCAAGTATTTCAAGCCTTTCAAGCGAAAAGCGCTCCTGGCACTTCTCTGTGGTGAGAGCCTCCAGAACCTAAAATGCAGATGCATCCATTAGTTTCAGACAAGGTTCCTCTCTACATTTTATTTTATTTTTTGGGAAAAATGAGTATGGTGCAGAAGAAGGGCGGGGGTTGGTGGTGTGTGAAGGTGGTGTATGAACTCAGCATTTCAGTAGCACAATGAAGCCAATACCGGAAAGCCAAAATAGTATTGTAATGAGGGCTTACAATCTGCGCACTAACTTCAGCTCCCTCAGGGAAAGAAGCAGATAGTACGTGCTTCAGTTCTATGGCCACAAGCAAGTTTTCCAGTCGATGCATGATTGATGGCAACAAAGATAGTGAACTCCCAATATCTTTAGAGAAGCCAATTATCTTTAATTGACAAAGCTCAGGAGGCAAATCATCAAAGTACTCATCTAGTTCATGTGATTCTGTTCAACAGTAAAAGAAGAATGGTCAAGGATTGAAGCGGCAGAAAGATGGACAGTATGTTTCAAGTGGTTAATCAGTTTGTTGTTCATACACCATGCAACGATCATTCACAGTGAGAAAGTAAACTATCTGAAATAGTCACAGAGTATTTCCCTAACGATCCTCTTATTTGGTTTGAGGTCAATCCATCATAGTATACCAAAGAAATGAAAAGCTGAACCAAATCAAATGGGAGAAAATAAATACCTGAATCCTCCAGCTTTCTGTTGTGTAGCAAGTTGCGTAAGCGAAAAAGTGGTTTTGCACGCAAAAGATGTTGTTTAGGATGTTTAAGATGAATGCCATAACTGTTTTGCAACATTAAATAAAAAAATTCAATAAATATTAATTATTTATAGAAAGAATTTTAGTGCAATATATAGAAGCTTTTAAGAAGAAATAATAATTATTACAATTGTTACAGTCAATTGTAATGATTCTTCATCATTAATACTATTTCAGTTTCTTATCAATAAAAAAAAAAAATGTTACAGGTAAATAGTAGGAAGGCTTACCTTCTAATTAAGTGCTCCACATGGCTTGAAGAATCCGAATCTTTATACGGGCTGTAGCCATTCTTTTCAAAATCAATGTTTGTAACAAAGTAAAACCACTTCTTGTGTGTGGCATACACTAAGCTATTCTTAACATCACTTACACTGCTGCAACCATTATGGAGTTGCAATGGCCTATGCGAAGGCAAACTTTTTCTGGCTACAGAATCTCCTGGAGTGCCAAAGACTGGAGATGATAAACATCTTCTGATGATCTTCCAGTCCAAAGAAACTGTGTTTAAATTTTTGTGAAAAATGACCGGAAGCAACAAGTAGAAAGTTGAGGAGCTAGATTCACAATAATCATATTTTCCTAAGGGAACAAATTCAGAATTGAATTCTGATCGGTCAAGGATGACTTTCAAGAACATTTCTTGGAATTGTTGAGCCTGCAAAATCTGTATAGATATAAACAGTCAACACTTGATGCAAGTTAAGAGTCAAATTTTACTTTAAAAATTACTGTTACCTCATCTTTAGTAAATTCCACAACTCCTGATGGGACAAGCTTTGTCATCACAGATCTACCACGAGCAAGATGAAGATCAAGTTCAAGATGCTCAGCCTCTCTGGGGAGAGGTGACTTGACAAAAAGACCAAACTCTCTATAGAGCCTATCCTCAGGATCAGGATTAAATTGTATAAAGTAAGAATTAAGACGGACAGGATACTGTGACTTGGTCCATGATTCTCTAAGTACAGCAGGAACTAGCATCTCATGTAGTTCTCCTCGTGAACCCTCATCTGCCAATAAACAAATTCAAAATGATTGATGCAAAAGACCAAAGGGTATTTATATAGTGAGATTTTTGTCTCGACCTCCATAGCTGTCAGAATCAAAAGAGAGAAGCATTGGTTCATCCTCAGTTGCATTGTCTTCTTGTGGCAAAAGATAGTCATTTAAGGCACCCAGTTTATGCAATTCTTCAATTGCTTTCAGACAAGCATCTTTCTTAGCTGCTTCCATTGAAGATTGTGGTGTACCAATAATTTGATGCGTTGGAGCATTAGCAGGTAAAATTATGTGACAGATAGTTCCCCCTAAATCATCAAAATAATAAAATTTTGGCTTGGGGTTAAAAAACCTGCAAAATTAGATCAACACATCTCAACAAAATATATGCAAATTGAGGAAATCTAAGAAAGCTGTTAAAAAGATTTTGACGCAATGATGCAATCAAATGTGAAAATAGGCACATACTCATCATGCGGAAGTTTTGAACAATAGCGATGGAGTAAAGAGACGCCATATCCAGCACTAATACAAGCACCGGATGAATCAACTTTATATATTCTTTCCTCTGAACAAGTAAAAGCATCACTACATGTTCTGACCATGATTTCCCTATCCATTCTATCCTCATCTTTGCTAAAATTTTTAATAAGATCGAGCTCCCTCTGGTTGCCACTGCAATATGAAGATGAAAGCTTATTCTGGTTGAAAGGATGTAAAAAGAAATGGATGATTGAACTTACATTAATCATGTGCTCTAAGAGATTACCTGTCCACTAGAAATGCATATTCAGATTGAGGCATTCGAGCACGGCCTCTGGACTGTATAAAGCTAGCAACAGTTTCCGGAAGATCAAACCGTATAACAAGACAACATGTCTGAATATCAAGTCCTTCTTCACCAACTTTTGTTGCAACCAGAAGATTCAACTGCCCAATCAGCAAACTATTTGTATTAATAACTAAGTGTTTTTATTTAATAATCATTACCTTCTCAATATGTCTTTTACATTAACTACATAAGACTCCTCACTAAGATAACATACAGAGCCACAAGAAAGACTATATGAAATGGCACAGTCATAGAATGTAATGATTCTTTAACGTAAAGCATAGAAATTGGTCCAATCCAAATATTTGTCTTCTTAAATTACATGACACAAACGTGAAATTACAAATAAATTAATTCAAAGCTGTAGATAATATGGTGGTTGTAGCATCTAGTTTACAGAAGGACCACACGGATATCAGAACACCATCAGACAAATTTGAAATACAGTCCTTTTGGCCAACAGCTCAAAAGGGCACATGTATAAAATAGGCAAGTACGTCAAGTCCGATTTTGGTACTTCATACCTCTTGATGTGCCAATGTAACATAAGTTGCTCCTAGACCACCACTTATTCATGCATTCAATATATATTTCTATACATACTTCTAGATTTCTGACACATTACAGCCCTAAATTTTGTCACAAGCATTCCGTATAATATTCAGCCAACAAAAGAAATGAAGAATTACAGTTCAAAGACTTCAACATCCCGTAATTAGAAGACCCATGTTAAGACCTTGTAATAATGTGAAGCATTACCTCTCCAGAGCGGAACTTCTCAAGGATGCTCTTCATGGCATTCCGTGACATACTCTTCAGTCCAGCATTTACTCCAACTAGGAAATGACACCTCCAAGAAGCCAGAAACTTAATGTTCTGTAGTATATAAGACAAGGCTCTTGCTGTAACTATCCTATTTACAAAAACTATACATTTCATATGCTGTTGCAACCTGAAAAAAAGATTAAAAACAAAGTGCTTCGTCATAAGAAATGTCTGAGCCATCTAGAAAGATTATTTGACATATATTCTCTTCACAGCAGACATGATGTGGCAAAGGTAGAGCGTTTAGTGACACCAATCTATCCTTGCAGATCCCCCAAGAAGCATGATATAAAATATAATAAAAGTGCTTTAAGCACTAAGTACCAACCTGAAGGAGGAAAGAATTCCAATGAGACGCAAAAGCTTTTTTGAGAAAAATGGCTCCTTTAAAACTTCTATACAAGACAGATCAGAGGCAATGCCATCTACAAGAATAGCAAAAGTTAACTAATTACACCATGAAAGCTCCTTGGACATTATACACTTTTGAACATCTAATGAAGCTACTGAGATCATGTATATATACACACTCAGTTGATAGTTGTGACCCACACATGGTCTAAAGCAAGCATAAAATTAAGAATTATACAGATGGAGCTATCAGGTAGAAGACAGTTGGAGCTTAAATCAAACAATTTGAAAACACATAATAGTACCTCTTCTGCAAATAGCAGCAAAGACATCAGAAGCCTGAGATGCAAATCTACATAAAGACTCATCAATGGTACTTCCTTCTGCTTCTATTATCTCATTCCTTATTGTCTCATCACCGTTCAAAAGAATGCAACTAGCCTTCAAAATAAGGGAAGAAAATTGTTACATTAAAGAGCATGCTTTCAACCTCTAACAGAAGAAGCAGTCATGTGACATAAATCTTGTAACTTTGCCTACTGTTGACAAAATAATATGGTACAAAAATACGAGGGAATGTTCACTATAATGAATACATTTGTTTTCTCAAAATGAGCAAGAGGAAAACCAAAACAATTAGAACCTATCCAATTTGGTGCCAGAAATGCTTACATGCAGAGCTCCGCAAACTCCAAGATTTTCCAAACAAAATTTCATACTGTCATGCAATCGGTTGAGCTGCTTTGATGTGTTCCGAAGACTTTGATGATCATGCAGTTCCCTGCTAAGTGCTGATATGCACTGCTCTTATAACAAAGCAATATAAACAGGAATAAGCTTGTTTCCACACAAAGTTTATAACAAAATGACCAGCTGTAAGAATATACCTCATGTTTTATCTCTGCAAGTTGCTTGCTATAAGTCATGTAGGAGCTAGAATTGTCATTTATAACAGGACCATATTGATATACTTTAACTACAGGAGATGATACAAAACTTTCCAGATCTTCCTCATCTTCAACTGAATAGACCTACAAGAAGAGAGTAAAGCATTCAGTGAACAGAAACAGATTCTTAAACAGCCATACTAGTAGAACCATATGAACAGCTAAAACAGAAACTGAACTATGTTGCACCGAAGATAGAAAGAAATTATGGGTCCAAACTCAAAACTTCACTGTGAACATGCCTTGTCTGAAAAGATTATCATATGATGATAATAATCTATTTGCATTACTTCCCATCCCATGAAGAATATGGGAAGCAAAACAATTATCAAGATCTTTTGGAGAAACCTAAAAGGCTCTTACATCAATCTAGTTCACTAGGGTTAGCAATACTTATGAGCATTTCAAAGGTTAAGGAACCACTTAATAACTTTCAGATATGATATTTAACATTGCTATCCAAGCAACGTGTGAATCTAACATAGGTGGAAACTCACTCTTTTACATTGCTATCCAAGCAAACATGTGAATTTGTGGAAACTCACTCTTTCTTTCACACAGTTGGTTACTGAGTAAACAATAAATCTTTTGCATGCATCTCACCCACTGGACAGGTTAACAAACCCATAGAGTGAGAGAATATAACCATATAATATTTTTAATAAAGTTTAGATTGCAAAGTGCAGTTCATGTATGTCTACAATTTAACTTGACTATAGTGAGTTTAAAAAGATAACTTTTAAAAATAATTACTTAAAAGAGGAAAAAGGAAAAAGTACAAATATTTCAAAAACCTGCTTTACATCTCAAATTGAATGACTCTGTAACTCACCTTAGCATCAAGTAAATTTTCAAGACTATTAATGGTTTTGGGTAAATTTGCTTGAGTTGATGCACCTGAAAGAGTAGAATATTGCAATAAGTATTCAACCCAATTCCACTCTACCTCTCTCAAAGTTCCATCCAATAGTTGACTGAAAAGTAGAAATTCAAGTTCTTGACCGATCAAGAAATACACCAAATATACAATAGAGATTTAGTCTTTGCAAAATGGAGCTGCATTACCTTTCCCCACGACAGGAGATGCGGTCATGCCGAATATACGAGGAACTTTCATAATATCAGGTTTATAGAAATCCTACACAGATAAAGATAATCATCAAGAGATCAAAGTACAAAAACTGCAGAAAAGTGCATGTAAATTTGTGCATATGAAAATAAAGCAGAGCTATGAGACCATTACTTTCATGATTTTTGCATAAGGATGATTGCTTTTGACTTGAGCATGATGACACTCGTCAAAGATCAAAAGAGCAATTAGCTCCATTTTGATAAAGCGGTGATATAAACAATGAAGTAGTATTTGAGGGATCATAACAAGAACCTGCAGAAATCAGTTAGCATAAACTAAAATTTAGTCGATAATGCAGCTGTGAGCCTGTGATGGAAAACCAACACTGTGAGGCTGTAAACGAAGAAAACATGGTGAGGCTGTAAAAGAAGAAGTTAACTGCAGTTTTCTTACTAAAGAATTGCAGGGGAAAAAGGATGTCTGGATTTAACAAAACCCTTGCAAAGTGGAATGTATTTCATCGGGTGAACTGACTGGGAAAGACTCTCTAACAGATCAAACATCACTGCCTATCAATGTTTGAAGTTCAAACATGTATAAGAATAATAAAAGGTCAAGCAACTAGTTTATGTGAGAATAAGATGACCTACAAAAGACAAGGACTGGTAAAAGCAAAAGGGACATAAATATTTACACCACCAGATAACATTATTACCTCATATTGGTCGATTTCTTTTTCCCACTCACGATGGCTCTTCAAGCGCTTTGAACCCCCACAGAAGGTCCCAACCTTGAAGCCAATAGATTCTTCTATAACCTTAGCTTGCTACAATCAACAACAGAATTCAACATTTTTTAACCTACAGTAATGTAAACGCTGAGATAGATATCCAATAGTGTTTTACTCTTCAGGTTAAATTTTTTGTTATATTCAGCATCTAAATGTAATTGAATGAGAAAGTACAAAGTATATAAGAGAAAGATGCTGACCTGTTGGACAAGAGCAACGGTAGGAGCAAGAAAGATACATACATTCTTCTGGGGTTTACATATCAAGTGTGCGAGCTCGTATATGAGAAGCACAGCAATGTGTGTCTTGCCACATCCTGTTCCCAAATATACAATCACATTCTCTTCCATTGCTTTCTTGCATAGCTCCAATTGATACCTGAGGAGAAAGAGGAAAAAGAAAACACAACAGAAGTAAGCCACATTTTCCCCACAGTTCATAAGAAAATAACTCTTAAAGAAAATTCATGTTTTACATAAAGAAGAAATATGAAAAACTATTAGCCTGCTTTCCTTGTGTTTTCTCCAATTTTCTTGCCAAAGAAGTAAAAGATGGCCAAACAACAGAAAAAGACCATAAGTCACATGAATCTAGCAAAAGCAACAAATTGATTTCTGATCATCTCTAAAATCAAAAACAACATTGTCATAAAAAAAAAAAAAAAACATTTTCTTTGTTTACCTCCACTTCCCTCACCAACCAAACAAAATCTAAGTAAAGCAACAAAAAGAGAACAAAGCCACTGAGCAAAAGTAGTAAAAGCAGCTCCTTGATCCCTGATAATCTCCAATAAATAACACGACTCCATTTTTTTCTCATGTTTCCCTCCACTTTCCTCACAAGCCAAACAAAAACTAATCAGAACAACAAAAAAAGAACAAACTCACTGAAGAATAGTAGCAAAAGCATCTACTTGGCCCCAAAATACTAAACAACATTGTCAAGAAAATACCAATATTTTCCTCCACTTTTCCTCCACTTTTCTTAGCAACCAAACAAAAACTAACCAAAAACAACAAAAACAGAACAAACCCACGAAATAAAACCACAATATTACAAAATGGCATACTTTCTAGCAATCTTTATCGGATCTTTGTCAGTCTTTTGAGCTCTGACACTCGATTCTGCCCCAAAACCAACCCCCGAAACTGCCACAGAACACTCCTCTACCACTGCTGAAGTAGCAGCACAGATTTTGGCGCCACCACCGGAGGGTTGACTCCCCTCCACCGCTGACTCACCGTCCGGCATGGCCAAGCATACGTTAATATAAATCCCCCCCCCTCTCTCTCTCTCTCTCTGTGTCTTTAGTTCAGTCTTGTTGGAAACTGTTCACTGCACAGAACAGTGAGCACAATTTGTTGCGGTGAACAGTGAGCACAATTTGTTTTGCTTTTGCTTTGGCCTTCTAAGAGTCTAACCAAGCGAAGATGGTGGAATGGAATTTGATGCAAAAATGTTAAGTATACTTGGCGGTGAAGAATTTGTAGAGTGTGGGTCCCCCACTGCGGACATTTCCTTGCCTTTATGTCCAATCTGATTCTGTCAGCGAACTTTAGTATTTAATTAATCAAGCAGTCTCTCGAGCTAATAAGTCAATTGTTTTTTTTTTTTAAATTAAATATTGCTACTTAAATATATGATCACTAATGGTGCATTTGGTATTAGTTTTAAATGATTTTTTGTATTTGTATTATAATTAAATAATAATTAGTGTTTTTCTGAATTTAAAAGAGAATATAATGAAAGAGTTTGATTGGAGTCCTACTGTAAATATATTAATATTTTCTTAAAAAAAAAAAAAAGTGGAATAAAATCAAGTGATATGTTTTATTCTAAATTCTTGACTTGGTCTGCTTGTTTAGGAATTGGAAATAGACAGATAATATATTGGTTTGGTGTTCTGGATTTAAAAAAAATATGAATGGGCTCCGCTCTCTTCTCGGACTCTTCTTAGTTCTTACTTACTTTGCTTTGTTCCACTTTCATTTTCAATTTTGCCATCTGTTGTGTTGGCCATTTTAGAATCCTGAGATAATCTGATAATTTCAACATAAATTAAATTTTTATAATTTTGATGTTCAAATAAAAAGTATCATTATAGATATTGAAAATTGAAATAATTGTAGAAATTAATGTTTATTCTATGATTTAATAATTAGTATAATTCATATGTTTAAAGCTACCGTGCTTCATTACATTAATTGGATTGACGAAGCATTCACCGTATATACAAAGAAACTCTCGCATTAAAATAAGTACACTTTTAATCATTTAAGATTTTCCAAATATTAAAGATAATGATAATTTAGATATAATATATATGGAGTTAAGGATTTTGTTTAATTTTTATTATGAGTCTTGATTTTTTACGAATTTTTATTTTTATTACACTCTTTATTCTATTAAAAATATTAAAATACTATATTTACATTAAACCCTAAAAATATTCTTTAAAACACACACTATGTCATCGTGCTCGTGCAAACACAATGTGGTCATGTAAATCCCTAAAATTATTTTACTCATACACAGCCACCTCTTGCAAAATCCTTGACTGCCATCTTAGCATATTACCCTACAAATACTAGTCACCGTAGTCGCCAGAAGTTCATCGCCCATGCGCCACGTTTGTAGGTGACTTTCTAGTTTGGCTACATTTTGTTCTTTTTAAAATAATAATAATAATAATAAACACTTCATCTTTTGTGCTTGCTTTGCTCTTAATTGGTCATGCATTCTGCATTTGTTAGTTGCAGCTAATACTCTTACATTGAACCTTAATATTCGGTAGGATAAATTGTAGGCAATTAGAGACGTGTTTTTTTTTTTTTACATATTTCTATTTTAGACCTATAGTAGAATTATAGATTTGTAGGGTGAGTTAATTTGTTTAGATTAATTATTAATTTGTTTAGATTAATTATATCTTAATAGCCTAATTTTTTTAGATTATTTATAGTCTTGTAGAGTGGCTTAATTTTTCTTGATTTACTCTTGTATTATTTATTTATTTATTTATTGGCAGAGGATGGCACCTAACCTAAAGTGAAGACTATTATATCAGTCAGAATCAGAGTTTTTTCCATGCAAGATCAATTGCAGTTCAAATATCAATGCGATAGATAACATTAAGCAAAAGCTAACAACTAAACAAATTGATATATTTAGGAATGCTTGTTTTAGGCATTTCCTCGAGATATGAAAGAGGTTCAATTCTCATCACATTTGTGTCACGAGATGTTGTTTCGTGAGGTGAGTTCAAATGATGATGTGATGAATTTCTTGATTTGAGGAAGTGAGTGTACATTTTCTATGAAGGATTTTGCCATGAATATGATAACCGGATAAAAATGTGGTAAATATCCTATACATGGGGAAAGACTACAGGTCAGGATGATGAAGAAAAGATTGTTTAAAGTTTAAACGGTACTTCGAAGTTTTCGAAAAAAAATTAGAAAAGGCATTCATGGCGGCAGAAGTTATACTTCCTAGAGTGTGTTTTGCTATGAAAATTGAAAAGAATGTATATGTAGATCATTCATTAACAATGATCATATCCACATGATAGACCATTTTGAAACTTTCAGTCCATGAACCCCATTTCTTTTAATATATACCAAAAAGATCTCAACCATTTAAAATATTTTCATCTAATTACTTACAATTTAGTTAAAAAATAATAATAATAATCAATCTTAAGGTTTAGGATTTTAAATCTGGCTCATGTTAAAAAGGATTTATTTAGCATACCTAATCTTAACATTTAGGTATAAATAAAGTTAGAGGTGGATATAGGTTGGATTAGGTAGGATTTGTAAAAATTTAATTTAACCCATTATTAAATGAGTTGAGATAAAATTAACTTAAATCAACTTCGGTCTAACTAACTCTTAAATCATCGGGTTGGATTGGATTGTGTTGATTGGGTTTAAAGTTTAAAGATTAAATTAAAATTAAAAAATATATACAAAACTTGAAATGAAATTTATTAAAATTAAACATGAATATATTATAAACATTAAAATTTCATTCACAGTTTAGTTTTTAACAAAGAAAACTAAAAAAATAAAGTATTTTAAAATTAAGAAAATTACGATAATGAATTTTTAGATTTTATTTATAGTTTTTTACATATCTTTTTTTAATTCTAAATTATGATATTTTAGATAATTAATTAGCATTGTGTCTTATAATAAATAAAAGCTATTTATAATTATGTATATTAAGTGTTTATTAAAAAATAAAGAGAAATTAAAACCAACTTACTTTCAAAATTAAACTTATAAATCTACAAATTTACCAAGCAATTATACGTTACAATGTCAATTAATAACCATAAACTCAACTGAAATATTTACGATTTATAAAATAAATAAATATTATTATGTACGTGAATTGAATTAAAAAAAAAAATCTAATTAACCTACAATAACTCACTCAATCTGTCAAAATTAAAATTAAATTGGATTAGGTTGGGATTAGTTAGTTCCATTAAGTTAAGCTAGATTTACCCACCCCTATATAAAGCTACTTGAAAACCTGGGTCGGAGGCATCATTTGGCATACCTATTTTATTTTATTATCTATATATTCAAGAAAAATATCATAATGAAATCTCATATTTTGAAACTTGTCTAAAAGAGGACATCTAAAAACATTTATTAGGTGAACTCACAATGTGTCAAAATAATTAATGGTCAAATCTCAGGAGATGAATGTTCATCATACTGCAGTAAACTGCCAGAGAGTTTAGTGTAAAACTTGAAAGTTGCGGCATCATAAAACCAAGCGGAGCCTAAATGCAGGGTGATTTGTTTGGTTCTTTGTGTGCCCGCCAAAATGAGCCTCACTGCCAAAGTGTTTAGTAGATCTGAATTGATAATTGCGCTAACCATCAAGAACTTCAAGCAGGAAATCAACCAACTAAGATCCAACAGCCTTGAAGAGATTCCTTGTTATAGTAATTAAATTTCTTATTTAACAAGATACTTAAAGAATACACAGAACATATTGATTGCTATATTTATATTACAGTAAACCAGGTCTAATAATTATAACAAAACCAAGCTATCAACCCAAGTAAATATAGCAGGCCACTCTTATATATGTCAACTACTTGTTATATATCTATTCATGCCATTAAACAAAAGCTTTTCCCCTTATTTGCTTCAGCAGTAGTGCTATTTTCCTTGTGGCTTCAACCCAGATAACAGCTTCAACGCTTCTTCCATGGATGGTCGATCCGATGGTGTACTTCTGGTGCAGAGAAGAGCAACATCAAGAACCAACTGGATCTCATCTTGCAATGAACTGGAAGAACCAACTTCATTCTCATTATACATTTCTTGCAAAAGTCCATCTCTTGGCTTGTTCTGCAAGCTACTTCCCGCATTTGTCAGCCTACCATTAGTCAAGATTTCAAGAATGATCTCTCCGAAGCCATAAACATCCATGTACAGTTCCTCTTTCATGGCGTTGTAGAATTCACCTGTTCAAAGTTTTCATATATTAACCATAAACACTGCTTCTTGATAAAGATACTAGAATGAAAGCCGATTCAACTCCAGCTATCTCTCACTGACTCAACTCATTTTGATGTTAAGTTTCAAAGCATTTAACAATATTACTATTACTGGTTTCAGGGAACTTAATTTCACTATTTGATTCTATTGCTAAGTACTTCTTCAAAAGCAAAAATAGACTTTCTTGATTGGATCTTTTCAGAATTTTCAGAAACTTTATGAAGTCTATTACAGTTTTTCTCAGATATTCTGTAGACTTGAGGTATTAACAAATTTTGCTTAAAAGTTTGACTTGTTCATTTCACATTGAACAATATGCTAGGCATGAACCTAAAAAGCTTGTTATGTACACTACAGGAAGGAAAGTAAACAGTAGAATGTACCTGATTCTCTCCAGGCAATTTTGGATGGAAATGAACCATTAGCCAATTGTGTCAGATACTTGAAGCCGAATTCAGCCAAATGAATTTCCATATTTTCATCGAAAACTATGTTACTTGACTTCAAATCTCCATGTGGAATTGCGGGATAGCAGTCATGGTGAAGGAAACATAGACCCCTAGCAATTCCAAGTACAATTTTGTATTTGGCTGCCCAGTCCCTCTTCATTCTGATCTTTTCAGACAAATTTCCATTAGGCAGGTAATCGTATAATAGATAAGCCTGATGCTTGTTGTAGCAAAAACCGAGCAATCTGATCAAATTCTTGTGTCTTGCATTGCCTATTCGTGCTATAAATTCTGAGACTATTTTAATTCTCGTAGCTTCCCATTCAATCTGTTTCACTGAAACTGTAATACCCGTGGGCAGAACTGCTTTGCGACCTGCAGCTGATTGTGGAGGCACTGCTTCCTCGCACTCTGTAGAATTGAAGCTCCTCAAGACATCGTTTGCTGTGAACTGAGGGAGTCCGAGAAATGAGACCATTTTCCAATGGCCTTTGCTTCCTCTTCTGAAGAAAAATACCCCCAGAAGTGCTGCTGCAATGAACGTGACTATTCCTGCACAAAGCAGCAGAACCAATTTAAGCTTCCCTGTGCCTTTACCCAAGATTGCCACTGAAGCATGACATGGCCGCAGAGGAGCTCCACAGAGCTTTGGATTCCCAGCATATGCACTGCTGCCCATCAATCTTAATACTTTTCCTGAGGGAATGGAACCTGATATGTCGTTGAAAGATACATTTAGGACTGTCAAGCTTGAAGAATTGCCGAACTTTTCTGGTATTTGACCAGTCAAACAATTATATGACAAGTCTAGGGCACCTAATACAGGAAGCCTTGCCAGCACTTCAGGTATAGAACCAATCAACTTGTTGTTTGCTAAATCAATTCTCTCAAGTTCCACACAATTGGAAACACTTTCTGGGATAGTTCCTGATAAATTATTCATATACAACTCAATGACAGAAATGGATTTGCAGGATTTGAATGGAGGGAGGTTGCCTGTGATATTACAAGCTGAAGCTGAAAAGTTTTGGAGACTAGGCAAAGACCAAGTTTGTGCTGGGATCCTGCCTCCTAGCTTTGGATTATTAGACACATTAAAGTATTCAAGATTGGAAGCTTGAGTTATATCTGTGGGAATCCCACCTGTGAATTTGTTCCTAGACAAGTCTATGTAATTAATATCAGGAAGTTGGCTGAATTTCAAAGGGATTTCACCTGAGAATAAATTATCTTCAAGTCGAAGTCGAACAAGGGATGAACAATTGGAGAGTGATGGAGAAAGACTACCTGTAAACTTATTTGAAAACAGGATCAACTTGAACAGCACTCCTCCTGAACAAATATCTGGTGGAATGCTGCCATTGAAATTGTTTGTGGAAACATCAACCCATCTAAGCTTTGAGTTTCTACCCAAGTTTTCTGGAAGTGAACCAGATAAGTAATTGTTCCATATGAAAAGAATTTCCAGTGAAGGTAGTTGGGCTAAGCTTTCAGGCACTGTGCCACTCATTTCATTGTACATAAGACTCAGAAGTCTAAGATTCTTCAAGTCCGCAAAACTCTCAGGAATAGGCCCAGAAAGTCTGTTATCAGAAAGATCCAAGCTTTTGAGAGTTGTAATTCTGCTAAACTCCCATGGAACCTGTCCTGCTAGCTGGTTTCTGAAGAGAAAAAGTGACTCAAGCTTGGTGAGATTAGAAAGCTCTCTTGGTATTGACCCCGAGAGATTTGCACCAGCAATGTCAAGATACTGAACTTCACTCATGTTCCCCAATTGCCATGGAATATTTCCTTGGTAAAAGTTGTAGCCAATTTCCATGTGAGTCACAGTTTTGAGCATTCCAAGCTCTGCTGGTATTTGACCATTGAGTAAGTTTCCTGCTAAGTGAAGAAACTCCAGGCTCTTGAAAGAACCAAACTGAGATGGGATTGGTCCACTGAAGTAACTTCCAGCTAGATTTAGAACTTTGAGATGTTCAAGCTGAGAAATTTCAGCCGGGACTGGACCCGAAAAGCTGTTGCTGAAAGCATCAAGAACAACAAGGTTTCCAAGACTGTGAATCCCTCCAGGAAAATGGCCAGAAAAGTTGTTTCTGCTGATATCCAAGCTACTTAAACTGGTGAGATTGAAGATTTCAGCAGGGAACTGCCCAGAGAAAGAGTTGTGACTGAGATTGAGATCAACAAGTTCATTGAAAAATACACTGAGTTGCTTCCCAGGTAACGCACCAGAAAGGCCCTTCATTGACAGGTTTAGGCCAACTACAATGGTGCTGTTCTTGTTGCATTTGACACCACTCCAAGAACATGCATATATTTTCCCTAGCGGGTTCACTCCAGGAGGCACAAACCAATCGTCAAAGCTGTTGAAATCATCAACCAGCTCAGATTTTAAGCTAAGAAGTGCTTCTGAACAAGGGTCAATAGCAGAAACTGCTGGTACAAACATAAGCCAGATGAAAAGATTCAAGTACAGGCAATGAAAAATCTCCATTGGAACTAGCAGCAGAAGATGGACAAACAAATTGCTGAAATATATTTTTGTATTAGTTTACGATTAAATACTCGCATTCATGTTGTTTTATTGGGTCAGTGGAATGGTGCATGGGAAATAGAGAAAGGGTGTGATTGAAAGAAGGAATGATGTACAGTGATTAGATGTCTAGATGATATGAGAATATTATTTTGGTTGCTTTTGGGGGCAAGAGGGGACCCTCGGGCTCATTTTATATTTGAATGGTGTTGGCCATTAGGGTATGTTACCTGTAACTTTTATTTTCCTGTGTATCTTTTTTTTTTTTTTCCCTTCTTTTTCCCCAGAAAGAATCCTGTAGGTAATCTCTAATTTGAAAATGGATCTAAACACAAGGTAGGGCCATTATTTGAGATAATCGATAGCCGTATCTCTGTTATTCTAATAGATTTGTAATAGGATTTCATACATGATTTTATTTAAAGCAAATTGCAGAATTATTAAAGAAGCTAATGATTATTTTATGCGCAACAAGAGCTAAGGTTGATTCTTGCTTATTAGGTAATTAATTTCCATGACAGCTGCTTTCCACTATTTCTTTTCACATATAACAATGATTGTATTATGTGTATTATTTTAACTAGCAAGTAAAGAATGAGAAAAGCAATCTCTCTTTCTTTCTTTTTTTTTTTGAATGGTAAAAGCAATCCCATTAATACAAGCAAAAAAGATTAGTGGTGATATGGGCTCATTTAATTTATAAGATACCATAAAGTTTTTTTTTTTTTTGGTTGTTTGGAATCATAATTTCTCGCTTGATTTTAATTGAACCCTGTTGTTTAATTATTAGGGGTACCCCTTTTGTTTTTGTTATTTTATGGTATGGCAGTATGCAGACAACAATAAATCTTTTTAAAGATGTTTAAACTGACAGAAGCAAGTGCAGAGAAGCTGAAGAGTAAATTCAATAGTACTGACAAAAGCATTACTTTTTCTTCAGGATCTTAATGAATAATATAAAATGTAACCCTCCTTGACATCCGTGTCCTGTTCCTGCTTTCGTTTGTGGTCCAAATCCTGCAATCCCACAATCCTTTAAACCATTCTTTTTTTTTTTTTGTTTATGAAAATTCTTTTATAAAATTGAAAGGAAACGAAAAACCCCACTCACTTAGACCAAAAGGGGTTTGTCATTGACACTATAAAAGAGTTGATGCATGTATGAGAATATTATACATTTTCAAAAAATGAAGATTCATAAACTAACGTATTACTTCAAAAAGAAGAAGAAAAAAAAAAGAATTCAATCATTTTTTTAAGAATTATATATTTTAAGAAGTTTTGGGATTTGCATTTTTTAAATTTTCGTGATTTTCATTATGTATGTTGGCCACATTCATTATTAAATGTTTTGGCATCACAAGAAAGAACGTGGTGCGTTGCAGCACTTTCACAGTGAGCCCGTGATGAAATTATTTAGCTGGGAGGAGGTTCCCATATTCCAATCGTGCGTTATATATAATCAAGAGTAAGAGAGGCCTTCTTCTGTTCACACAAAAACTTCAAAACAATTAGATTAATGTTCTGATAAACAAGTCCAGTCCTGTCCAGTCCTGTCCATATTATCAAACCTCGTTAGTTTTGTTTGTTTTAAACCACAAACATCAAACGTGTAACGAAATAACACAAATCATATACTCTTAAAGTACTCCTGTTCCATTCCATTAAAGTCTTGTCATGAAACGAATAGGCCTCAAGCCAAAACAGGAGAAAGAGATAAAACATATGCAATTCTCAATCTCATCATCACTAACTTTGGTTCCTGAGAAATTCCTCCAAGATAGGCTTGAAAAAAAACATTGCACCGACTATGTGGGCGTGTGTGCTGGGAAAGAACACGCCTTTTTAGGGCCAACAAAAGAAAGAAAGAAAGAAAGAAAGATTTATCGCTTGAATTGGATTCCCATTAGATTAGAGTCAAAAAAGATCATCACAGAGCTTATTTAATATTTATGCATGGACATAATACATATGATTTGACATCTTAATCTAATCATATTTGTTTAATGGAAAACTTAACAGTAATTGAGAGACAATCCATTGCTACCCTTAGATTTAGAAATCTGTCGGAGATCAACAAAGGGTAATTTAGGGATATGCAAAAGAGAAAGCGAACATTGGTAGTGTGGTGGGTGGTGAGACTAATGAGCCAAAAGCCACAAGAAAACATTCTACAAACAGCAGCATCAATCAATCATTCATAAAGTAAATGTATTTTGTATAAAAGGCTCACTCAACAAAACAAAGTGGGCTGGAGTTGTTAGCATGCGGTTGCCGCCTCGACACGTGAGGGACACCTTATCTATCATTTCAACTATCAAAAATTTTTGTTTCTTCTCATTTGTTTGCTTTGACGGACAGCATTGACTACCTGTGGAACAGAATAAGCCATGAAACAAAATTGTTTTATCCTTTCCTGAAGACTGATGAGAAACTGGGATTACAGAAAACAAGAAGCTCAGCAGTCATCGCATACCTGTCACTTCAAGAATTGCTTCAATGTTCAGGGAAATTTGCTGAATGAAATCTATTGTGAAGCCATCGACATTCTGACACTATAGGTGATAGGTCCTTACTTAACTCGCCTTAATTATACTCAGTCAAAGTGGACCAAATTATATTCACAGCAAATCATTTTGTAACACTCAGCAGTCACTTTCACCAAAATTAAGAATAACAATACTAATAATATAATGAATACACAGCCAGACACATTCTCCGAAAATCACACTGGAAATGTCAATTTCCAATCTTCAATTTACATAGTAGTTTATAGAAAGAAACATATTACAGAACATCAGCAAACAAGCCCCTGTGCCTTCTACTCTGTTAAAATGGAAGATTTTGAGAGATAATGATTCACTTGCCGATTTACTATATCTTCATCAACCTTTTATCTCAGAACCTATCTGTGCAGGCTAAGAACAGAGACCAAATACAATGAAATTCCATAATATTTCTAGGAAAGGACAAGTTACATTGTCCATTGGATCTTAATCGACATTCTTCAATGATCCATCCAAGACGAGACAAAGCAACATCCTTCACATTACTTTTTGAAAAAATTGGATGTGCATCTCTGATCAATATACAGGAAAGCTGTTTATTCACAGAACTAGAATCTGTAAGTCAAATCCATATATGGGACGAAAATGTACACTAGGCCAATCATCAGCAAAATAGGAGTGCAGTTAAGGTTATGACACTAATGTGTTAAACAAGAACTTGCAAGAATCCTCAAACCTCCAATGGTACAGCAGCGTCAAGCCTCACACGATTCAGTTGAACAGTCCCAAGTATATACTCAGGTAGTTCTTCCTCTTCCTTTGCCTGCAAATAAGCAGTTTTTAACATCAAATTTTGCAAGTATGATGACTGTCATGGTCTACAACTAAAAGAATCCAACGCAGGTGAACTAAATCATACAAAAATCAGAATCTGCAGACATGATTATAAAAATTAAATGAAAGAGATTAGCTCCCACAAAGAGCTGTACACAATAAGTGAAATAACCTGTAAGGTTGTTTGAAATCTAACTGTTTCTTATTTTTCATTTCCTTCCTCAGGCTCATTGCAGATCTCCAATATCTAGAGATGCTCTAGGAATACATCACTGCTAGCTTTGTGACTCTAAAAGATCTTAATTATCTACAGTTACAAAAATTTTATGGAGTAAAAGAAATACATGAGAACTACCAGAATACTGCAATTGCTTCAAACAACAGAGATTGAAAAGCAACAAGTGCTACAGAAGTACACATACTAAATGCAACACTGCTCCACAGGAAACACCAGCCTAATTTACTAAATATTTTAATATTATAAGCAATCTAAGTCTCCATCAAAGACATAGCAGTGAATGATTTTATTTTTATCAGAAAGAATGCAAAAAGTGAACAAATATAAACCTCCATGGAAATTGTAAGTCTAAGTTCTACTAAAAGTTTATTAGCATTCACATTCTGAAGTCCACCTTAAATTTGAACACATAACCATATAGAATAACTCTCCAACAATTACTAAACAAAGCCCATACCTCTATTAAAATTGCTAGATCGACAACTAGGCTCGTTACATATCCAAGGACAAGGCCAATGACACTCCTGGCCACAGATGATGATCCAATATCCACATCAATCTGAAAAAGAGAAGTTTCAAGATATTTCACTAAATACCAGTTGCAAGCCGCATAACTAATAAGAATTCACCACCAGTTTGAATTGTCAGATGTCTTGATCTAAAACTATGCTGAAAATTCACTCGTCAGAGCATAGGAGAAAAAGAAAAAGACAGTAGTAATAGAAGGAAGATTAAGAGCAAGGCAGTGAACATGCATTTCAGGTTCCATGAAAATACAATAGCATTAATGATTTCTTTCCATTTTCCATTTCTAAAAGGTCAAGCTCCAACGTCTTACACACTTAAAAGTTGGAATAGTTACACCAGCATGCCTAAAGTAAGGTAGGAAAACCAGATATTGCCACAAATAATTACCTCCAGGAAATTGTCTCGTCTAAGGTATCTGCAGGTTACAGCCTTGCCCAGCAGGCATGCTTTTGTTCCAACTGCTCGCTTAACCATCCAATATCCCTGAAACCATTAGAAAATAACACTCAACTCAATACCATGAAGGCAAAGCAGACCAAAACCACCAAATTTTACAGGATGTTTGCACTTCAGCACATCATACCTCAGCTATGCTTGGAATAAGTTTAAACCTCGCATCGCGAAACATGTCTGTCCCATCCACAAACTTACCCAACAAAGAATTTTTATTCACAGGCCTTTCAGACGCATAGTAGAGGACCAAACTATAGTTAGGTTTTCCTGGAACCTGAAACAGAAAAAAATAATAATAAATAAATAAAGTTTTTAAAAGGCTGAAATATCAAAAAACCCAAAAATAATTATAATGATCGCATGCTAGACTTCCAAACTGTATCCCAAATGTCATGACATTCATCAAGTGGTTGGTGAGAAAATGTAATTAATTCACTTGGAAAACAAGACATGGAACTGCATATATAAGACATGGAAAATAAGATTAAAACAAATTCATATGCATACCTGAAGGTTAATGACCAGTATGAACGGAAGCTTTTTCCCGGCTTCAGACTGGAAAGAGAAAAAGGCAGTTAGATTAGACCAAGGCACTAAGATCTCTTTCTTTCATACCACCGGGAAGCCTAGTACTTTCTTTATCGGTGACTAAACTAAGAAAAGCATAAAACAATCATTAAATTCCAAAATACTGTAAGTAGTAAAGCTCAAACATTGTCAGATCATGCTTTTGAAGTCTAAAGAAATGCATTTTGTCTTAAATTGAAAATCATTTTTTCAGCCACTTCTTGATTTTTTAGAAGCATCAATGATATAATTTCTATATGCCAAAGGCATGGATGGTTTAAAAACCAAGAGAACTAGAAAACTCAACATCATAGCAGCAGATGACAACAAGCAATCCAGTTATCACACGCAAAGCAACAATCAACTATTACAATTGGCAACCAAGTGAAGTTGCAAACAATCATTTTTCCTGCCCTTAAAACAATTTCCAAAATGAGCATGGAAAGAATGAAGTCACTTATCTAACTCATGTTTCTGGTCAATGACACTTCCAGTCCGCTCAAGTATAAGAAAATAGGGATAAAAGACAGACATGGCAAAATTAGATTTGAGTGAATAATATGATCATTTTTATTTAAGTCAAACTAACTAAAGTCAACACAGATTTTAACCTTGTTTTACTTAATTGGCATGTGTTCCCAAAAAATATAAATTCCACCCACAACATAACCTACAATTGTAAAAGTAGCAAGCATATAACTCAAAAAGCTGAATCCTACGGTCACAATCTTATAATTAGTACCATTTCAATGGTGATAATCCTAAAAATAATATGGTGAAGGTTTTTTAAAAAATATTGCTATCCATAATAACACTATGAATATTGAATCAAGGAAACATAAAAAAATAAAAAACAAGTAATCCACCGGTGCTGCAAATGAACTAATAAGAAAATACAGTGTAATGTTAATGAAAGGTGTGAAAAAATGTTAGTATTCAAAAGAAGAAGTACTTGTGGTACTAATATATTAAATGAGAATTTGTGTCACAATTTTTCCTAGCTAATACGAACAGAAAATGGAAACAAAAAATATAATTTACCTGAACGAGACACTTGGGATGCAACGCAACCCTGTCTGCAGCTTTATCAACTTTAAACCAATCAACTGCAATGAGCTTGAGCAAGGGATCTCCACCCATTACCTGAAAAGAAATTAAACAAATAACTTAACCAACAATCGACAGAAATAATATGAAGATGATATTCAAAACAAGAACAAAAGAAAGAAAAAAGAGCAACTGCCAAAATTGTATTGGAAGCAGTACTGATAAAGTAGTTTCCAGTAAATTTAAAATAAGTAACATCCTCAATCAAATAACCTATTTTTTCCAAAAACAAAGTATTCAATGAAGTGCAACATTTATGAGCTTTTCACTCCAATACTTGTCACAACAGAGACTGCCTGAGCAACACATTCACTGGGATACAGAACATTATGAGAGCGTATCTGTTGCTATCCTGGAAATATTATGCCATAAGTCACAAAAACATTAATTGACTATGATATGGAAACACAACAAAGCAGATTAGATTGTTCCTTTGCTCATGCCAAAAACTAAAGAGTTGAACAAGAATTGCAAAAGTCGAGATATAACAATAGTCGAATACAAGCCTAACAAGCGGTGGTAAAAATATAAGCAGATCCCAAAACCGCTTTTGCATGAACATAACAACAAAAATGATAGAATCCTTCTTAACATATGAATAGATAGAGATTCAAAGTGGCCAATGATTTAGAAGGAAGGCAAAAACCACCTTGGCATTATCTTTTAGGTAAGTCTTTCCTCTGATCATAAACCCGTTGCCACCAGGAGAAGTCCAACAATTTGAGTCTGTTTCATCCTTTGCTTTGTGCAGGGAACCATGGAACTGGCTTGGATCAATAGTGATCGGAGGGACACTACAATCAAACTCTTTATTTGCATCAGGAACTGCATCCAGGACTTCATATTTTAGTACTGAGTATTTAACAATTAAAAAAAAAAAATTGCAGAAGAACAGGAAGACAAACAAACACTGACACTTTTTCTTAAGACAATAGATAAATCACAAATATGTTAACAGCGACTGGTGTTAAATATATGGAAAACACAATAATTAAAACAAGAAATTTACGAATCAGAAAAGAATTAACATTAATAATTAGAGCAATTACAAAAAGTGAAGCAAAATATGAGCAAAAAAAAATATTTCGTTGATAATATACCAATGGGGTAGCTCAGAGCTTTAAAGAGCCCGATTACCAAAGTTTCTTTAAACACAATCTTCAACTATTCTAAAGCAGTATGTTTGTTACCATGGAAAAGGTAGTAGAATATTGACTGTCAGGTCCAACTCTTAAGTAAATGGAGCAGTGAAATTACCAATGTAAGACAAATAGAATCTAAAAGACTTCTAATGATAACAAATAGACCATTATATATTCCTAAACAAAATTTTATAAAGAGAGGACCTGAAGTTCGCTTCAAAGCTAAGCTTGCGAGAGCCCATGAGACATTCTTCAGCTTCACTTTTTTGTCCTGAAGTAGATGAGGTAAATATCAATTCCATACCTCTTTAACAGTACGTAGATCATGTAAATGATTTAGATTTGATCATAAGTCATACTTTTGACCTTCTCTAAACCTCTCGGACTGAACTTAATCTCTAATGAGAAGTAGGAAAAAAGACAAAAAAACCTTCTTATCAGGGTCATTGCTATCATCACTATCTTCATCTTCTGAAGATGATGAGTCAGCAGCAATTGCATCATAAAACTGTTCCTGCACATCTACATCCTCATAATAACCATTGGAAGATGAAACATCTGAAAATTTTGAATGGACAACCACAGTCGTGGATTCATTTTTGAGTGCTGGATTTGCTCCAACATATTCCTTTAAACCTGAATAATGATGAACAAGGAAATGTAACCAGCACTGGAATAATCACATCATAAACAATTTCTGTAACACAACTTTACTGGTCTCAAGATTCAGATTGTTTTTATCATACATTTTGAAAGCAGGAGTTAGTTTGAGCAAAATAATCTATGTTAGTAGACTGCTAAAGGTAGTTCTTTCAGCTGATCAAGACTTGAACATATGTCACGATGTAGAAAAGTCACTTTTTACAACACAGAACATATACCTTATTTGTTCAATAAACATATGCTTGAGGTCTTAAAGCCACTTAGAACTCTAAGATTGTGGATAACCAAAGAAACAATTAATCAGATCTCCAAACCTGCCACTTGACTTAGTAATGCAAAATGGGTAGTCTTTTCAAACTTTGTGCTGCTGTTCTTTTTCCATCTAAACCAGCCAGACGAATGTATCTCTAACATTTGTGTCACAAGACACTTAGCCCCATTTGAACCCATTGGCATGTTTAGACTTCTAATCTCCCAAGTTGATGCTGCAGTTCATGTAAATTATATGAAAAAAGAAAATGAGTCAATGAAGGACAACTTTCTCAATTTGTAGGGTTTGTAATGAAGTAGATATACATTTAATCACTGAAAGTATGTGAAACTAAAAAGATGATAAATTAGTAATACAATCAACAGTAACCAGTGGAAACAAGAATAAAAAATTTAATGTGATCAATGAATATGAAAAAGAAATTAACAAAGCAGTGATATTTTCTATATTGAATATTTAAATATTATAACTGGTATAGTAGACAAAGTATATTTTCAGCATTTGAGCTGTGAACTAAAAATCCACATACAGATTTCAAAAGAAGTATGATTTATGAAAAAAAAACAAAAAAAAATTCAAAATTCAGCTCATAGATTGCAAGAGCGTGTGTGCGCACCACCGAAATCATACGAAAAGATAAAATACCATGCACCATACAAGCCTAACATGAAATGAATTGGTGATGCATAAAATCACCTGTCTAAAGGTAAAAGCTTATTGTACTAGGAAGTACATGTTAAATCAAGCTGTTATATAGATACTTTCCATTCCTTTCAACAGCACCCAGAAACTGTTTAAATAACTCACTTAATGCTTGGTTGGCATCCAAACTCTTTGAACACAAAACTCAACGTCAGGTTAAACAACAAGGGATGGCCTATAAATCCACCATATCATTGAATTATTACTTGGCAGCATCATTTTTTCAGATGTAAGCTAAGTCAACTGCCCATCACTAATAAAAAGTATAATATTATAACTGATAGATCTAAACATTTGATCTGACAATCAGGATGTGGTGATTGATAGGCCAGGACAAAGAAGGAAAATGAAGTAAAGAAGTAACATGAAAAGGGCTACATAGATAAAAATAATAATAAAAAAAAAAAATACCCCACCTAATTCTTCATTCATAACTCAAGAAACAAACGTAACCCCTGTATGCTTAATGCATAAGTAAATACTTTAATAAGAAAATGTGTTAAATTGACTAGCAGCTAACAAACACAAAAAATTTACCTCTTGAAATATCAATTGAAGCAACAAAAGAAGCAGGCACATCATTAGAGTTGTACAAAATAAGGAATGATTGAGATATCTTATTTGTTCTCTGATAATGCAAATCACTTACGGTTAATTTTTGTGCGTCGATACCCGGATTTTGGGGGCCGTTTCTTGTGTACAGCTGGAAACTGCAAGATTGCTGCATCAAAAAATTATATTAGTGCCAAGTACAGAAGCAAGAAGTGTGTTAACCTTCTTGAAATGAAATTAACTTTGCAAATTCAACATGTTATGCACCAAACCATCTCTCAAAAAGAAAAATTAACCACTAATCAACTCTCAAATAAAAAATATTAACAAAATTCTGAAAAATGATAAGGAGAATCTGGCAGTCTTAATACAAGGAAATCAAATAGAACCATTGTTCATAATATTGCATCAGAACATCATCCATTCTGGTAGAGGATGTGCAAGCGGTCCAACATTCTCTTAGTGGAGGAAGAAAGAGAATACACATAAGTAAACACAAAAGCTAGTTTCAGATGACATGTAGACAAACTGAACCATATCTCCCATATTTTTGGTACATATTAAGTCTATATAATCAATGCCAACCGACAGGTGCTGACATAAATCTATCATACATTCACAGGCCCTCACCATGAGGAGTTTACTGCACTTAGATTTGTTCAGGACTTCAAAATCAACAAAGTTCGTAGATTATAACCAATTATCCAAGCATATAATTATCAACACTTAAACAATACTATCTATTTCAGCTTCAGTCGTAATAATAGATTTTAAATGTTTGAGATAAGGCATCTGTTTATGAGGCTGGCAATAAATGCATAGCATCTAAGCTAATTATATGAAGCAACTCTAGTAAACTAGATATGATAATTGTAGTTCTTACTATAAGTTCCATCTTGTCCACGAAACCACTGCCTAGAGAAGACAAAATCTCTCTTGGATTGCCATCTGCAAAACATATCATAGAACAGATGGATCTTAGAGCATCATCATATAGAGGAAAAACAACAAAAATGAGAATATATCCAAAATTTTAAACACCACAACCTTTGGATATAGTTGACATAAAATTCATTCCATCACAGCACAAAATACCCGAGTTAGGCTGCCCTCAAGGGTTTTGAACCTCCAATCTCTGTGATGAAAATTGAGATTGGAGTTTGGAGGATAGGGTGCAGGATCAGAATTGTATGGTGAAAAACACTTATGCATTGGGACCAATGAATTGAAAAATAAATTAGTAGGCTCTGTTTATTAAAAAATCCTATGACAGGAAGCTTATCTCTTGTTCAACCTTTCCCTAGTACAGTACACAATAGACCGAAAGAATTCAAATGGGAAACATAGTTTACCAAACTCTAAAACATCATTTGGGAAACCAATACAGCCAAAAGAATCATGTAACTAAAACCAAAGGAAGGAAAAAACCAGTAGCCCAGTTTAACAACATTACCGAGTAAGGTATTTTGGGTCATATGTCCCATAAACAACATCATAATGTCCATCATAAGAATCTACCAGCTCCAAGTCACCTGTCAACATATCCCACCTGTGAAGATAATTATTAGAGAGATTGAAGTTACGCAACCACATAAAAGAACTCCAAAACAAAAGTTAAGCAACTTACTCATATCTTTGGTGTCGATCAAGGTTCAAAACCACCTCAAAAACAGTGTCCGCACTTGCATCGATGACACCAACAGCCTTCACAAGAACACCTCTACCACTCTACAATGGGTTAAAAGTAATCAAGGAAGCGGAAGCACTTCAGATCATTTATCAAGGAAATAAATCAGTATAACTACAGTTCTATCAGAAGGAATATCATGGCACTAAATGATAATCATAAAGAAAAGAAGTTTATGGGTTGAAGACTGCATTAATAGGCTGTAAAACTTAGTATTTCTGTAAGCTTTAAAAAAATAAATATAAAAATAAAACATCTGCAAATTTTTTTATCATATTTACAAATCTTTTAACTTCACAAGTTATTTTAACACTTCTATTTTTTCTGCATAATAACCATATAACCAACAATATTGTTAATACAATTGTTAGCAAAGATGGTGCAAACATGCAAGTAATGAAGGCAAAGAGAACATGACATAATGATGAATACCTTAGAATCAGCAACATCCTCAAAAATTCTAACACCTGAAACCAAAGAGAGGAATTGTCAGGCAGAAAGAAGATATAACTTTTCTCCATTTAAATTAAATTCTATAAATACTTAATTAATATGTCAAAAGAACCCGAAAAAGCTTAATAAAAGAAGCTTAATTCCTACAAGCTTAAACACCTCAATGTGGTTCAGGGCTCTCATAAAAGTTTGAGAATGGCATAAAAGAATCTGGGATAGAAATTAACTTTGAGACAACAGTGCTACAAGTAAAATAAAAGAAATATATCTAGAATCAACTAATATTTATCATATTAAGCTTAAAACTGAAAATGATGTTATTTTAAGCAAAATAGAAGTAATATATCTAGAAAATGCACACACACAGTGCTATGAGTAAATCACATATGAAGCTAGAAAAATTATGCCATAATGGTCTTTCTAGTAATAAAAAGGTTGAAGTACCATTTAGTGTACGAACACACTTCCATTCATGTGCTTCAATAGCATCTCCAATGTCCCCTTCAAAGAACCCCTCTCCCCTGACAGAACCTCCCAAATCTGAAGATTGCCGCAAAAGTGTTTCAGGACCTGTGACCATTAAAAAGAACGAAAAACAAGAAAATAAAAAAGAAATGAACACAATGGATATTTATATTGAGTCCACCAACAAACATTCATAAAAGTACATTGAATCCTGTAGAAAGAACAATGAAAATGCGTTAATCAATGTCAAAACTTCAACATTTTAATCTCAATGAGATACCCTAAATACAAATTGCCGAATTGCATGAAACATTTTTTGTGGGACAAAAGGTGCCTAACATTCAAACACTCCAAAAATATAATTTTTTTGTCAAAGTGAATCCCACATGTTTGGTCATGACCTGATGACTGCAACATCTCCCAACAACTAAGAAATTGAAAAAGTAGAGGCTACACAAGTAGTATGTCTAGAACATTACCTGAGGAGATAAAAATTAATACCATTAATTAAATATTAAGAATAAAGCATCTATTATGACAGAATATCATTACACTTCATTTTTAAAAACTCATACAAATGCATAGGGCATGCCCACTAATTTCCCAGTAAGTACTTCAAAATTGCACAATCTCCACCACATGTGGTAAGTCAGTGCAATGAGTTAAAAACAACCAATATGTTCGCCATCATACAACAAAAAATCTGATTTTAAGTGACTCTCACAGAAAATCTGATGCAGCTGCCACAAAAAATTAATAAAAAAATAATGATCCACAGGCAGCAACACCTCACCATGACCAATTCTTATGAGCTTTCTCAGTCCATGAGCATACCGCCTCACTCTAGGTCGATGTCCATCCAGATTTATCCTGCCACAGTAAAACAAGAGAATACAACTAACTAAGGTCTTCAATAAAATTATATAACATACGTAAAGCACACACGGAACACTAGAACGTCGTCACAATATGAGATATAGCATGAAACCCTCTATCCTATAGCTAGTCACAATTATACTTGCTTTCAACCAGACATGTCGACAGGGCTACATAATGATTCAGCTGTATATTCAACTTATACTCAAGAGAATGCAATTTCCATTTTTGGTCTGCTGGAGGTCCGTTGGGCCTTTGGCCTACACACTCAAAATTGCCCTCTCACATCCCATAAAGTGAACCAGTAAATACTACCAAGCAAAAATGTTTAAATATAAGTTTTCCCTTAATCTTCACCACTGTGGTTGAAAAATCCTTATAACTAATCCCTGCAAGTCATTGTAAACATGAAAGCTACTTTAAGATCACAAAAAATAGTAAGCATACTCAGTCTCCATGTTCAATTTGTTTCTGGTGCTGCCTCCTCTTGAAAGCTCCACTTCAGCCTGCAATAGAAAGCAAAAAGTTGTTCTGATTCCTGTGACACGATAATTTTTCAACAAAAAAATTATATCATCTCTGTTTATCCAGAACAATGTTTTTACTTTGTCACAAGATCCATGAAAAGGTTCAATTGCAAGAAAAATAGCAAAGGTTGGATACATGGTAAGGACTTGCACAATCGCAGTCAGACATGATAATGATAAACCTTTTGGGAAGGCGAGAGATCCAAAACGTGACTTCCACTGCATTAATCACAACAGTCTTAACTGATTTAATTTATACCTGCTGCTTGGCCTGATCAAATGCCTCCATCCATTTCCGGGCTTCTCCAGCTGTGGCACAAGCAATCTTGAACGTAAAAACATTCAGTTTAGTTGGGAGGCATTTTGGTGCCGAAGAATATAAAATCAAAAACTTTATTAGATAGAAAACAGACTCAGGATCATAAAAGTAAGTTGGAAGTGTGAAGTTCAGCTCTTTTTTCCTTTTTCGATTTTAACTTGGCAATTTGATAAGGAAAGTAGCATACTGCTAATTTCACAAATGTGATTTACTATTTGTTTCCCACCTTATAATAGATTTGTTTACAAACACTGCTTCCCAATGGAGGGGAAAAAATGGCATTTACATCCTTTAGTTGATTTCCTTAATAGACTGAAATATTCCTAAGTCCTAAAGGTAGAAGAAATTTGAACCACACTATAAGGTGCCACATAATTCTAAGAAGAAGCAAACGAACTTTAAAATTCTCCTATATGTATATATAGGCATTAAAAAAATATCATGTGTCAAGGTGTCAAGAGTATAATAAATGTCAGTGTCCACCAACATTGCAAACTGCAACATGAAAAACTTCAACTTACTTCTCCTTTTTTCGACTCGTCCAATCGATTATAAAGCTGCATAACATAAACATCCTACAAAAAGATGATAAATAGCATAAATAATTAGCTTCTTTCATCTTCTTCAGCTATTAGAAAACCACAGAAAAATGTGATCCAAAGGGTTCCACAAAGAGGATTAACATTAAAAGAAAGAAATACTCAAAATTATGAAAATGCAGAAAATGATGTGCAATAAGAAAAAGCAAACTTAAAAGCTTACATCCTAATAAAATAAACATATAGAATTTACAAGACCTTACCCCATGATTAACCCTCCGACGCCCAAGCTCCTCCACCATAAGTGTGGGCCCTATGACACCCCTCCTAATGGGTTTCTGGACCATAAAAAGAAAAGAGCAAAATAAATACAACCAATTGTAAAAATTCTCTAAACAGCTGAATTTGAGAGCAACCCATGTAACTTAACAAATAAAATCAAGGAAAGCTATACTTCCGTACGGTACTAAACAAAATTGCCAAGCAAAAATCATATTATGTGAGTAAAACCCAATTGCTCTAGAACATGCATGAACCAGAGATGGCCAAAAAAAAAAAAAAAAAGCATTCCGCAAAGAAACCACAGTTCTATCATACAGGATCACATAATTTCATCAACTTGTACGTAAAGAAACCACAGTTATATGGCCTTGAGCCTCAAACAGATCATGCATATAACATCATAAATACAAAAATATATATATATATATATATATATATCTCAGAAGAATAAGCACACAAACACATTCATCCAATGTAAACTTTTCTTTTCTTTTTTTTTTTTGGTTTGTCACTAGTCATTAAAAAAGCATTGTTCTCATTTTCATCTTACTGTCCATTCTGATAATCGGAAATCTTTTTCAAGCCAAAAAAAAATACAATTCAATACAAAATATTATTTAAAGAACCAAAAGAAACGTACAATGCCAGGATTTTCATGAGGATCACGTTTATACATCTCGACATATTTGCCTCTAATGAACAAAAACCGAAGATGGCAATACTCATGCCCGATTGAATTTGTGCCCAGATGATAAACCCACCCAAAATACTCAAACGACCCGTTTTCTTTATCTCCCACATTCCGTCCTCCGCCAACACCGGCACCGTGGCGGCTACCGCCTCCGCCACTGCTGGTGTCGGACCCAGATCCCTCGCTGCCCAACTTCTTTACCGACGACGTCGTTTCCATCTCTCTCTCCTCTCTGCCTGTTTTGCTAAAGCATTCAATCTATCTTCACATTCGCTGGTTGATTCGAGAGAAAGACAGAGGGAGAGAATTTGCCATTAATCAACAGAGCGCGACACGGGAGAGATATTTGTAATCTGGTAATAGCATTATGGTCCCTTATTTCTGTAATATCACGAATAAGTACATAATTATAACTATTTTTACTTAAATCCCCTTCCAGGCCCCTGTGCCTATTTAGTAAAAGAGTAATAATAATTAATGAAACTACCATTCTCAAGTATTATCTCAAATTAGGTGACATGATCACTGATAAGATATTTTAATAAATTATTTCAAAAATTATAAAAATATCACATTATTTTTAATTAAAAATTTAAATATTAGTCAATAAAAATTTGCTCAAGTATTACTCTATTTTCTATCGATAAAAATTAAAGGTACTTTCATTTCATAAATCTTTTTGCATTTATTCTATACTCTTTAGGCTAAAAATATCTGTTTTGACTTTTGAATGAAAATTTTTAGTTTTTTAATAACAATAAGATGATAGAGATTTCTATAAATAAAATTGAAATTATGCTATTACATGTGATTTCACCAAAAATAAATACTTTGAAGTTA